>JAHNEJ010001281.1:0-325962 GCA_022559845.1 Amorphophallus konjac | reverse complement strand
CCAAAGAGTCTCGGAACGGTTCACATGACTATAATGCGGAAGGGTAATCACTTCACAGATGGGACGAGCCAAACATAGGGGCATATGCTCGAACAGTTACGGTGCAATGTCAAACCGATGCATCTTGCAATCCCGAGTACGATCCTCACCTTACGAGCCACAGGGCAATGGGAAGAGAGGAATCGAGGGGAGTTGACCCTTGACAACACAGTAGAAAGAAGCGTACGCAGAAGCGCAGCTCTGTCCACGGAGGGCATGCAGGGGCCCTTAAATCATACACGAGCATGGTCGCAAAGAAGAGGGGAAAGAACCCCGGGGAGGGGGGTGTTTCTGTAGCCCACAATGCTTTGGGGCATGATCGGGGCTTCGGGGAAAATCGGGACCAGAGAAAACGCACGGAGGTAACCATCGCCGTAGATAGGAGAGGAGACAGAAGTTTAGAATCAATCATTCGACCTGTTGGTCCAGATATTCAAATATGCATTGCCACCCCCAGAAATAGGAATGGGATATTCAATTACACGTTAGGAATCCGGCGCCGGCATCATTGCTCGGTCGCCGTTCATCCTTTTGCAGAGGAAAACGAATGCAGTAAGAAGAAGAGATCGCAGGGGAGGGGAGGGGTCGGCTCGTATCATTGCCATCCCTCCCCCTCTCTGCTTACAGTTGGTGGACGGAGGCTCTGAAAGAGGAAAACAATCCACGAAAGCAAAGAAGATAAACGCCGGCGCCCACCTGTTCTCAAAACAGAGTATCGGAATTTCTCCTTCTCCGGCTCCGGAGGACCTCAATCAGAACAGAGGAAGACCGCCGTTGAAGGACGCTCGGATGGAGACCTCTCTCCCCAGGAAGCTCTCTCTCCCTTTCGAAGGTTTCTATCTGTCTCTCTTTCTCCGCCTCCCTCTTCTTAATCGAACCTCGCCCGTATATATATAACAGGTTGGAGGCTCTTCATCCGGCGTGAGCTTTTGGTGCGCCGAGAGGAGTCTTCGTGAGCTTATCGCGCCGGTTTAAAGCGCCATCAGGTAAGGTAACTTGCGCGCCGGGATGAGGGCAGAAGGCAGGGGGGCGCGCCGGGATAAGGGCAGAAGGCAGGGGGCGCGCCGGTTTAAGGGGCATTGAATGAGGGGCGCGCCGGTTTAAGGCACGCCGGGCTAATGCTTCTCATGCGCCTCGAGCCCATCGATGAGTCCGGGGATGATTCCGGGAATCACCGTGAACATTAATATTGCCGATGCTCCTTGAAACTTCGACGAGGTGTCTTGTAGAAGCTCCCAGGTTGACTTACGGCCTTCCTTGAGACTCCTGATAACTTTGATTTTGACCATGCGGGCTTTCCACTGACACGGCCTTCGGCTCTACCCTCCATGCTGTTGGTCCGGCCTGACTCGCACTCTGAGCTTTCTAGGAGGTTAGATAGTCGGGAGATAGTTCCGCCTGAGCCGGGCGATCATTCGGTCACTAAGGGGCCCATCTTGACGGGAAGCCGTGCCCATGCCGGGCGATCGGGATCTTCTGCCATCAGAGCTTTCGGCCCTCCCTCTCGGGGAACCAGGGGAAAACTCCTTTATCTTCAGGAGAGCCCTTTCATGTGGTGGGGGACCACCGGATAGACCATTATCCTTGATCGGACAACGGGTGTAGTGGATGCGGCACGACAAAGTCGATGCCGGTTCATTGGGCAGGCTTGGTCGCACTGCCGGTTGGTTGACGAGTTTGTCTCGGCTCCCCTGAGGTGAAGTCCCCGTATCCACACGGAGTGACCCGAGGTTCTGACAGCTTGAGAAATCTTCAATATGTTGATCCGCATCGGCTTCCGTGCTCCGGTGTGCCGGGTCATTCGTCTTTATTGGCTTGGTCACTAATGATCATATTTTGAGTGCCAACAGCGGTCAAGCGGGAACTTCTCCCCAAGGCCAACACCAGGTGCCCGTTCAAAACCAATGGCAAAATCAAGGAGAGAATGTACCCCTAGAGGGAGTAGACCATGACGAGGTAGTGAGCATCCATGAAGGGACGGTCCTCTCCGGCAATGGTGTGAACCTCAACCCAGCATTTGAGCCACCAACAAAGGCCGCCTTCCAAGCAATGTCTGACGATGCCAAGTTCGAAACAATGCAACGTTGGCACATAGAGATGACCAATCTCATGCTGGAAATGAAAAGGCAGATGAATATAAATGCTCAAAGGCCTCAAACACCGATGCCGAATCAAGAGCCTCGACGGGAACAACAAGCATACAATCCCGCTATTGCCAATCGACAGGGAGCTCACCCTCCCGACGCACGCGGAGACACAGGGGATGAGCCACTCAGAGGGATCCCCCATGCTCAATCCTCTCAGGTCATGGGGGTAGAGGATACCATCGCCCAGCGTCGGATGATAGAAAAGATGATTGAGGATAAGTTCGCCCAACGTGGCAAGGGTACTGCCACTGTCGACCTATACAGTGCGCTCTATCCTTTACACCACCAATTCAAGAAACTCCCTCCGGATTGTCCGAAGGCGCCGAAATTGCAAAAGTTTAATGGGCAGGGATCGCCGCACGAGCACCTCGCCTATTATGTCACGGCCATGGGTGACCTCGCCATCGAGGAGTCTTATCTCCTCCGCTACTTTGCGACTTCACTAACTGGGAGTGCCTTTCAATGGTACTCCAGATTGAAGCCCAACTCCGTCGCCGATTGGGCTGATTTACAAAAGAAATTCATTGATCGGTTCCAATTAGTTGAAAGGAAAGTGTCCCTCGCTGAGCTCTGCTCGCTTAAGCAGAAGAGGGGAGAAACGGCTCTCGACTTCATTAAGCGTTGGAGGGACCTTAGCATGAGATGCGACAATCCCCCGGCACAGGAAGATTCCATCACCATATGTCGAAGAGGGCTTTCCCCCGAGGTCAGTGAGCGACTTCTGGGGGCAAATGTCAAAGGGTTTGACCAACTAAACTCGGCGGTCGCGGAGATCGAAATGTTCTTCGCTGAGAATCCCACCTTCATTCCTTCAAAGCATAAGACATCTAAAGAGCGACCCGCTGCGGGAAAAGAAGCAAATGCAGTGGATTTCTCCCCGACTGCTGAAGACGATCAAGCATCGCCGACCGACTCCAGCAAGAGGTCTGAAAAAAGGGCACCGACCACAAAGTTGGCCGAGCGCATGAAGACTCCGTATTCTTTTAAGAAGGAGCACACCGGCAAACTCTTCAACCTCTGCATGAAGAACAAGTTGATAATTTTGCCAGAACCTAAAAAGCCTGAGGAAGTTGGTAAAACAGAAGATCCCAATTACTGTTTGTACCATCGTTTATTGGGGCATAGTATTGAAAATTGTTATGTTTTCAAGGATGAGCTGGAGAAGATGATACAAAATCAGCTCATCACAATGAAAGGGACTCGGGTCGACCCTCCTCAACCCCACACTTGGGAGCGAATGGCCCGCTCGGCTAATGTTATTAGCCATCGGCCAACCCGAGAAATTCATCAAGTGGCAGCCTTTACATTTCCTGAGCCGGGGGAAGAAAAAGCAGGTCTCAGTGGGACCAAGCCCACCATGTGGTACCCGGGCTGGAGGCCTTCTCATGCATGTTCCTTTCCTAAAGGAAGCACTGAAAAAATATTTGAGACCCTTCTAGACCAGGAGTGCATTATGGTACATGACCCACCTCCCACTTATACTGAGGTCGAGAAGGCTCACCCAAGATATTGCAAGTTCCATGCCATAATATCGCACCCCACCAAAGAATGCGAAGAATTACAAGATTGCATTGAGACCCTCATTCAAAAGGGAGAAATTGATGTTCAAGGAGAAAGTATGGTGAGAAAAAGGCTTCATCAGGCCGCCGAACGAATTTTCGATGATATCAACAGCAGGAGGCATTCGCCCCGGCTGCGTGTCCAGCAACACACGCACTTTTCAGTAAATGTCATACATAAGCTCCCTGGGAGAAGTCAGGCGAAGGACCCGGCAGATGGTCTGGACACAGACCCCCCTCCTCAAGGTGCCACTTTGGGAGGGGGCTACTTCTTAATGTCTGAATGCCTCACCATTCGGAAGGCTGTCCGCAAACTCCGGCATGAAGTCAGGCGTCTACGGCATAATCAAGAGGATCTGCTACAAATAATGAGGCGCATGGATGATAGGTTGATGGCCCTGTCCCCAACACCCTCAACTGGAGAATCCGCCCGGGCTTCCTCGCATTCAGAAGCCACGGTGGAGCCCAGACGGCGACTAAGGACTGGAGGATGCCTATCCGAAGATCCAATAGGCTCACCTGTTGCAAAGCCCCAAGAGAAGCTGTATTCTTTTCCCCAGCACAGAACTCTGGAGATATTTAAGATCTGCCGGAAGGAAGGGCTAATACAGTATCATAAACCGGACAGTGACTTGATGCCCGGTATGACGCATCGGCATGGCTACTGCTTATATCACCGTGCCATGGGACATGTCATTTATGATTGTCCTACCTTCAAAGACATAGCTGAGGATTTGATTACCCGGCAAATTATAAAGCTAAAGGAGGGCTCTCAAGTTCCCTCTGCGTCCTCTCCATGGGGACGGTCGCCGTTCTCAGTAAATGTTATACATGCATCAACTTCTCACGGGAAGTCAAGGTCACAAGCACCAGAGACTGGGCCCGCCCCAGATAGTTCCTCAGACAGGAGTCTCGAGTGGCGACCCTGGCAGGACCTGGAATCCTTGCCTCTCCCGAAAGAAGAAACTAAGAAGTTGCTGGACATTTTATTTGGTGAGAAGGAGGTTCTGGTGCGTGATTCACCGCACCCTGACTCTTCTCATTGGGAGCAGGACCTCCTTGTCTCAGACAAGAAAGATAATGACCGAGGTGTTCATCCTAAAGGCCGAGCCCTCCCTAGGCATCGGGCCACAGGCCCGTCAAAAAATAGCACTCAGGGGAATGATACGAGCCAGGACTACCCCCGAAGGGCTGGCCCGTGTACTTCCACCAAAGGGACTTTGGTCTCCTCTAGCATAAATGAAGCATTGGTCGGGAGGCAAACCTCTGGGCCGACCTTGAGGACTGAACAATATAGAACACCAGCTATCGGGGCGGAAAAGGGCAACCCTCACCCCAGGGGCTCTAATTTAGGCCCTAAGGTCATGACCCAACCCCCACTCACTGCAGTTAGGAGTGGGATATGTCAGTCCTCACCTCAGCTAAAACAGAAGGGCAAGGCACTAAAGGCTGTTGACAGGATGAAACCAGAACAGTCATACCTCGCCCAGCAACTGGAACTCATGACAAACCCTAAGCAAGCATGCCAAAGCACTTCCCAATCGCCAAATGCTGCCCTAGCAGTTGAGAGAAGACAAGACAACAAGCCTGAGTTACGGACTTGCAAAGTGGGCCCCCAGCTTGATAGTCAGCAAGTCATTGGAGGGTCTGACCTCCTTCATAATTTTAGCTCCTTTGTGACCGAATTTCAAGAGTTGCCTCCTGAAATTGTTCAAAAAGCAATCAACGCCACCTTTCAAATTCATGAGTCAGAGGACGACTGGGTTACCGTAACCCCAAGGAGGAATTCCCCGTTAAAGTCATTCAAGCAGAAGGCTTATGCCGAGAGCTCAAAAACCAAGGCTGCCCCCCAGGCATCTACAAGAAAAGCGGCCCTGTCCCAAGAGGCATTGGCGCGAGCAAAGAAACAGGAAAAGAACAGGAGGAAGAACTCGAAAAGAAGGTTGAAGAAGCAAGCCGAGCAGGCGACAGCCATGGAGGCACCCAAGGGGTTAAGTCCTTTACAGAAGTTACAAAAGTTGATTGAGGAATTGGAAGAGTATGTACCTTCTCTTCCAACTGGGCCCGTCCCACTAGAGAAGTACATCCCATGGGAGGAATTGGAGCGCAAAACTCGGCTCAAGAGCTGGCTCCAACAAATGCTCAAGCGAGCCAAGGAAGGCGAGGAGCTCTTTATTCCAGAGGAACTCTCTGTCTTTTACAAAGATGAAGAACTCACCGTAGAGAAGCTAGAAGAAATGCTAAAAAGCTTCTCATGTCATATGGTGTCAATCCCCCCACCAGAAAATTTGGGGGGGACTATTACTACCCCTGCCTCGGGGGACAGGATTACTATGGCCACCTATCGCCGTCGTAATGCAGAAATCCGGAACCGCGGTCGTGGCCGAGGCCGCGGGCGGGGTAGACAGTCCATATCCTCCAATGGGCACACTTCCCAGCCAACTACCTCCCAAAGAGTGATCATCTTTCGAGGAGAAGAACCCAATGAGCCCCCTGAGGTACAAGTACGGGCTGAAACTTTCATCTTCGACCCCTCAGACGAGGATGAGGGGCCCGTCGAGCCGATCTCTCAGGAGGGAGTAGGTGCTATTCCATTCGATCCAACGGATGAAGAGACTGATCCCGTTGGTTCCCTCTCCCAAGAGCAGCCTGCTGATCCAGCCCAAGCATGCCCTTCAGGCAAGGACAATGAAGAGCTTCCAGTTCCGGAAGAGGAATCTTTAGCCCCGCTGTTCCAAGAAGAAACAAATGACCAGGGAAAGTTGGAGCCGGCCCAGAAGCCCCCTTATCAGCCTAAGTCTCTGGTGGAGATGATCCCTCCACTAGATCAAGCCCGGGCTCGGGCTGATCGTAAGATCATTCAACACATGAAGCGAATGCCAACTATGGTTAGCATATGGGAGGCCATTGCCTGGAGTAAAGAGTTGAGGGAGGCTCTCATTAAAGTTCTCCAAGAGCCTGAGGTCTATGAGGCTCATGCAGCCGAAATTCAAACACAAGCACATGAGGCTTTGGCCGCAACAGTTACCTTCTCTGACAAGGACATGTTACTGTCCTCCCCATGTCATAATCGTCCGTTGTATATGCAAGGAAAAATCAATGGGCGTGAGTTGAACCGGATCCTTGTCGACCCTGGCGCTTCTGTCAACATAATGCCTCTCAAGACTTTCAAGTCCATGTTTCTCATGCCTTATTTACAAAGAGTGTATGATGTAAAAATCTCGGGGTTCAATCAAAACTCCGAAGATGCACTGGGGAAAGTGGACGTGGAAGTAACAATGGACATGTTTGTCACCAAAGCTACTTTCTACATTATTAATGCTGATACCTCATATAAAGCCTTGCTTGGCAGGCCATGGCTTCATGAAAACTGGGTCATCCCCTCGACCCTACATCAGTGTATCAAATATGCAAAGGGCGGAGAGCAACACACGGTTTTTGCCGACAGGTCTCCTTTCCGACCAAATGAATGTAACATAACTGATGCCCAGTTATATTTTGGGAAACCGACTGTCGAGCCACCAGTTGACGTCAAAGGCAAGGGAAAGCAAAAGGTGTTTGAAGAAGATGATGACGAAGAAGAACTTTTTGTCATAAATGAAGAACTCGCCAAGATACATCGGCTGAGCCTGCGAGCCGACGTCCCCACTGCCAAGCCAACTCAGCCCGAGCGGCGGGAGATTAATTTCGAGGCCAACCTTATTAACCAAACAATAGACAAGAGCATTATGTTGCCCCCTGTTTGCATGCAATTGGTTGCTCCAACAGAAGAATATGGAGTGGAGGCTTTAAAGACATTCATTGTTACATATCAAAGAAAAGGTAAAAAGGGAAATAATGAGCGTTGCAAGCCCATTATCTTTTATAAGGGAGATATGGCGCCTCATGCCCCCACAGATGACGACTTCGGCTGGAGCAAACCGCCTGAAAACACTCTGGAGCCTATCCAAGAAATGCCTGATATGCCCAAATACATTAAAGAGATGTGTCACAAGCAAAAGATTCCACAAATGCAGAAAGCCTCCCGCAGAAGTTACTTTCAACAGCTGTGGTGCCCTCCGCAAGTCAGGGGGCAACCCCCCTTCTCCAAGAACGACCGAAGAGGCCTGGGCTATGACCCCGAGCCAGACTTTCAAGTCTTTCATGCTGTAAATACAATAGGGGCGCCACTCGCTTCTGACAAGTTCAACTCCACACAAGGGGATCCCCCCTGTGTAGTGGAAAAGCAGGGAGACCCTAGACCAAAAGTTCCAGAGGTCGATGGCTTGAACAATGGCCTTGGACATGAGGAGGAGGTCATTGTCTTACGACCCGCCTGTCAATTGTCCGGGGAAGCTAGACTCGAAGCCCTGAATCAGTTAGCCGGGCTAGACACCACAGAAGCAGAACGCCTCATACTGAATGACACTAATATTCCTGTCACTAAACAGGAAGGGGACCCTACTGATGCAATTAAGTTGTTGAGACAGGAGAACCAGGCATTAAAAGCTTTTGTACAAGAGCTGCTACGAGAACGTGATGTTCTACTTAGACATCTCACTTCTCCTTCAAAAATCCACACTTATTCCCAGCGCCCAATAAACGAGACCCGGTCTCAGGGAACCAGAGCAAACCAACCACCTGCGGAATCCAAAGGCACAACGCCAGTGATGAGTTTGGCGCAGCGAATGGAAGCTCCATACTCATTTCTCAAGACTCATACTGAGTCGTTGTTTGACTCTTGTCGGGCTCGGGATCTTATCCAGCTCCCTCCAGTTCGCAGGACGTCTAGAGCCAGTGAAGCCAAGAGCTCCAACTTCTGTCGATTCCATCGAATGGCAGGACATGGTACAGAAGACTGTTATGTCCTCAGGGACCAACTTGAGGATTTAATACAACACGGGGTTATCCAGATAAAACAGCATGTTTACCCCCCACAGCCACATTCTTGGGATCAGTCTAGGCCTTCCAACAAAAAGGTCCTCATTGAAGCTGCTTCTACACTGTCCAAGTTTATTGCAAGTGAAGCCAAAGGCAACTCTCCGTCTTGGGAGCCCAGCCTTAAGATTCACTATGCTATCAACACAATTGGGTTGTTGCCTTCCCCTCAGAGTCCCCAATCTCTAAATGAGCAACAATTGCATGACCATGACGAAAGCTCTATAAGACCTCAAGTTACTGGAATCAGTGGTTCAAGTGGCTGCGATATTCATGCCATCCAGGAAGAAGAGGATGAAAGCTTCATAGACCTACAACCCGCCCCACAGGAACTGGAAGATGGTGGGCAAGCGACGGTTGATGAGTTAATTGAACTTAACCTCGGGGATACCTATGAGCCCCGACCAATTTTCATTAGTGCCCTTCTCACGGAGTCAGAAAGACAAGCTTACAAACAACTCCTATTCGAGTTCAGAGATTGTTTTGCTTGGACTTACAAAGAGATGCCCGGGCTGGAGCCCTCGGTGGCTGAACATGAGCTAGCCATACTGCCTACTGCTAAGCCAGTTAAGCAAGCCCAGAGACGCATGCGCCACGAGTTGGAGTTAAAAGTGAACGCTGAAGTGGACAAACTTCTCGAAGTGGACTTTATAGAGCCCTGTCTCTACCCAGTTTGGCTCGCCAACATAGTCCCAGTAAAAAAGAAAAACGGCCAAGTCCGAGTCTGCATTGATTTCAGAGACTTGAATAAAGCATGTCCAAAAGATGATTTCCCTGTTCCAATTACAGAAACCATGGTCGACATGACCACCGGGCATGCAGCTCTGTCCTTCATGGACGGATCCTCCGGCTACAATCAAATACGTATGGCGGTCAGAGATAAAGATCATACGGCATTCCGATCCCCAAAAGGAATTTTCAACTACAAAAGAATGCCCTTTGGGCTGAAGAATGCCGGGGCCACCTACCAAAGGGCTATGACAAAGATTTTTGATGAAATGCTACACGACCTGGTCGAGTGCTATGTTGACGACCTCGTTGTAAAAACCCGCAAGCGCGAAGGTCACTTAGATGATTTGCGCCGAGTTTTTGACAGGCTCCGCCAGTACAAACTCAAGATGAATCCCATGAAATGTGCATTCGGGGTTTCAAGTGGCAAGTTCCTCGGCTTTGTTGTTAGATATCGGGGGATAGAAATCGATCCTGATAAAATCAAAGCTATCCGAGAACTTCCCCCACCTAAGAACATTAAAGAACTCCGGTCACTTCAGGGAAGGTTAGCCTACATCAGGCGTTTTATATCCAATCTCTCTGGGAGGTGTGCGCCATTTGGCAAATTGATGAAAAAGGGCGCCCCATTTATATGGGATCAGGAATGTCAGCAAGCATTTGAAAAGATCAAAGAATACCTCCTTACTCCCCCAGTGCTCGGAGCACCGGTCAAGGGAAAGCCTCTCATTCTTTATATTGCTGCCATGGATGCCTCATTGGGAGCATTGCTTGCACAATTAAATGAAGAAGGTAAAGAACAGCCATTGTATTACTTGAGCAGAAAACTGGTTGGCCCCGAACATCGTTATTCTCCAATGGAGAAAGTTTGTCTGGCATTGGTATTCGCCGTTAAAAAGTCGAGGCACTACCTCTTGTCCCACCAAGTGGAGTTAATTTCAAAACAGGACCCGCTCAAGTTCCTTCTTAAGCAGCCGGTGTTGTCAGGACGACTGGGAAAATGGGCATTACTCCTTATGGAGTTCGACATAACTTTTGTTCCCCAGAAAGCAATCAAAGGGCAAGGAATGGCGGAGTTCTTGGCGGCACATCCTGTTCCGGCTGATTCTCCACTTAGCACTGAATTACCCGATGAAGAGACACTTCCATCCCAATCAGGAGTAGAAGAGCAGACCGAGGGTAGTTCAGTGCAAAAGATGGAGCAATCTCTGGTCATTGACATGCCGTGCTGGGAACTCTACTTTGATGGTGCCTCCCGGACAATTAAGAAGACAGATGGGGTAACTACCCTCGCTTCAGGAGCTGGCATTGTCTTAGTCACTCCTCAAGGAGGGATTCTTCCCAATTCATGTGCCCTCATGAAACCTTTGACAAATAATGAAGCAGAATATGAGGCGCTAATCATAGGGCTTCAGCTTGCTTTAGAAATGGAAGTCAAATGCATTAAAGCCTATGGCGACTCACAGCTCGTCATACGACAAGTATTGGGTGACTATGAAGTACGAAAGAGAGAGCTACTACCTTACCATGATATGGTAATGAGGTTGAAAGAAAAATTCTACTTGTTTGAGATACAACATGTTCCTAGAGGAAGAAATTCACAGGCCGACGCCTTGGCAAAATTAGCGTCAGCCATAAAACTCCCTCCTGAAGGCGAAATGGATATAACTGTCAGACATCGGAAACTAATGCCAAGTGTCCTAGATGAAGACATTAATTCCTCCACCCCAGAGATACATGTGATTGAGGAAAATGACCCTGCTCAAGAAGAAGAACTGGACTGGCGTCAACCGATTGTCGACACAAAGTGCGGTCGCCTCCCAGCAGATCGGGCTCAGAGGGTTCAACTGTTGCGAAGAGCGGCATCCTATCAATTGATAGGCGACCAACTTTATAGGCTTGTCCATGAAAAAGACAAGTCTGTCCTCCTTCGCTGCCTTTCGTCCAAAGAGGCCAAAATGATAATGCGTGAGGTCCATTCAGGGCTCTGCGGCGCCCATCAAGCTGGAGACAAGATGAAGATCAATATAAAATTGAAAGGCTTTTACTGGCCCACTATGTACGCGGATTGTAGTCGCTACGCCCGTACATGTCACCAATGCCAGGCCTTTGGTCCTGTACCTAGAAGGCCTCCTAACATGCTACATCCCACAGCCCCTACTTGGCCCTTTGCTGAATGGGGAATGGACGTTGTGGGACCCTTCCCACCATCTACAAAAGGTCACAAGTACATTCTGGCTGCAACAGACTACTTTTCTCGGTGGGCTGAGGCCATACCCTTGCGGGAAGTCACAGGGGAAGCTGTAGCTCAATTCGTCAAGCACCATATTATATATCGATTCGGCACTCCCTGTCGAGTCATGTCAGACAATGGCACGCCATTCAAAAATAAGACCATTTACCAATTGGCGGCAAAATTCCACATTGATTGGAGAGCCTCCACAGTCTACAATCCTCAAGCAAACGGCTTGGCCGAAGCCTTTAACAAGACCCTGTGCAAATTATTAGCCAAAATTGTTGGTAGCCGCAGGAGGGACTGGGGCGAGAAGATACATGAAGCCCTTTGGGCATACCGAACAGTTTATAAAACCCCCACCGGTTGTTCTCCATTCTCTCTCGTATACGGGGCAGAAGCCGTTGTACCGGTTGAAGTTGAGATGTCTTCCTATCGGGTAGCCCTACATAATGGGCTCCAAACCCAAGAACGAGATGAAATACAAAGAAGACTTGAAGAACTCTCTGACTTAGAAGGCAAGAGATTAGGGGCTTACAAACACTTGCAGGCCTACCAGGCTCGAATGGCTCGGGCTTATGATAAGCTTGTGAAACAGAGGGCGTTCAAGAAAGGGGACCTTGTTATGATCAAAGAAAGGGAGGTCATGGCTGGAAGATCCAGCGGCAAATTACAACCAAATTGGCGAGGGCCATATATCGTTTCCAAAGTCTATGAAGGAGGCGCTTATAAGGTCGTCGACCATAAAGGGGAGAACCCCTTTCCACCATTAAATGGAAAACACTTGAAATTATACTATGCTCCCGAACATGAATTTCAGCAACAAACTGCACAAGATTTGCCCTCCTCTGTAGGAGGGTAAGGAGGGATGAAGCAGTTTCCCCCAAGAAAAACCCAAAAAGTCACAGGTGCTTTGAACAGTTCTCGTTCACGTCCCACCATGCAAAATCCCAAATTCAAAGTTCGGCTTTCCAATTCATTGGTCAGCCACCCAAAATCCTAAATTCAAAGTTCGGCTTTCCAATTTCATTGGTCAGCCACCCAAAATCCTAAATTCATAGTTCGGCTTTCCAATTTCATTGGTCAGCCACCCAAAATCCCAAATTCCAAGTTCGGCTTTCCAATTTCATTGGTCAGCCATCCAAAATCCCAAATTCCAAGTTCGGCTTTCCAATTCCATTGGTCAGCCACCCAAAATCCCAAATCCAAAGTTTGGCTTTCCAATTCCATTGGTCAGCCACCCAAAATCCCAAATTTAAAGTTTGGCCTTCCAATTTCATTGGTCAGCCACCCAAAATCCCAAATTCAAAGTTCGGCTTTCCAAATGTCATTTGTCAGCCCCCCCAAAATCCTAATTTCCAAAGTTCGGCTTTACAATTTCGTTGGCCAGCCTCCCTGAATCCCAAAATCCAAGAGTTATGACTGACCAATCTCTTGGTCATTCCCTTAAATGCTAAAACCCCAATTGGCTCTCAAATTTCCGTGGTCACCTTTGAAGTCTGAGCTCTTCAGACTTTCAATTTCCTAAAAAAAAAAAAGAGGGCTTAAAATAGAGGTGCCCTGACAGACTTGAGTAGTCGGATCTCTGGCTGCTCAAGGGCAAAAAGGTCAAAACCCGGCTGAGATGAAAACCCGAAAGGGCGTCTCAGGCAAAAATGGGTAACCCCTCAGCGTGAAAACCCGCAAGGGCGCGCTGGAAAAAGTTAAAGGGGGCTGGTCACGGTGAAAACCCGAAAGGGCACTATGACTAGTAAAAAAAAGAAAATATTAATAAAAAAAAAAGAAAAAGAAAAAAAAAAGAAAAGAGAAGAAAAAAGGGGTATGATGATAATGCCTCATTGAAGTCTTTGATCCTGAAGTCATATTTTTATTCATGTGCAAAATGGAGGTCCGAGACAAACCCTCGGAGTAACTACATAGGCAAAAGATCCAAAAAAGGAAAGAGTCAGAAGAAGTGCAATGGGAAAAGGTAATCTCAAACACTAGGGGGTCGTCTTTTCAGTAAGTCCTCAATGGTGTTCTGCTTCGCTGCAATTGCTTCCTGCATCGCTTGGCATTCAGACACAAGGGAGTCCTCCTCAGCCCGCAGCTGTCGAACCATCTCAGAATTCGATTCTGCTGCCGCCTCTAGCTCTTCAATCCGTTGTAAAATGCTGCTCACTGTCTCCCGAAGTGAGGTAGCCTGACTCTTGTCTTCAGCTATTGCTGCCTCAAGAGTAGTCCGACGCTCCCGGATATGTTCGGCTTGGGAATGCAACTTCTCTATCTCGCTGGATATAGTGCAAGCTTCAGCTTCTAACTCTTGTATTTTAAGCCTATGAGTCTCCCACAACGAGGCCGTGTGCAGGCGCTGAAATTCTGCCCAAACATCGTCCACTGCCGCCATCCAGGGCTCTCTGGGCAATCCCAGTGCATGATAGCCCCGTGTGCCGGTACGAAGAGTGTCTCGCACAGTCTCCACGGGAGGAAGGCTCCCCCTTTGAAATAAGGCTCGAGCTCCACTCATGAGTGTCACCACCATCATGTCAGCCCCCACAAAAGCCTTAGGCTGAGGACCGTCAGGCCAATCAATCTCATGAGGTGGAAAGTCAAGTCCCAACAGCAAGTCTCCTCCATTGCTCCCGGGGAGAGGAGGAGCGTCTCCCTCTGGGGCTGCAACCAAAAAAAAGGGAGGTGGCACATGAGTCACAATTTTATTCACAACAGAGGTGTTGGTAAATCCTTTTCTAGAAGTCAAAAGTATCTTAGCCTCACCTCGTGAAAGGGAAACCTCTGTCGTTTGGTCTGCCGGGATGTGAGCAGCCTCGTCCCTTCCTACAACGCCTCCATCAAGGGCTGAATTGGTCTGCGGATCCCTTGTTTCAAGCCTATCGATATCTGAAGCAAACACAAGGTTATGATCAGGCAAATATATGTAAATGCCTTAACAGGCATTAATGTGAAAAGGGCGCATGCAAAAGAGGGTGGGCCCCTTTAATTCTGAACTAGTTCATCATTCTTACCCGCATCAGGCGGATAAGAGGCAGACTCCTCCACCGCTGGGGCACCGCGAGACACATGTACATCGACAAGTTTCTCTAAAAAAAAAAGAGAGAAAAGAAGAAAGAAGAAATTATGAAAATCAGTTCAGCACAATAGAAGCTGCTAAAAGAACAAGCAGAGAAATGTAAAGAGCATAATGACCTTGTAACCCAACGTCCTCCTCCCCATCAGAAAGCGGCATGGTAGAGCCTGAAGCTGAAGGAGAAGCGATTATGTCTCTTTCAAAACCCCTCCCCTTTGGGGATAGGACTGGGGTCTCTTCCAAAAGGCCATCACCTCTCACCTCGAGGCCTTGATTTCCATCAGCCCCAACACCAGCCTGGAAGGCGCCTTCAATTGGACCTGAGGGAGAGGAATGTCCTCTATTTTTCTCCAAAGCATCCAGGCAGCTTAAGGACAAGGGATCATTCGCTACATAAAGCAAGAAAGTGATGAGATTCATGCGATCATCTTACCAGGGCAAAATAACTCGGTGGGCTAAAACTAGAAGTACATACCAACAGCATGGATAGTTACATCCAATTCTCCGGCCTCAGGGATTGGAGTCTTTTCCCTGCGTATTTCGGCTAACAGCTCTTGAGAATATTGGGTCACCAGGCCCCGATCAGTGGTCAGGCTTATAGAAAACTCTGGCAGATCTGCATTCAGGCTGGAATCCAAGAGGGCAGTAAATTCTTGCATAGAGATCACTGAATTCTCAGCTGAGAGACCTGAAATGATCACTGCTAAGTGAAAGTTCTCCCTGTAATAAAGGGATCAGATATGGAAATTAAGAAGATTTTACTAAAAAGGGCTGGACCTGTGCTTGATCCTGGCTCCAGTACTGGAGGAATATTGGCGCATCCTTCCTCAAAATTTTCCTCTAAAAAAAAGAGAGAAGAAGGGGAGAACATCTTTAGCAAGGGAATAAGATTATGGCTTTATTACTCATCATAGTGGGGAGAAGCACCCTACCTATGGGTATGCGGTCGTCGAGCCCTCCGTGGGAGAAAGGGGGTGAGGCGCCCGATACGGGGTTGTAATCGTCATCCTGGAGCTCTCCATCTTCCCCGGTATCCTCTAGCGCTGGCGAAAGGAGAATATTTGTAGCCGAAATATCACCCTCCACCCTGGCACCTGAGGGGCATAAAAAAAAAATAATATATATATATATATATATATATATATATATATAAGTGACACATCTCCAAGGAGAGAATGAGAAACAAAAGAGGGATATTACCCGGCCTCTCCTCTGAAGCTCCTCCTTTAGAGCGGGCACGACAAGCACGAGTGTGGCCGCCCTCATCTTCACTAGGACGGGCCCGCTTCTGGGGATTTGAAGCTTTCTTCCCTTTATGTGGCATATCTCTGGCAGCTATATAGCTCTCTGTGAAACAAAAAAAGGGGGGGTGAAGAAGCACGTAAGAGAGAAGTAAATGGCAGTGCACAGATAAGTAAAAAGTAAAAATGACTGAACCACATACCATTCGGGGCTAGCGAAAAGGAGGGTTGCAGCACCACTTGCTCAGGACGTAAACCTACCACCTTCCCA
This sequence comes from Amorphophallus konjac, assembly GCA_022559845.1. NCBI lineage: Eukaryota > Viridiplantae > Streptophyta > Magnoliopsida > Alismatales > Araceae > Amorphophallus > Amorphophallus konjac. The sequence goes on along the minus strand of JAHNEJ010001281.1, from coordinate 309,762 downwards.
GCCTTGGATACGCCTTCCCAGAGATCGCCGAGGGTAATGCCATTTTCAACAAAGGTGGCATACTCAAAGGGCCCGATACGGGTGATGGACCCGATCAGGTGTCGCTCCCACTTCGGCCACAAGTCATTGGTAAAGCCTTCAGGGTGAAGAGGAGTATCCATTGGTGCAGTCTGAGGGTAACCACAATCCGACAAGAAGTGTGTCCACCAAAAATACATTCGCTGATCCGCCGAGGCCTCACCTTGCCCCGAAGTAGTAACTGGCGGGCGCTTCAAGGGTTTAATTGCACCCGCATATGGCCGACGGTCTACGGTAATGGCCCCGTTCTGAGCCTCCCACTGCAGGCGAAAGTCCCTCACCACCTTTGCAATTTTTGAAAATTGGGTATGAAGCACTGAATTTTCCACAATCAATGGCGGTAGGTCGGTACTGCCCAGTCGAGCCTCTTCAGCTTCCCTTATCTTTTGTGGGAGTTGTCGGAAAACATTGCTATACTTAAACCACCAGCGTGCATAATAGATGTCAACCCGGCCAACTCGCCTTGCCTCGGGCAGGAGACACTGCTCAGCAGCACCATCTCGGAAAAAATAATCCCACCAACTCCCTGCAACAAGGTGGGTGTCATGGCCCCTGCAAAGCCTGCAATCTATGCCAAAGTCTGCATTTGGAGGCACTGATTGGTCATAGCCAAAATTCCGTGAAAAACGGTAAGGAAAGTATGGCTCTAGAATAGTCGTGCTGCCCTTCCTGAATACGAGCATGCTTGGCCTAATACAATACAGCCAGTTTTCATAAAAAGTCGAGCTGGTGGACTGATGATAAGAAAGGCCGTAAGATACCTTGTCCCGACCTTCAACAGCAAATGGTCGGAAGTCATGAGAGCCACAAGCAAACTGAAGACCCTCATTCCCCTGTACAGGCACAAAGGAAAGCATCCTCCGTGCTGCTAATAAATGCTCATATTGTTGTTGATCCGGCCGGTTTCGAAAAAGAAATATCAATGGCGCCACGGGGTTTTCAATTGGCACACTCTGGCATAATGAGGGTAGCAAAAGTCCGGCCCATGCGCTCAGATAATGTGTGGCCATGTAAACACTTCTATCTCTAGGAGAACTATGTGCTGTCAAGTTCCCCAATCCATGATAAATATTTGCTAATGCAGCAGGGGCGATTGCCAATTTATGACCATCTGCAAGCAGACACGCTGGGTAAATAATCTCAGGCCGTATCAGGCCCTCCTCGCCATATGGCATAACAAAAGTAGCCAACCAGTAAACAAGATAGGCCGCAAGATAAGTTTGATCCGGCAGCCGTCGGGGATTCCACCCCTCATTTTCAGGTGCAAGCAAATATCGCCTATTTTCCTGTGAAGGCAGAATCAGCTGATGGTATTCACTTAAAGGCCTGTCATCCTCGGCAAATCGCTCATGAAAGCAAAATGGTCCATTATAGAAGAATTGAACCCAAGCATTCAAACTAACTCGCACGGCGCCGGCAGAAGCTGAAGGTGCCTTCTTTTTACCAAAACGGGCTAGATCCCGCCAAACTTTCATCAAGTACCTGAAGCTCAAAGGAAGGCCATATTCACCTGAACCTGTGGAATAATTCCTGTGGAGATCATCAAGGCACACCTCCTCATAAGGCCGTCCCGAAATGGGAAGCCCCGAAATTCTGTAAAAACTCCATAAATCCAGGGCGGTTTCACCCTCTGCTGTAGCAAAAGTGTTGAATCGACGGTTGAATCTCTCCGCCAATGCCTGTAGAAGCCCACTGTAGCAAGGATAGCGATATAAAGCGGCAGTCACAGCATGACGAATGCCCACAAGCTCCAGTAGCCGACTGTAATGATGAAGGACACCCATGAGCCATTCTGTGGCCCCCAAATGAAACCTGTGGGAAGGAATAACCGCCCATTTACCATACCAACTGGGCGCAGAACCACACATGATTTTGTCCAGAAGACAAAGCTTATCATACCCTTCTGAGGCAAACCGAGTGCCGGATGGAGCCAAGAAGAGACCTGAACAAGAATCTGATATTGCCCGGTGTTTTCCACCCAAATCCCAAGCAGCAGCTGAGAAGGCCCGATCCTGAACTGGACATCCAGTCTCAGAACTAAAAAAGCCTAACTGAGTAACGGCAGGAAACTGAACCTGGCAAACAAGGCCCATGGGGAAGCTGGGAAAAGAAGCTCCACAACAGCCAAGCAGGCTATCACGACCCACAAGAATGGCTCTCTCGAGCTGAACGCGTTCTGCGGTCAAGAAACTGTCACCATCATCCGTCCCCTCAGGAATGAAGTTCTGGATAAAGGGAAATAAAAACTCATCCAAAGGATAGTGCTTTGGGTAACCCTTGGGGCGTTCATATGTGTAGCGGACACAGCCACCATGTCTGCAAATCAAAGATGAATCAACCATGCCATCGCCTGGATCTCCCTCGGGTAAAGGGCTCGAAGCAACAATGCTCAGCCCCCTGTCAAGTGAAAATAGAGTCTCTGCTGTAACCCGCGGCGACCCCAAAGACGGCATCAATCTCGAGGAAGCAATAGTAGCAGGACGTCCGTCTTGACTCCGAGATGCACGAACTTGGCCTCTCCTAGATCGAGGCATGCTGAATAGCCTGCAAAAGAAAAGAACAAAAAAAGAGAAAAAAGAAAGGAGATAGCACAATGTTAGTTTGATATGGAAATATCAAATGGAAGTACGAAGAAAAAAAAAAGAAGAAAAAACCAATACCACGATGACAGTTCGCTATGGCAATATCAAATAGAAATATGAAAAAGGAAGAAACGAAGAAAAGAAAAAAAAAAGAGAAAAAGAAAAAAAAGAGACGGCACGGGTCGCCCGCCTCTGCCTCCGGCCTCGACGGACCACCCATGGGGGGCATTTGTTGGAACAAAAAAATGTGTGTGTTATTTAAGTTCTTTTGAAAAGAGTTCCTGAAATAAAGAAAAAGAAGCGGGTTGACGCTAAGCTAAACGGCCTTAAAATGACAAGGGTCGCCTTCGCCGTAAATCCCTCCGACAACCCGGCAAGATGGATATTGGGGATTTGTATTTTTATGCGCATATACGTGCATTGAAAGGTCTTGATAAAAATATTTTTCAGGCCTATAAACTTACGTGGGAAGTATTCCGCAAAAAGATGAATATTTTCCGGATGTCCGGATGGTCAACCTGGATACACCGGGACCAAGAAGAAAGTTACAGCGATTTCAACGCCCACCACTAGGCCGTACGGAGGTGAAAAGGAAATTTTTTAATCCCCCGGGTCCTTTTATAGCCAAGGGAGTGGGGGTCAACCCCCTCCACCCCTTTCTCTCTTTTGACGGCACGCGGAGGAAGGCCCGGAGGGACCCCCTCCGGTCCTTGTACCGGAGGGGGGTCTCCCTTGCTGTTGCGGACCCGGAGGGAGACCCCCTCCGGTCCATGTACCGGAGGGGGGGGATCCCCCCGTTGCTGCGGACCCGGAGGGGGGGGGCGCGCGGCTGCCGGACCAAGAGGGAACCCCCTCCGGTCCATGTACCGGAGGGGGGGGGCTCCCCACTGCTGCGGACCCGGAGGGAGACCCCCTCCGGTTCACGTACCGGAGGGGGGGGATCCCCCCGCTGCTGCGGATCCGGAGGGAGACCCCCTTCGGTTCACGTACCAGAGGGGGGGGCTCCCCCCGCTGCTGCCGGACCCGGAGGGAACCCCCTCCGGTCCTTGTACCGGAGGGGGGGTTCCCCGCGCCAGCCGGACCCGGAGGGAGACCCCCTCCGGTCCCTATACCGGAGGGGGGGGCTCCCCCGCGGCCGCGACCCATCGGAGGGACCCCCCTCCGGTCCCTTACCGGAGGGGGAACCCCCTCCGGTTCCCTGCACAGTGGCGGAGGGGGTTCTCCCCCTCTTCGTTCAATCCGCAAGCCCCCCATGCAAAAAAAAAAAGGAGAAGAAAGAAGTGCAGTACAAAAAAAAAAAAACTGAAACAAGGAAGAGGAAAGGTTACCTTGGCTTTTGGTATTCCACCGGAGGAACTCCAAGAGGTTTTTTACCACCCCCTCCGCCACTTGTGGGATCTACTATAAAAGGGAGGCTACTCCAAGGAGCAAGGGAAGAAGAAGACGGAGAGAAAAAGAGAGAAGAGAGGAAGACAAAGACTTGGAGAGCTTTTCTAAGGCCCAAGTCAAAAGAGAAAGTAAGAGGAAGGGTGCGCCCCTTTCCCTCTCACTATAATCCCATGGATTTTGTGTATTTGACATAAATACCCCTTCATATATAAAAGGGGCTTCATGATGTTATGTAATGAGAAATACTATGACAATGAAATAATTAAGTGAGCATGAAAACTATGATTGGCATGGTTCTTGTCAAAATTATAGAAAGGTCCCTCTTGGCGTAAAATTACACCATTGACCCGAAAGTTCGTAAAATTGTGCATGTATACATTCACAAATCATGAAAATTTAAGAAATCAAATGGGAAAAGAATTTCCAACAATTGTTCTTGTCATGGAGAAATCTCTTTGGGCTGCAATAATAAAAATAAACATACAAGATCAAGCCTTACAAATTGTATCCCTCAAAGTTCTTTAATAATCACGCTTATGTTCGTAAAAACAAATTGAAAGTTGTGGAATATAATTCATCGGGATCATAAAAGTTACATGTAATTCGAAGCGACATATTCCCTTTCAAACATGAAAAGGTGAGGCTGCATAAGAGAGTAACAAAAAAGGTCATAATCAAAATTCCGCTCCGAAGGAAATTGAAAGGCCCCCTTTGCTTTTTTCTTTGTCAAGGGTAGCAAAAGATCTTTAGCAGTTTAATCAAGGGTATTCGGACTCGTCCGATGTAAATTAACACCGACTTCGGTCGGTGGGGAAAAGTCTTGTACCCGAACCCTAAATCGTCTGATAAATTAAAAAAGGCGCGGAATTCATATATATGTCAAAATATACGACACATCCATCCGACGAAATCGGATGTCCTAAAAAATAATTCCGCGTGTAAACATGCAACTTTTGAAGAAGAGTTGGCTCTTTGTGAGCCTCCATGGTAGCAGCCTGCTCGGCCTGTTTCTTCAATCTTTTTTTTTTTTTTTTTCAAATTCTTCTTTTTATTCTTCTCCTACTTTTTAGCTAGCACTACCTCTGAAGGAGTATCTAATTTTATAGGAGGCTGGGACATGCCCCCCGAGTTGAAGTTGTTGTGCCGGGCATTTCTTTTAGAGGATTTGGACTGACAATGTTTCTTTGGGGCCACTTCGACCTAATCAGCCTCTTCTTGATGTATTTGAAATGTGGCATTAATCGCCTGCTCGATTATTTTACGTGGCAATTCTTAAAACTCGGCCATATAAGACCAGAGTCGGAGGATGCCTGTACGTTTGTAGACTCTTTGCTGATTTTTTTCTGGGTCTGCTCGGAGTTGGGTTTTGAATTCCCTTCAATAATTTGTTCGGGATTTTGCTTGGGGCTCTTGCACTCCTTGGACTTGCATATTTGGTTTTACCTGTAGTTGGACTTGGAACAAGGATGGCAAACTCGGTTTCGGACTCGGTTTCGGCCGGGTCCGAAACCGGCCGAAACCCAGATAAAAGGTTAAAAAAAAATCAAATTAATTCTAAAAAATCTGAAAATAATCATAAAAAATATAAATAATCACTTAAAATCACAAAAAACATTACACATGCATTTGACTGTATAAGTTAGTGCAATAACCTTGAAGTAGACAACTACACATTGAACTTCAAACATTGAATATGTGAAAGTTAAACTAATATTCCATTGTACATTAATACAAGTAGTACAATAAACCAAATTAGACAAAATAAATGTTATAAAAATCCATTGATTCTTACCTAATATGGATAATAATTACTAGAAGAACCTTCTCCCTCATCGTCTGGCCCTTGATGTTGATACCCATAACCAGGTTGCATATATGGTCTATATTCACTATAACCAAACAATGAGGTAGCCAAGTCCTGCATCCCTCTTTGGATCCCTCTTGGAGTGTTTGGTTGGCTTGAGCCGAATCCAGTATCAGCATAAGAATCTTGAGGAAGAGAAGAGGAACTGGCCGGATGGAAGTTGAATGATGGTTCATAACCCCACGACCCATAAATCGTTGCCTCCTGTTGGCCACCTCCATAACCTGATGGATGCCCATATTGACTCTGTGACTCATGTCCTCCCTCACCCTGACTGTATCCTCTGCCTGTGTCTACGTGGAAGGAGGAAGGACCACCAGCATCCCCACCGCCAGTAGTAGCACCTGTAGCACCTGGCACATACGAAAATATAGAATTTATCTCCTACCAAAACCTTTTCTGATTCGAACTGATAATAAGAATTTAAGTTACTTTCAAAAACAAAAAATCAAAGGATCACGAAACCTGCAGTCTCCAGTCGCCTTTTGGCCTTTGAGGATGCTTTTTCGTGTGTCGGTGTGCTTTCTTCTTGCACCCTTGACATGAATCCTGTTCCCCTTGGTGTGTGCCTCAAATAAATCTGCTTCAACTGCTCAATTGCCGGGTCCTCTCGAGCAGCAACATTTGTTCTCTCAGTTTGCCCATGCACTGATGTACTTCTTCTTAAGGATGTAGGTGCCTTGCCCATTCTAGGAGTGACTGGCCTGCTATCTGAGTCGGAGTGTCTAGCTGGCTGAAAATCATGCTGCTCCTCAGTGTCCTCAACAATCCTAGACATGTGGGCATGAGTATCTATGGCCCTCTTTGATTTTCTTCTTAATTCAGGATCTCTTGACTCATTTTCATCTAGTATGCCGTCTGCCCATCTTCTATAATCATCAAAAATAGGCTCATCAACCTGTTCTCGTGTTTCCACCCAAGATTGCAACGGATTCTCATCATCAAATAAGGCATCCACATCAATTTCTGCGGCGGCATCCCCGGCGGCGCGTTTGTCTCGCAGCTGTTGTCTCAACCTCATATTCTTTATTCTCAACCTCATATTGTAGTGGCAGTACACTAATTTCTCTAACCGTTCAGCCTTTAGCCGATTGCGAACCTTCGAGTGTATAAGGCTGAACGTGCTCCAATTTCTTTCACATTGGCTTGTCGATGTTGTTTGACTGAGCACCCTAACTGCAATGAAAGCCAATGCATTGCTGCCCACATCTCGGTTGTTCACCATTATCCACCAGTCAGCTGTTCCGCCAACCATAAACAAATGCATTTTAGTTGTAGAAATATATATTCATCCGGTTAAGAAATCCAAAAATAAAATATACCTGGGCTCACTCTTCCCACAGCGTATTGCAATTGGGAGTCAGCATATGTCCCAGTCCTCATTCTGTAATGGTTCATCTACAAACATAAAGTAATACATTAACATAACTACTTAAATAAATTCTATACATGTTATTGAAAGTATCAAATAAAGGCGAACCTCTACTTCGGCCTCTAGTCTCTTTTCTGGATTCCTCGATAAACGACCAATGACTTTTAAAGTCCCTTGAAGCACCTCGCCATCAACATGTGCATCGGCGCCGTACATAAATCGAGGGTTGAGGAAATAACCTGTATTTGTGTATAATTAACTAAATGAAATTTATAAAATAACATAAAGGTATTACCCCAATTTCAGTACAATTAATCACTCACCAGCTGCATGCAAGTCGTGGTGTAATGTGTTGTCCCATCTCTAGTCAATAATTTTTCACCATTTTGCATAATGTCTGGGAAGGGAATGCTGCAACTCCAATTTGGCACGGTCCATGGCCTCGTACAGATAGCCCATATCATTCTTCTCATCGCCATCCACCATTCTTAGGACCTTCACGAGGGGTGTGACTACTTTCAAGTACCGTGACACCCTGTCCCATAATTTGTTGTCGTCCACGACGTGACAGACATCCAGATAATCCATCTGTGCATCAACTGTGCCCTTGTCGATGTAGTCCCGCAGGGCATTGTGGTACATGAAAGCTTTCAGCTCATTCTTGTACCTGTGTAGATAAATGAAATTTGAAACTGCATCAACTGTTACATATCAGTAAGGATAAAGTATCAAGAATTGGGATCAATCTTATACCTGTGCAAAGACTCCAAAGAAATAAAATTGGAAGCAAATCTGGTTGGGCCTGCACGGATGATATCTCGCCCTCCACTGGCATGCGCCCTGAACATATTTAGTATCCTAGGATGGCCATAGATATACTGTGTGACTTTTTGTGCCTTGTCAATTGTCTTCTTCACATGCTTTTCCTTCCCTATGTCTTCAAGTTTCAGATCCAGACAATGTGCTGCACATGGGAGCCAATATAAATGACTGTGCTTCTGCATCAATTTCTTCCCTGCAGCCTTGTAACTGGCTTCATTATCAGTCACCACCTGCACAACATTCTCCTCTCCAATTTGTTTTACCATGCCATCCATCAAATGAAACAAATAATTTACATTCTTTTCATAATCTGATGCATCAACTGATTTCACAAACACTGTACCTTCGATGCAATAGACCAAAAAGTTTATCATGGACTTTTTCGTGGTACCAGTCCAACCATCACACATGATGGTGCATCCTCTCTCCACCCATATATGTTTGAAGCTTTCAACCCAATCATGGAGCTCCTCAACCTCTTCCTCAAGGCCACGCCCGTATATGTCTCGACGTGAGGGGGCCTTTAAGCCAGGGCCAGCATCTGCTATGGCATCTATCATAAGTTGGAAATATTCACTTGAAGTTGCATGTGCAGGGACACCTGCATGAAAAAATCATTTGCAGATAGATTTAAATGCATGCCCTGCAATTTCTGCTGATTTTTTGACCCCTCTCAATGCTTGCTTGATTTTAGGTTGTGTAGCTTGGGGCCTTCTATGCAGATAGCTGTCCATGGGACCTGTTCCCTGCGTATGTGGGGCAGCATCAACGTCAGGACGTCGTGCAGCTGTACTCTCATAGGTCACTGAACCCATGGCTCCCTTCCCTTTCCTTCGAGCGGCTTGTTCACGCTCCCTTGCTTCAGTCAGCTCTGGATCAGAATCCTCAGTGCCTTCCTCATCATCATCCCTCCTAACCCTTCTGCCAGAAATCTCCTTAGTAATTTCAGCCTCATCCTCAGCCCTTTGTTGCACCCTCTCCCTTTTCCCCAGAAGGCACTGGCGCATCTCTTCTCGCACCTCTCGGGGACAGTTGTCACATTGTCTCACCTCTCCTCTTACCCCTGTCAAATGTTCCTTTCCTCTGGTAATTCCGCCATACATCTCCTTACCACAGTAATTGCATTTCACCTTTCTTCTCTTAGCATCAATTAAGGACATGTGGGCTCACCCCGGATCCTTCTGCCCTTGCTGCTCCTGTGTTTGCTGACGTTTAAGCATGATGCTGCATTAAGACAGTCAAAGAAAAATAGTATAGTTGTAAGTGCATTGGAAAAATTACGGCTTAATTATCAATCACCCTTGGAAAAAAATAATTATCCGAATGCTTCCACCCCAAAATGTTCAATGAAGCTTAATGTAACTTCAATTGAGCCTAAGCAAATCAAAATAGACAGAAGCCCTAATTTCTATGACTTAATTAGAGCTTAATTAGTAATTAACCCTTAATCACAATTGGGAAAATTAATTACCCGCATGATCCCACCCCAAAATCCTCAATGAAGCTTAATTTAACTTCAATTGAGCCTAAGCAAATCAAAATAGACAAAAGCCCCAATTTCTATGACATAATTAAGGCTTAATTAGCAATTAACCCTTAATTACCAGCACGAAAGAGGTTAACATTAGTCAATAAAGCTTAATTGAGCTTCAATTGAACCTTACTAAACCTAATTAGAGGAAAGTCCCAATTTTAACGGTGTAATTAGGACTTAATTAACACATTTCACCTAATCACCCTTCATAAGAATTGCATATCAGCATGATAGAGCTCCAAATTAGTCAATGAAGTTTAATTGAGCTTCAATTGAATCTTACTAACCCTAATTAGAGGAAAGTCCCAATTTTACTTGTCTAATTAGGGCTTAATTAACATCTTTAGTTTAGTCTAATCACCCATCATAAGAAATATTTAACAAATTAAGCTTCCATAAAAATTAAAACCTTACTTAGCCTTAATTAGGGTGCCGAGATGGCCGGATCTCTCTGCTACTCTGCTGCGGCCTGCGGGATGGCCGGCTGGTGGCGGGCTGTGGCGCGGCAGGGCAAGCAGCAGCAGGGCGGAGGGCCACAGCAGGCGCGCGCGGGCCGCTGCTGCTGTGCAGCCTGTGCTGCAGGGCGCGGGCGGGGGCTGCGGCCTGCGGGCCCGGGGGCTGGCCGCTGGCGCGCGCAGGGGGGCTGGGCTGGCCGCTGGCGGGCGGACGACCGGCTGCTGCTGCTGCTGCTGCTGGCGTTCTTCACGGGCGCGGGCGAACAGGCGGGGAGGGTTTCGGCCAGGGAGGGAGAAGGGTTTCGGGGAATAGCGGTCGGGGCGCGCAGGGGGGAAGTGTTCACGTGAACTCCAAAGGGAGTTCACGCGAGTTTCGCCCGAAACCATCCGGTTTTGGGCCGAAACGGGTATCGGTTTCGCCCGAAACCGATACCCCAACCCGATACCGAGCGCGCTACAGTGAAATGGGTTAAAATGGTATCGGGTCCGGCCGAAACCGATACGTTTCGGCCGAAACGTATCGGTTTCGGCCGATACTGCCATCAATGACTTGGAATGCTCTTTCTTGGTCTCGTGTTTCTGGCTTTGCCTAGAGCTTGGTTTAGAGTTCTGCACTAGAACTTTGTCTTTTTGGCTTTGCTCGAGCTTGATTTGGAGTTCTGCACTTGAGCCTTGTTTTTTTGGCTTTGCCCAGAGTTTGATTTAGGGTTTTCTTCCTGAGTCTTGCCTTTCTGGCTTTGCCCGGAAATCTGCCTTAAGCATTGCTTGGTGCATTGCTCAATATGATTGTAAAATCTTTTGGGCTAGCCGAGCGTCTAGCTTATAGCGTTGGCCATTCAAAGTCATAGAAGATGGGATCATCTTGTGACCTCACCAGACCTCTTCTATGCAAGTTTTTTGTGGAACGGTTTTGATTTAATGTTTTGTCAGCAGCTTTGCTGAGGCGGCTTGTCTTCATCAAAGCGCCTTTGGTGTTGATTTCTCCTTGCTGGATGAGACTCTTGATCCAGTCTTGAACCTCTGCACAATCTTCGGTTGCGTGGTGGCATGGAATTCACAATAGCAGGGATGACTTTTGTCTGCCTCTGTGTAATCTTCCGACGGGTCGTGCACTAAGATTTGGTCTCTCTTTACTGATGTAAAGCAACCTTTTAGTGTTTTCCGTTGGAAAAGAGAGAGATTCGCAGTCATGCCAAGTCTGCCACCTTGGGTACCACAAAGTGGGTTTGGTTTGACTGGGCCTAACTTCTTCTGCACCTGGCTCGAGGAGTGTGAAGGTGGCCACCATGTGGATTGCATTGACTGAGTGTTGGATCACGTTGGCTGATTGGTTCGGTCGATCCCAGGCATGAGGCTGCAGAGGGTTAACTAGACAATCTTGCATCGTGATCAGGTGATTCTTGATCATCTTCTGCACTTCATTTTTAAGAATGTAACAATCCTCGACGGTATGACCCAACATGCGATGATATATGCAATAATTGGGCTCATTTGATTTGTTCACATCTGTCGGTTTCCTTGGTTCTGGCAAGGTTATTAACCCCTTCTTGATACAGAGGCTGAAAAGCTTTTTAGTGTGCTCTTTCTTGAAGGAGCAAGGCGTCATACGCTCCGCCAATGTCGTAGTTGGCGCCTTTCTTTCGAATTTCTTATTGGAACCACTTGAAGCCCCTCCCCCACTGTTCTCATTTGTAGTAGAAAAGTCCACGGTGTTCACCTCTTTTCCAGTGGCATTACACTCCTTGGAGAGTTTACCCTTAGAGGGGGTAAATGTCAGATTATCGACGAAGAACATCTTGATCTTCGCCACAACAGAGTTCAATTGGTCAAAACATTTGATATTGGTGTCAAGGAGTTTTTCATTAACTTTAGTCGCCAATCCCTTTTTACATATAGTGATGACGTCTTCTTGAGTAGGAGGGTTGTCACATCTCACGCTGAATTCTTTCCAGCATGTGATAAAGTCAAGAGTCGTTTCTCTCTGTTTCTGCTTGAGAGAGCATAATTCAGCCAGGGAGATGTTCCTTTCGGCCGTCAGAAAGTAAATCTGCCCAATCGGCCACTACATTGGGCTGCAATCTCGAGTACCATTGGAAGGTGGCATCCGTGAGAGAGGTTGCAAAATAGTTCCTCGAGGGCTAAGTCTCCCATAGCCGTTATATAGTAGGCTAGGTGCTTATGCGGAGACTCTTGACCATTGAATTTTTGTAGTTATAGTGTCTTGGGGTAGTCGGGTGGAAGCTTCTTGAACTGGTGATGTATTGTGTATGGCAAACTATATAGGTCAACATTGGCGATACCCTCACTATACTAAGCAAGTTTATCTTCGACAATTTTTTTAATCATGCGTCGTTGGGTGATGATGCCTTCAGCCGCTGGAGTCCGGGAGGACTGGCCATTGAGCGGGGCGCGAGGTAACTCGGATCTTGCCTCGACAACAAAATTATTGGGTACAACCGTTTGTCGGTTTACCACTGGAGGGTTGATAGCTCGTTGCTCTCTCCAGGCAATTTGATCATATGCTGGTGCTGTAGGACGCTGCGCATTCACGTCCATTTGTCGCTTCCTTTCGAGCATGAGATTAGTCATTTCTATGTGCCAACGTTGCATAGTTTTGAATTTAGCCTCGTTGGACATTGCTTAGAAAGCAACTCTTGAAGGCGGCTCAAAGACCGGATTGGCATAACCCCTTAGGGGCAAATTGCCTCCTTCGTGAATGCTTATGACCTCGTCACCATCTATTTCCTCTTGGGGTTGATTCTCACCTTGGTTCTACACTTGAACCTGGTCTTAGATCTGCCCTTGGTTTTGGCCTTGACTTTGACCCTGGCTAGAGGTCCCCACCTGACTGTTGAGTTGGGCCTAAAGGTTCTCCTTGCACCCCTGCTGTTAAGATATACCGCGTCTATTGTCGGGTTTGAGTCATTTAAGCCGGTTGGATCAGCCAAATTAGCGAGATCATCAGTGGCCTCCATTGGTTCCTTGGAAGAAATAGCAGGTGAACACCTTTAGGTTATCTCCAGCCTCCGTCTTTTGTACCACCCTCCACTTCTTTGGCAACTGGACCCCTGGGCGGGTAGGTGCCCCTAGTCTATCGAAGACTGAGACACACATTGCAGGAACCTTTGCAAAATTTGTTTGCTATAATCGGATTGGTTTCGAGGTTTGAGAAATGAAATTGGGTTTTCTATAAATCCCTTTCTTCTTTTGTCTACGAGGTCGTGGAGGTTTAACATCATGGGATGTCAAGGCTCCAGCTTGATGTTGGTCTGACATTTGAGCAGGTTTGCCTGCCCTAGATCTTCTGATCGTGCGGGACTCCTTGGTGATCGAGATTTGTTTCATCTTGCGGAGACGCTCTTCAATTGGGCTGCCCCCATTCTAGACTTGGACTTCTTTTTGAAGTCCGCTTTATCCTTCTGCACTCGGTGAAGAAGGGCAAAGCAGTTGTAAGTTGAGATAGTTGGGACATGATTGTCTTGTGGCATTATCGGCTCGCCTCCATCGAGCCGGATGCGTAAATTGTCAACAGGGATAGTCTTGTCGGACTTTGAGATTGCCGCTGCAGGCTTTCTGCCTATGCGACTTTGGTGCTACCCCTGTTTGGACTTTGATAGGAGCAACGTTGAAAGAAATTGTGTTGACAGAGAAAACTTGGCTTTGTGATGGAGACTGGGGTGTGATGCCTCTGGTGTTTATAGGTGCAGCCGGGGTTCCCTCGGCCACGAGGACTACCCCCCAAAAGTAAGGCGATCCGACAACTGCAGGGAAGTCTCTGCATACGACTGGGGTAGCTAGGTATCTGAACCTAGTAGCAATGACCAAGGGGTGGTAAGTTACTACCACCATTGATGTCGTTTGTTGTCGGATTGCGGTTTGCTAAGCTTGGAAATATTTCCCTTCTACTCCCTCCTGCGAATAGGGGAAAAGGGCATCACGACCTTTGTAAAGATATAGAAATTCTTTGGCATAAAGATGAAAGGTAGAATAAGTCCTACTAGGCGTGTTAGTCTGTTTCACACACAGAAAAAAAATATAAAAAATGATTTAAGTGTTCATTTGTTGAACATAGATGAACATTTGTTTAGCTATTTAATTAGCATGTGCATGATTATTTCCCCGCTGTATGTTTATCGGGTGATTTAGGGTTCGTGTATTGGACTTTTCTCCACCGACCGTAGTCGGTGCGTACTTACATTGCTATAAAGTCCGAACACCTTTGATTAACTACAAAAGATGCTTAGACCTCTACAATATCCGTTGTGATATTGAGGGTTTTAATTTAATTTGACCGTTGGATTTAAATCAGACTTATATTGAACCACCGACTTTATTTCCTAGTTAAGATCTAGCCGTTAGATTTGCATCTAATCCAGATCCAACCGTTAGATTTAAAATTTACCACGATCGGACCGTTTCACAATTAGACCATCGGATTTATTTATGTCTAGGAAGAACATATTTGCAATGATGGGTATTTCCCCTTGGAGATAAGGGTGGATGCTTAATTCCTATTGACATATGACAATCTTGCAAGTTCCCCCCTTGAACGGGGGTTTATTTGCAATTTGCCCTCAAACAAGGGTTTATTTGTAATTTTCTCTTATGCAAGGGTTTGTGTGAACAGCTAGAAGCTTTTCATCTCATTTATGAAATTCCAAGATTTTCTAATAATTCTCTTGGACATTTTACACAATTTTGTAAAGTTTTGGGGTAGAATTGTAATTTCTAAATTTCTTGAGTACAGCCATGGGTTTTCGTAACTTAAGGACATTTCTGCAAACTTAAACAATTCTTGAAGAACTTCTGAATTTATGAGATTTTTGTATAATCTCATGGGTGTTTTTTACAATTTTACACAGTACGAGGATAGAATTGCAATTTCTGCAAGCTATGGGGTTTTTTCTTGATTTGACAACAAATTTCCAGAACTTTGAATATTTCTGGAATTAACATGTTTTTTTTATGATTTATACATTTGATTGAAAATACAAGGTAATTTCCTCACATGGGGGTATTTATGTAATCATACCCTTTAATTGAGGGTTTTACACAAACATAATTTCTTGAAGTCTTAAAGCTCTCAAGAGAAGGCGGCCCAAAGCTTCTTTGCGCTTCAAGCTCCACAAGCAACGTTGCTCCAAAGTGCTCCCAAGTTTGAGTTGTGCGAAGTCCCCTCCCCTTTTAGCCCAAGCCTCTTATTTATAGGTTTCTGGAGTAAGAACACGAAGGGAGTCCCTCCTGGTTTCATGCATTGAAGGCATTGGTAGAAGCTTCCTCCGGGTTTATTGGTGGAGAAACCTGTGCCTCCTGATATCCCTTTCCCTTTTCCTCTTTTTTCCTATTACATTAGAGAGAGAAAAAAAAGAGAGTGGGTAGAGGAGGCCTCCTCGGGGTTTGGGGAACCTAGAGGGGTCCGTCCTGATTTCCCCCCCTTTTTTTTTTCTTGAAAGAAAGTAGGAAAGAGAGGGAGACCCCGGGGGGAGTCCCTCTTGGTCTGTGCGACCGGAGGGAGCTCCCTCCGGGTCTGTGCGAACCGGAGGAAGCTCCTCCGAGTTTGCTCGACCCAGAGGGGGTCCCTCCGGATTTGCCAGACCTGGAGGTGCTCCCTCTAGGTTCTTAACACCTGGAGGGGGTCCCTCCGGGTCCCTCCTTGCGCAAAGAGAGAGAGAGAGAGAGAGAGGGGATGGAGGGCGGTCCCTTCTGATTTTCTGATCCCAAAAGGGTTATAAAGGCCCATTGACCTGTCCCTTTCTAGGATCTTTTTTATGCTTTTTGTTTCTCTCTCCAAAGCGGCAACACGTGGAGGTCTTTGATTTTTCTTGGCCTTGCTTGACGCTGTCTTATTGCTCATGGATCCCGGAGTGCAGGGACCACGCTGCGGCGCATTGGGAACGCTCCACGGAAGTCGGGAGTCATCATTTTCTATTCATTTTGCAGGGGGGTATGTGGCTTCGTGCCGTCCAAGTGTTTGATAGAAGTACCGTGTATCAAAACGCGTAATCCTTGTGTAATAATTCCGCCCGACGGAATTCCGAGGGCATTTAAATTAAGCCGCATATAACGGCCACGGTTTTCTACCGCTTTACACCATCTCATAATATATTTAATTTAAATAATTTATTTTTTCTGAAAATATCAGAAAAATAATCATGAAAAATGTGAGGTTCAACAGTCATCTTGAGTAGACCATAGACAATAAAAGGGTATTCTAGCAATTTTCCATTAACTATGAAATCAGATCATAATCATCTTGATTTTAAGTTATATGGCTTTTAGGTTTTAACACAGTGGATATGGGCCGCATGAGTCATCCTTTATAATTGATTTAGTTATCCTAATATAGCCATAAATCCTTGGTGAGCTTTCTTAATCACTTGAGGTCTAGAATATTACCTTTCATTATTACCATCCTTGATCATTAGAAGGGGAAGTTGAGAACTTGTTTGCAGGGAAAGCAATTTTGTCTCAAAAGCAGGCTTTATTTTATGTACGACAGCAGCTTATATGAGAGGACAGCTGATAGCTATACACATGCTTGTACTTCTGGAAATTGTTAAAACATACATTACAAGACAAGAACAGTGGATAAGATATAGTTCAAAATAGAATCAAAATATCACCAAATTCTTTTGATCTTTATGTGTCTTATGGTTTAGTGTTAGTATTTGGCTTGCATTATTGCTCAGGGAGGACTTGTTGGTGAATAACAGTGTCAGCGATGCGTGGGCGTGGCCTCAACTGACTGCTGAGAGACAGTACACAGCAAGATCTCACTTTATTGACATGCAGTTCTCAGTAGCTCACTTTTCCTTTAATGTGATCTTGTATGAGTTCACCAAGGCTATCACATGCGAGTAATGCTTTATGTAACATCCTGGTTAGTTACACACCGATATGTTGCACGTGCAATATTTATTATTATTTTTATTTTTTTGAGTGACTCTTATGTCAAATTAACTTGATTTGCCGGTCACGTCACTAGATGACCTGGCGTGGGGGCCGCACAAAAAAATTGCCCTTGTGAATAGTGAAAATATCCCATTTTTACTATTCACAGGGTTGAGGTTTTCTTTTTGTATGGCCCTCACGCCACGTCACATGATGACGTGACCGGCGCACCAAACTAGCTTTGGCGTGAGGGTCACTCAAAAAAAATTTCAAAAAAAATAATAGGTGTTGCACATGCAACACCTAGGTGTGTAATTAACCGGGGTGTTACACAAATCATTACTCATCACATGCACATGGAAGATATTCTAGTTCTTGTAGGTTAATTGCAGGATCTTGTAATTATTTTTTTTCCAAGGTCAAGTACTTTCAGATTAGAAGGTCTAATAGTTCACTTTACCTACTTAAAAAGGTTCTCTCCGTCACCTACATCAAAGCTGGTGAGGCACCTAATGTTATTCCTCCTCATGTAAAATTTGGGGGAAGCGTACGGAGTCTTACAACCGAGGGACTGCGTCGAATGAGGCACAGGATGAAAGAGGTATGTATATTCATGGGCACGTAATCCCTTTTGCGCTTCCATATTGCTTGAACACATCATATCTTTTCTTGCTCTCTTGCATAAACGACCCGGAATAAAAATAGATAGGGATTTTTGCATATATACTCTTGTAAAGTTTGGTTTTGTCAAATATACATTTTGTCGGAGCATATTATCATGAATATTCTCGAAATATGGGTAATGTCATGATTATGCCCTCGCCGTAACTCCCGTATATTTAAACCGAGTTAAGTGTGAGTTAAAGAGTAAGATTTTTGTATATATATTCCTGTAAAGTTCGATTTTGTCAAATATACCCTAGATATAACGACCGTAGATGGCATATTTCACGGAATATTCTCCTCCGTCGACGGCAATAAACTAAAGGAGTATAACCGTAACATTTCTGTCTAAATGAAGGATATTCATGATAATATGCTCAGATGAGAGATATATTTAACAAAATTGAACTTTATGGGGGTATATATGTAAAAATCCCAAATAGATAGGGATGACTAACGTTTATCTTTGGTTCTTAGTTTCTCATTGAAAAGAATTATGAGGTCATTTGTCCTGAAGTTAACAATTAGCTTTTTTTTTTCCCTTCTATTGTTCCCTTAGTTTTCCGGTGCATGGAATCCGCCTTATTATGCTATAATGTGTGGTGTGTTTAATAGGATGTAATATTAAACTTCTGCAGAGATCTGGTACTCTTAAAACTCATCGTATAGCCATGTTTTGTTTGCAATTCATGCATGCATCATTAATGTCTGACGTAGGTAACGGAAGGGCAAGCAGCTGTATATAGATGCAAGGGATTCATCGATTTTAAAAATGATGAATACCCATTATATCCTGCTGTTAACAATGACGAAACCTTGGTTCGGCAAGTGAAGAAGGTTGGTGGGCTTTTGCTTGGTCCTGAAAAAGTTCGGAATGGGAATAAAGTAATGGCGGGCGAAGACTTCGCTTTCTACCAACAGTTGATCCCAGGCGTGATGTTTGGTATTGGAATTAGAGATGAAATATCTGGTTCTATCCATTCTGTCCATTCTCCGTATTTCTTTCTTGATGAGGATGTGCTTCCCATTGGAGCAGCACTACACACGGTGCTTGCAGGAGTGTTTTTGAGTGAGCACCAAACCCAAGGAGAGAGTAGTGTATTATAAAAGGTTATTATTGTTATTAAGGATTTCTACACTAAAAGCTATTATATACTTTTAGTTTATATGCTTTTTAGAAAAAGAATTAATGACTGGGACCTTCACTGAATGAGATGTATATGAATATATATATGTATATAAGTGGCTTTGTATGGATTCTCTCTTTAGATGTCTATACTTAAAAACTGTGTTGTAATCCGACCCTTTTCAACAGGCCGTCCTCTGATTAGAAGAACATTTCCAAGACTCAAGTGAAATAATATGCTAGAGATATTTTCAGCATTAAAATGAAATCATTGTTGATCTAGGTTCATAATCTATCAGAGTATAATTCCTGTAAAACGTAGAGGAAAACATAAGACAGCTATAGTATTGAAAATCAGATGCAGCTTTGAGCAAAAGAAACGGAGTTGGGTTCAATGTTAGGTGTTGAACCTTTTGAGGATCACACCAGGCTGAAGAATCGAACTAATTTAAATGGTGAATTTGCTATATATCCGGTTTATTCATGCATCCTTTCTTAGCTCGTAAGGGTAGGACAATCTAAAATCAAGAGTTCCCTTCTTTCTGGAACCCCCAAGGGAATGTAATTTATTTTCTTCTTCCCTTAATAAAATTAGTTAACGTGACTCCCTGGTCAGGGCAAGATACCTATTTCAATCTGAGTATAATGAAGCTGGATATTGTTGACAACGCTTGTTCATCTGTGACGGAATTTGTGATTGGTTTGGAAAACAATCTTCGTTTTTTTGGTTGAATTTATTTGACCCCGAGTGACAGGTTTCGATCAGATCCACCACCGTTCCATTTGTATAATGCAGCATTGTTTTAAAACTTTTGGCTGTAGGGACAAGGGGACCTCAGAGGTTTAAATTCACCCTACTTGGCTTATCAAATGGCATTTTGACTATGCTGTTGCAGTGCATGATGGTCTTGCTAAATTGTGTGCGGTGAGTGATTGGTCACTGCGAAAGTTGTTTTGATGCTTCACAACGTAGGGATTCAGCATACGCCCTTTTCTCTTGTGACGGGGAAATGTGATGCACTTTTTAGTTTACACATGGCAGTCAGTTAATGAAGTCCATCTTGAGATGGCCACTTGATAGGCGCCGATGTGTGTTAATTTACCCAAGGTTAGACAGTGGGCATTCTGTGAAATCGCAAGTTTGACTGTAGACCTTTTCCACTTTTTTTTATTAAAAAAATTGATCTGGAAGTCCATGATTATATATGTGGCAAGAATTTCTGTACTCCACATTCTTTTCTCCTATCTTGTTTATATATATATATATATATAAATCAACCTTGTTTTTTCTGCATCAGTAAAAACCCACCAACTTGACTAGAATGTTGAGATTTTGGGATCTCTGGATCAAGGTAAGAGTGGGGATGGAAGGGCTTCACATGTTTTATCACCGCCGCCAGTTAAGGCCCCTAAATGACCCACTCGGTGACGGAAGAGATAAGGGTGAAGAGACAACCAGAAGGTTGCCTAGAAAATAACCACTCCCAAGGTAGTGCGTAATAACTCACTGATCAGAGTGCTGTTTGTTTGCCATTTGTTCATGTACTAGAATTTAAGTTAGCTTGCGTACTGGGTATTAGGGATTAGTCTCACGCTGAGCAAAGACACGATAATTAAGTAATGAATATTAAATATAGATTACTTATTTTACTATCGTCCAGATTTTGAATTAGATGATTCAATAATTATTAAACTGTATCGTCACTATATTGCCCAATAAATCACCATCCCTTCGGCAGTTGATGCTTGGATTGTACAGTTTGAACTTTGTAAAACGACCCGGTCTTTTTAATTATTTATAACTGACATATTATGTGGGTCAGAGAGAATGAAAGTATAAAAAGGCTGATGGGCACGGCGGATCGGGTCCGCAGCCCTGGAGGGGGTTTGGGTGGGGGTGGAGAGAGAGAGAGAGAAGATATTTTGGTAAAGTAAAAATTTAACTCTTGGATGAGAGGGATATTCTTTAAAGTATTTTTTTAATTTTAATGAAAGTTAATTATGTGAGTGTTTTTATAATAATCAGTAGTGTAGAAGTGGAAAAATGGTTCCTACCTCTCGTATCATACTTATTTATTTATTTATTGGGAAAGATTGTCCGGCACTCATGGAAGCCTGTAAACACCAGGAAGAAGGGCGTCAGAATGAGCTCCGGATGTTATCCCAGGGGACAACCCTCCGATGCTTAAGTCAGCACTCGGGAGACGGAGAAGCAGGAAGAAGAGTGAGAGAGAGAGAGAGAGAAAGTTGAGAGGTCGTGAAGCAAGTCTAGAGGAGCGGATTATCTTTCGGGGAGGTCCTCGCCGTGACTAACGAGTGCACAGAGAGTACTCGTTGGGAGGTAAGAGTACTCAGAGGGCCACCGGTGCTTAGCGAGGACTTCCTCTCTTAACAGCAGGTTGGCTTCTCTTTTCCCTGGTCTGGAGCTGAACGTGTGTTTGTTGGTGGAATTCACCGTGTCCTCTTTCTGTCCGTCGGAGTCTCATTTATAGTGAGTTGTCTTGGTAGCGAGGGCCAATCCCTTAGGAGTAAGTCGTGGAGAAACGTCTCCCGTAATTGTGGTGAGTTTTCCGTTAAAGTCCGTTCCTCCAGAGTCGGACAGTTCTCTGGCGAGTCTTACAGTGCCTGGGGGGCGTGCTCATCCTTAGTGGAGTTGAGGCCGACGTCGTGGGAGGTAACGTTCAGTCGCCGGAGAGTCATTCGGCGGTCATTGAGCTTGGATCGAAGCACTTAATGCATTGGCGGATCTAAGGACGATCCGTTCTGGGGGCGTCTGTGACGGGCTGCGGCTATTGAGGCCCGACAGGCGCGTTGCAGACTGTGGGCCTGAATGGACCTGACACAAAATTGGCCTTTTATGGGTCGAGCCGATTTTACCCTCCTCAAGTAGATTTTAAGAGTTTTTTAATAAATAGATAGAGGTAGAGATTTTTTTCTAACCAAAAAAAGACAAAAGTATAAGATCAAACGTGGATCTACTTACGGCCAGTAAGATTTGACGGAACGATCGTATCCGATCATACCAATCATTTATCGATACATTATGATATAGCACCGTTACATAACAAGACAAGAGAAGATATTTGATACATCTATTATAAGTAAAATAATATAAATGCCTTATTAATTTAGTTGATCAAGGTGTTTGTTGTTCAACCGGATGTTCTCCGCTCATCATGTTCTCCGCATGTTTCAAACAAATGAACAACTGTCACCTAATTTATCTATTAAGATAGACTTGATATAAAATATAATATAAAATATTTAAAAGTATATAAATAGTATATTAATTAAATAATACGTACTGATTGTATTGATCACTAATTAAATATGATCCGATATAGGTGACACGAGGCCTATAATATCGATTTATCGGACCTTAATTGCGGGTAACAATCCCGGGATAAAACAACACATTCCTACAGGCCCCACGAATCACCGTGGATCTCGGCAGTGGCCAACCTCCCCCGGCTCTGGTCCAGAGTGGGTGGCCTCTTAGATCACTTCACACGTCGGCAGGGGAAAGGAGGGGGGGCGGCGCCCACGCGGGCCACGTCAGCTGTCTGCTGCAGGCCATGTGGCGACAGACCCTGCGGTTGTGGGGTGGGCCCTGGGCCTCCTTCCCCTGGGCGCGTCCCCTTTCTAGCGGGCCCACCTGCACCACCGCTACCACCACTAACGGGGCATGTGAAGCCCATCACACCGGCCAACAACACCACCATCTGAGCAGATTCCTTCGTCCCCTTCCCCCCGCCCCATTTTCTTTCCAGCACGGCCCGGCTAGCCACGTGCTGTGCCCACCAAGAGCAGTTTCAAAAGAGAAATCAATGATGGAACGCCGATTTACGAACACAAGAACAGAAATCTAACTTGACATTGGGATGACAAGGACAAATAGGACACTGAATTTAATAATTCGGGAATCTACTTTGATCGCGGTAGGGACAGAGAGCATTTTTGACTCTTCGAACAATCAAACCTATATATGTGCGTTGGGGAATAGTGTTATTAAATTATTTTTTTAATGATTTTGGGTTAGTGGGGTTTTTTTCTTTGGGGGGGGGTTGTTTAAGCCCAGCCAATTAATGGCCGTCGCTGTTTGAACTGATGTCACATAGGTTTCCACATGCTGTTTTCGACTGCATCTTACCAAACTCCAGTTAATGAGAGGTCTGACGATGGAGATACATCACCTGCCGGTCACCACCTCGGTCTCATCACCTGATTTCTAAACACGTACGTATAGATTTCGCATTCCGTTCTTCAATGCGGACCCGAAACTAAGCAGACCCCACTTCCCACTCTTTTTTTTGCAAAGTATGTACATGGAGATCATTAATGGCATTCACTACTGAAAAAGAGCGCATAATATTAGCTCCTCCTCCTATATATCGTTATTTTTAGTTGCTACGGTTTGTTGTTTGAATAAAATATTAATTTCATTAGGAGGGGATCGAATCCGCGTTTGTCTGTTCACATCCACAGAGATGATTCGGGTTCGCTTTGCAGAGGAGGTACGTGTCATCTTACGGCCAGAATTTAACTCGGAATGTTTATATTGTATGTAATACAAAAGGCAGATTCCTATACTCCACAGCCCATCTCTTCCCATGGATCCCATCCCTCTCTTTTAGACAGAGTGCATGCATGAGCCTCTATTTTAGACCCATTTTATTATAACTACTTGAGATCGATGATGTTGGTGGTGGTACGGTTACGGTGGTGATGGACAACAAATCAAATACTAGCTAGTAGTAGTACTACTAGCAAGGAATATCAAATGTATGAGAGCAACATGATCCAACATGCCAGTGTTCATCAGGAGATGCAGCATGCATTTGGGTTCTCATCACTGAAGAGCTGAGGAGGTGGCAGATGCTCAATCACATAGACTGGTGCTCCATAGACTGGTGCGCCATAGACTGGTGCCCAATACATCATCTTCCTGGCCATGTCCTCATCGGCGATGGCGCTCGGCACGACCGGGTCCGGGCTCCCTTCACCTTCTTTCTTCTGCTCCTCGCCGCCGCCCTCCGCCGGCTTCTCTTCCTTGGCTCCATCGCCACTGCTCTCCTGGGGTTGGGATGGCTTCTCTTCTTCCTTCTTCTCCGCCTTCTCTTCTTCCTTCTTGGCCGCCTCCTCCTCCTCCTCTTTCTTCTCTAATTCTGCGGGCTTCTCCTCTGCCTTCTGCTCGCCTCCCTCTTCCTTGGGCTCTTCTTCCTTCGGTGGCTGGGGCACGACCTTGGCGATCTTCCTCGTGCGCCGGTATACGTATTCCACCAGCTTGTCAGCGTTCATGGTCCCTGTTACTGTCACCTTGCCAGCACTCAGGTTGGTCTCCGCGGTTTGCACACCTGTGATGCACCACATTGTCCACTTTTATGATCAGTAAATGGTCAAAGATAAGGCAGTTTTTCCTCCCTGGCACCCAGATCGTGCACTGCCAACTTTAGAGATGTTTAAAGCTGGAAGATAAACATATATATGTATACATACACAAGTGAAAATGTAGCCCACCCATGAAAGATACGTACCACTTCAATTATATGTTAAGGCGCTTTATATACGATCGATCCATTCACAAGACAGGGATAGAAAAGAAATGGGGGCGGGGTACCTCTCATCTTGAGTATCTTTCTTTGGAGCTGTTGTGCACAGGCTTCACAGTGCATGTTTACATGCAGGTCCACCGTCGTCACCGCACTCACCTGCATTTGCAGACCAGCAAGGGTCGAATGTTAAAGACCATGGCAGAACTATATTCTTCTTATACGTACGTATGTTCATATGTTTAGTGCATAAATCCAGGCTTAATAACTACATTTTGAGATGGCGGGGCATCTGTCTTGGGAGGGTCACCCTCTGCTGGGGGAAGAGGGGAGAGCACTTTGGCGTTCCTCATGGTCTTCTTTTTTATTCTCTCGCACAATGCCTGGGGATCCACTATACCCTTCACAGTGACTTGATTTTTGATCATGTCCATCTCAACGGCTTCAACACCTGTGTGAGACCCATAAGCATCAGTACTATAACCATCGTACGTATATGAGAGAGAGAGAGAGAGAGAGAGAGAGAGAGAGAGAGAGAGAGAGAGAGAGAGAGAGAGACCTCTGCACTTCAATATGGACCTCTCAATCTTCTTTGCGCAGCCAACACAGTGCAAGTTCACAAAGAGAACAGTGGGGGATGGCGGAGCGGGCGGCGCTTCTTCTTTCTTCTCTTCTTCCTTCTTTTCCTCTTTCTTCTCCTCAGGTTTTTCTTCCTTCTTCTCCTCTGGCTTCGGTTCCTCCTTCTTCTCTTCTGGCTTGACCTCTGCCTTGGCTTCTTCCTGCCAAGTTACGATCACAAACCAAACTAAGAGATTTAAGGAAGGAATGCAGGTCACAATGGCAGCACGAAGGACAAAACCCAGAACAGGAAAGTACCTGTGTAGCTTCCCCCATGGAGCTAACAATCACTTCCGCTCTCCTTGCAAGGTTGATGAAGAGATACCGCCAGAAAGGGGGGTCGAACTAAGCTGGGAACTCCTCTATATACATGTATGAACAGAGCTGCGGTGTTGAAGGAGGGTATTGGTGGTGCAGCGATCAACTATGATAAACAAGCAGGGAATGATTCCTAACCGCATGCAGTGCATCCTTAGCCTACTAAGCTATGTGGAAGGGGTGGTGCTTACTAAGGGGTGGTGCTTACTAAGTTCTAGGGGTTTTTCTCTTGCTTGCTAGCTCTCTTTCTTCAAGGCCAGGGTAGTGAGGGAGTGGGAAGGGGGGGAATTGGAGGGAAGATAGCTAGCATATTTATATAGACATAGCAGGGGCGGCTACGGTAGAGTAATGGATGGGAAATGCTGATAGAAAGTTAACCCACCGCAACAGAAAAGTAGTAATGTTGGAAAAGGTTCTGTTCCACCGTCTCTAGAAGAAAGGAGATGTATTTTGATGGAAAGATGAGGCGATGGGTGAAAAATATTGCTGATTTTTGAGGGCTGTACAATGGGAAGGGTGTGGCCACATGGGTTGGTGATGGAAGCAACTTTGGAAGCCCTTTAATATTAGAGAAAGGTTTGATGTGCTAGTGTGCAGTGAATTTAAATTTAAATTTTTTATTTTATTTTACAGTAGCTCTCATTATAGAGTATGCAAGTCACGTGACTATCTCATTATTTAAAAAATTAAAAATAAAATAGATCATTTTTTAAAAGAATGAGTTTAACACTATTCATTCAATCTATTTTTTTAATTTTTTTAAGTAAACTAATGGTGACGTGACTTACATCTCAATTTAAGATATCTTGAAGATTATTTTATTTTTTTAAAATAAAAATTTAAAAACACTGAACACCTAGAGTGTGTAATACACCCTAGATGTGCAACGAGTCTTTCTATTAATCTTATCCGTAGTACGTTGTAGTAGGACTAGCAGCCCGCTTTTTGTGGGCTGTTAAGTGAAGCAAGATTGGTGGATGCCTTCCGGAGGACTGAGTCATGGATATTTCTGGTATGATAGTTCTATAAGAAAAGAAACACATGGTGTGATGACAAAAATAAAATAAAAATATATTGCAGTCTCCCTCTCCATTAAAATCCTTAAAATTTAAGTTGGATTGTTCAATCCAATAACTCTAATAGGATGTTAGAGCCCATGATTGGACTATGCACCCACCTCATGTTGGTTATTGTCCACGTGACATAATTTAAATCGATTTGCACATGAGTGATGTGTAAAAATAATCTCCATCGTGTGGTGACAAAAATAAGATAAAAATATAACGTGATATCATTTCTAACATTTTAAGATTTTGAGTCAGATAACTTAATCTAATAACTCTAATTAACAAGTTATGCATGTGGCGGAGTTTAAAATAAAATAAGAACACGATGTCACATCTCTCTTCATTCTAAGTCTTAGATTAAGTTAGACATTCCAATAACTTCAATATGCTATCAGAGACCCGTGATCATGTCTGAGAATTGTGCACCCCATGTTATTGTAGTCCAACTGCTGCACGTATATGTGCCCCAAAGTGAAGTGTTTGCTTGAAACTTCGGTTGTTTGAATTAAATCTATACAATGTATAGCTTCTTACCTGCCAATTGTTCTTATAACTCCTCTGTTGTCTAAACAATTCTTATTTAGGAGTCATCCACCATGTAAAGGTTCACATTAGACAAAAACATAGTCATAAAAGCTCGATGCTAGATCCAGGTTACGGCGATGCTGGAGAGAGAGAGAGAGAGAGAGAGAGAGAGAGAGAGGGGCTTTGAACACAATGCTGCTGGCAAGCCAGCAACAGTGGAAAACCTGAAACCCAGTGGTCTATGACCCACCTCATACCAAATATATATATATATGCCATCCCAAGAATCATATTGGCTAAACAATTATTGAACTAATCATCTCGTATTGTTAATTAATAATCCAACAGTTAACCTTCCCTCATGCCTACGACAGTAGAGATTCGAAAAGCTGCAGGAGAGACGGGGCAACTACCAACCAAGGCCTTCATCATGCATCGGCAACTTTTCTTTTTAATATAAATGACAAACCACCCTAATTAGTTTATCTTGCCTGCCATGTGATTCAACTGTCTCTAATAGAGTTTACAAAATGGGGATTTTTGGGGGTGGTTTGGGATGGGGAATTTGGGAGCTTCCTTGGATTCGAAGCATTCGGATTTTTTTTTAATTCCGGAGGGAATAAAGCTGACGTGGAACTAAGTCTTCGGACATAGATTAGGCAGCCACTTAGTACGACTGGCCTTTTTCTTATAATATGCCCATATGGGGAATTGACACGTTTGGCTGGTCGCTCGTGTGAACTCAGCCACCGTGACAAACCCACACCGGTGGTGTCCTCAAAATCTCCTTTCACTCCACCGATTCAGTACCATTATTTGTCACCTCTGCAGAAATCAACGATCAGTTTCGATGGAAGTTGGGGTGAGGTTGACATGTTCGAATTTACACTGTTCTCGGGAATGCGGATCCTCAATACCCTTCATCATACCGAATTCCACCAACTGATGTCCAATCAGTTATAAAGGTCACGGCCCTTAACCTTTAACAGTATGTCTCGCAAGGTCTTTCCCCGTACGAAGGAAAGGGGTGCTCAGGTTAGGTGATCGAGTTCGATGAACATCTCTGTTTTGGTTACAAAACCTCTCTACTAGCTAAACCTAATGCAGTAGGCTCCACGTTAAGCGCACAACTATTATTTTTTTGTCCAGGAGTAGAATCTAGCGAATACTTAGGGCCTAAAGTGGGGGAGCAGATGAGAGAGAGAGTGACATAAGTCTCAATGCTCTCCTCACACACAAAGAGATTAATTAGAGTCGATTAGCGTAGGTGACCTCTCCTGAGACGTTTACGCTAACAAACACTCCCTTAGACCCAATTTAATAATGGAGTGGGGGTTAGAGCGAATACACTATTCGTCTTAATCGGGCCAAGTATTCGACCCTAACGACTCGAACGAGAAAACTCAACTTTTTTCACATGTTACATGTTATTGGGGTAAGATATTCAATATTTTATCAAAGTGGGGAAGTAACGAAATCGGCGAAACCGACTTCCAATCGACGAATATATATGTCATCCGGTTGGAGCCTATCCATTTATCAAAGTAGACCTTAATGTTCTAGATGTTCATCAATCTCCATCATCTAACCTGACCCCAACAGGACTACGTACCATTGCACAGAATTGCCCGTCCAGTCCAACTAAGGCCCCGGATAATCTAGGTTCTAGACTCTTCTACCTTCTAAAATTGTGTATGTTTAAAGGTAAAGGTTTGACATGCACGTTTTACTCTTGTGCTTCTTTCATTTCATAGTAGAAAGTTAAAGGCCCCTACCCATCCACCTGGAAAAATGGCAATCCTACTCATTTGATTTCGACGTGTCGCCAGTTACTCAGAGCATGGGTAGTGCTGGTCCTTCCACGGTTTGAAACCTTGGACAACTCCTTTCCTTTTTTCTCATTTGTCGGGTCTAACTTGGGGTCCAGTTCTCTTGCACGCCCAGTCCGGGTTTGCGTCTAAAGAAGCAAGCCAAGTGTGTGGGATAGATAGAAGAGAGCTAAGAACTGGAAACAAGGATAGTGACAAATTTGACGACTGAGAACGTACCCAGCACAAGTCTAACAAACTGTGAGTTTATTACATCTTCCGAGGATTAAATGTGAAAATAAAGGAATCAACATGGTAACGAGGTTTTCATCCTTTGTAGCGATTAGATGTGCAAAAGATCAGTTCGGCTCTGGAAGCTCTAGAATGCTCTCCATTCCTGGTCATGTGATTTCGATCTCCAACATTATTGTACGTTCTCTCCTCCATAATTCGCATTACATAATTAAAGGGCCGCGATGCGTGGCATGTCGGGTCGGTTCAAGATTAAGGTTATTAATTTGAGTATAATATTAAATTACTTGACTCAATGATTTGGTTTCCAGACTAGGGCTTTATGATCCATATGTACCTGACCTTAAAATAAAACATGCATGCCAGGAAAAAAATAGGGTCGAAAAGTACACCCACGTCGGTATATA
Source organism: Amorphophallus konjac (assembly GCA_022559845.1). Classification (NCBI taxonomy): domain Eukaryota; kingdom Viridiplantae; phylum Streptophyta; class Magnoliopsida; order Alismatales; family Araceae; genus Amorphophallus; species Amorphophallus konjac. The sequence continues at coordinate 280,442 of JAHNEJ010001281.1, read as the reverse complement.
TGTATGAGGGCGTACGTACGTCTCCGTCAACGAAGAAATTAATGAGATCAGCTTGTAGACTGTCGAGAGGAATGGCTGCCTCCTGGCCGCTGTACTTTGCCCGAGTTGATTCGGATGAGCATGGGTCGACGCATCCAGGTGACAGAGAGTGCAATTACAAGAAAGATGATGGAGGGGCCGGCCGGCGGCGGGGGGGGGGGGGTTCCTCCAGCTGATGGAGAAGGACCAGACTGAGATGGTGGCCACGTTGGAGATGAGTCAGATTTGTACTGGAAGGGGAGGGGGTGAAGGAACGGGCCGGGCCACCCCCCCTGGATGGCAGCAAAAATAAGTGAAGGGACATAAAAGAGACAGCGAGTTGGAAAGGGGAGGGGGATCATGACCCATGGATATGGTATGGTCCATCCGGATCTTTACCTTCCATGGACTCATCACCGTCAAACTCTTGCCAATGCGACTTCATTGCCCTATCTATGAGTTAGCTGCCAAAAGGAGAACACAGGGATGGGACTTGGCTTTGTTAAAAGCTATGCTTCCACGTGGGTTGATAAGACAGTTTTTTGTCGAACTCGCCCGCGGCTGTGACATAGTGGTTCACCCCTGCCCTTCGTTGGGAAAGTAAAGGACGCGGGCCCGATCCCGCCCCCGCGTGTCCCTCTCCGCCCGAGAAAAAGCCTCCCCGTGGAGGCTTCGAGCCAAATACGGGCTCTAGGATTCGAACAGTACCCGACTCCCTTCGATTCCCGTCTTCGTTATCATCTGGTCTCGTAACACTCGGTCACAGGCAAGGATAGGAAAGACGGCTTTTTGTTAAGAGGCATCACTTGGCTTGTTTCAGATCGTTTCGACTCGATTGGTGAACGTGGACAACCATGCATGTTTGGACACTCTCATCAGCAAGTCGAGAAGAAGTTAAGAGACTTGTAAATTTGTTCAACACCGTGTGACAGTGATGATGTGATTGTTCAGTGTTGACGACTGACTAAGTTAATTAGAACTAAATGCAAGCGTGAAGATTCCTTCGAGCAAAGTGTAGAAATATACGGCATAGTTATACAACAGTCGGTTTGCTCAAGTTCTTCTTGCACGGGTATTCACAGGACGATTCTCGGTTGGGTGGGTGATGCGGAGCGGATTGCATAAATTATTTTTGAAGATGCAGATTTATCAGGAGCTGTTGAAGAGATCCGAGATGAAGATTATTTTTATTATTTTCTTCTATTTTCGTATTTAATTAATATGTTATTTTTAGTTTAGAATTTATTTGGTCGACTATGTACTATTTATTTATTTTATAAGTCGAGATCGGGCAGGCGACGGCGGCCGGCGCGGGCCGGGCTGTCGTGCGCGGTAGAGGGCGAGCGGTGGGTGCGGCCGCGGATGCCGGCCGGCCTTCACGGACGCGGGGATGGCGGAGGGCTGCGGCGGGTTCGGGCCACCTCGGGAGGCCAGCGGCTTGCCGCCGGGGTGGCGACACCGGTGCAAGGCTTGGGCTTGCCGGTGGGGCTGCCGGTGCAGTCGCGGGCAGCGATGGGGGGTTTCCACTGCGTTCGTGATTCACAGAGTGAGCAGTAAAAATGGGATGGGGAAGACGATGAACAGGGCTTGGGGAAATAAACTTAGATAAATGAATGGAAAATAAAGGAGCAGTGATTTGGCAGTGGGATGGGTTGCGGCGGAGAGCAACTGGAAGACACAGTGAGAAGAATAACACGGAGTGGGGTATCACGGTGGAGTAAAAATAAGAAAATAATGGGACCAGTGGGAAGAGTGCGCTGGGGTTTCGTGGAAGAAGAAACACAAAGAGATCAAATTAAAAGAAGGATAGAATTGGGGGTTTCGGCTTCCGCCAGAAAGAAGTCAGAAGGGTTTGACCTCCGCCAGAAGAAGAAGAAGGAGGTTTGGCATCCCGCCAGAAGGAGAAAACACACAGACGTGTTTCACAAATTTTCTCTAATCAAATGCTCATGATTGATGCAGGGTTTGATTTGATTGCTGAGTCTATATTTGAAGCTGGTCATTTTCATTCTGATATGAATTCATTTCAGAAGCTAATTCTTGATTCATGGGATCACGAGTTATTTATTCAGTCTGGATTGGATTTGATTTCAGATATTACGTTTGAGGTGCCTACTGCACATGAGTCATCTCCAGTGGTGGTTCCTACATTTCATTCTGCATGTGATCTAGTAGAGTGACACCCATCATTTGATATTCATTCAGAGATCTTGTTTGAATTATATTCATCTTCAGTCACCACAGGTCCACAGAGTTCATGTTCTCTTATTGGTGCTGATATGAAATGTTGTATGGCTCAGAATGATTTTGACATGATATGGTGCAATGTTGAAATGCATATTCGCAGACATCACCAACTATTTGATCTGAATATTTATGTGGACTGTTCGGTGATGAATGCTCCAGATGTTCCCATCTTCACTTCAGTGCTTCTTCATCATTTTAAAATTCGAGGTCGAATTTTTTCGAACAAGGGGAGATTGATGCGGAGCGGATTGCACAAATTATTTTTGAAGATGCAGATTTATCAGGAGCCGTTGAAGAGATCCGAGATGAAGATTATTTTTATTATTTTCTTCTATTTTCGCATTTAATTAATGGGTTATTTTTAGTTTAGAATTTATTTGGTCGATTATGTACTATTTGTTTATTTTAATAGTCGAGATAGGGTAGGTGTTAAAGTAGAAGGAAGTTGGATTTATTTGTAAATTTGTTTCTCTATAAATATTAGTGTGCTAGCCCTAATTAGGGTTAGGCAATGGTTAGAGAAAATTTGTGAAACATGTCTGTGTGTTTTCTCCTTCTGGCGGGATGCCAAACCTCCTTCTTCTTCTTCTGGCGGAGGCCAAATCCTTCTGACTTCTTTCTGGCGGAAGCCGAAACCCCCAATTCTATCCTTCTTTTAATTTGATCTCTTTGTGTTTCTTCTTCCACGAAACCCCAGCGCACTCTTCCCACTGGTCCCATTATTTTCTTGTTTTTACTCCACCGTGATACCCCACTCCGTGTTATTCTTCTCACTGTGTCTTCCAGTTGCTCTCCACCGCAACCCATCCCACTGCCAAATCACTGCTCCTTTATTTTCCATTCATTTATCTAAGTTTATTTCCCCAAGCCCTGTTCATCGTCTTCCCCATCCCATTTTTACTGTTCACTCTGTGAATCACGAACGCAGTGGAAACCCCCCATCGCTGCCCGCGATTGCACCGGCAGCCCCACCGGCAAGCCCAAGCCTTGCACCGGTGTCGCCACCCCGGCGGCACGCCGCTGGCTTCCCGAGGTGGCACGAACCCGCCGCAGCCCTCCGCCATCCCCGCGTCCGTGAAGGCCGGCCGGCATCCGCGGCCGCACCCACCGCTCGCCCTCTACCGCGCACGACAGCCCGGCCCGCGCCGGCCGCCGCCGCCTGCCCGATCTGCAGACCCACCGCCATGACTGCCGGCTCCTTGCCAAGCCCAGCAGACCGTCGCCACACCGGCATCGTACTGCCATAGTCGGAGATCGTGCTATTGCTCGCGGTCTGGTCCCTTCCCGGTTCCCACGTTGTCAGGAATCATGACATGATCGTGAAGGTACTTGACATTCTAATTTTGAAGCCCTAGATTTTCTCTTTCCCTTCTGAGATGGGTATAGCACGTCAGTTATTTGGCCCCAGAGTAATTCTTTGACCCATTTGGTTTGCCCTCATTTAGTCACCGGTCACTGTCTGTATTTTCAAACTTTACATAGCAGGTATTCTGTGCTTCTAATGTTCCAATTGCATTGTCAAACATCAGATTATTTGATCAAAAGAAAAGTTTATTTTGACTGGAGTTTTGGACAAATATTGGTGACCGATATTTATGACATTCACAATGATCTATAGTTCTGAACAGTGGGATTAGTAGATTATTACTATTTATTGGTGGGGAATAACAAGTTATTTTAATTATTGATGGCATGATTTGATTCTGATCAAATGTCTACGAGAGCTCGATTTATTTTGATGGGGTGAAACGTTGCTGTCCTGCATCAGTGGGGGATGACACCTATGAAAGGAGACAACTTTAAGGAAGATGTAGAACACACAGTTACAGGTGACAGGACTTGGTGTGTTTAGTTCTGGTTACATGTGGTTTGTACGAGAAGATTCCTCTGATCAAACAGAAGGGAACAAGAAGCTGGCATATGGGCGGCGGCTAGAAGCACTAGTTTTTTTCGACCCCCCATCCCCCCAATTTCTCTCTCTTTTTGATATCTTATTAAAAAGGTGAAGAGACGGGGGACGGAACAGGAAGAAAGAAGATTGCCCAACTGCTCAAAACTTTGCCTCAGCCTTTTGTTAATGCTCTGTCAAAGAAGCACTGGTTCGGTGGCATTCCCGTGGGGTAGGGGCTACAGTGGTCTTTTTGGTGTCACTTTGTCTGGAGACACAGTTCCTCTGCATCTCGGCACAATGCGTCGATTCTGGTCAGCAAGAGAATATCATAACGGAGAAATTATTCTTATACCCTCAAAATCTCGTCAAATAATGTCAACAGTCTTACTTTTGCTTTGTACGCTAGCAATTTTCTCACTTCCTCCTTCCCCGCTCCTCCAATTTTGCTTGTTCAACTTAATTACACTCTGAATTGAGTATAATTAGCTCGCACCGAAAACGTAAAGCCTCTCAAAAGTTTGCTTAATCAGTCTTCTTTAATTTTTCCTTCATTCTCGTGCCGGCCGCCGGGCCAATCCTATTGCTACTGTTTAGCAGTAGCAGCTGTTGGTCAAGTTTTTTTTAAAATAAGGGTAAACATGTAATTTCCTTTCTATTCTTAAAGCTGTCATATTATTCTGCGACAATTCTCGTGTGATGTGTGGAAGCTATTCTATGGGTATAGGAAGGTAGGGATTTTATTTCTTGAGGAGGGGTTAGAGTAGAGTCCACGAAGGACAGGTTTAGGATTATTCACAAACTTTTAAGGGTATAAGGGCAATACTTTTTAATTATCTAGATGGGTATTGAAATTAAGATTTTAAATTTTGAAGAGTTCAGAGGAGAGCATAGTTTGACGTATCAATCGGATACGCTATAAATCACACGTATCAGATCATACCGAAGAGAATTTGATACATGCGAGACATGAGATGCAATCGATTCGTTGAGTATTGCACATAACCGTGCGTCCTATTACGTTTCGGAGCGATTTAGGGTGAGACCCTCACTAATACGTGTGCGATGAGCACTAGTGCTAGTTTAACGTTAACATTTATATATTAGTTAATATATTTAGTATAGATAAAATTATTTGATATGAATTATTAACTTAGTTGGATATAGTGTTTAGTTAAATAGGTGACATTGTGAATTCAAAACTTAGATCGATCATATTTCTTTTAATTTTTTTTTGACTTCTATTTAGGTTATTTGATAATAATTCTAGAGTAGAATACGAAGAGGAGAGAGAGAATATTTTTATATTTTTATTATATTATATAATTTAAATTATTGTAACTAGTAATAAAATAATTTTTGATAAAATCTATTAAATTATTTATTTTTATTTTTTCAATTATATGTGACCTAATATACCTACCAATCATGACTGTCAATGAATCGGGTCGGCTTGATAGGCTCGTGAATTTGACTCGATTTTGAGTCGGATCGCGAGGCTCCTTTCGGCCCGTGAGTTCTTAGTCGGGTCTAAGTTTGACTCGATTAAACTCGCGGGCCGGTCCGGCCCGTTCTTCTTTTTTTCTCATTTTAAAATTTTATTTTAATTAATTAAAAATTAAAACATCTTATTTTATTTAATAAAAATTAAAAGATCTCTTATCAAATAAATTAACATCTAAAACTCTAATTAATTTAGTGAGGTTAGAAGTTATCTATTCTTATATATATATTTTTACTATTTTCTCATATAATTTTTATAGCTGGGCCGAAGTCGGATTCGTGAATAAGTTGGGCTTGACCTGACATAACTAGGGCATGGACTCAAGTTGGACTTTAAAATTGATGAGTTAGGCCCTACCCGAGCAGACTTAAGCCAAGCCAATTGACAGTCTCATCATTAATTACAAAACACCATATATCTCAGCACTATTCATCTTCATCTCATTTCTTTTAATTTATTTATTTATTTATTTATTTATTAAATTTATTATAAGTATCTTAAAATTTTATATAAAAAATATTAAGATTGTTGGTCAAAATTTAAAAATAAAAATACTTTATGTCATGCATGTTATAGGGGAGAAAATTTTTGAAATTGAATTTATTTTATCAAATGGTCTAAATCGAAGCATCTCCATCTAGAATCACTGTCAAATGACGTAAATTTAAGTTAAAAAAGCTTTTTAAAAAAGTGCAAGATCTAAGTTTTGAACCGGTAAACTCACCTATTTAATCATAAACACTAGGAGAATGAGCTAATAAATCATATAGATGTTAATTAATAAATTTTTTATAATAGATATGTCAAAGGTAGATACATTTTTTATTTTTCTTGTTTTATCTCGATACACAAACGCAGCACCGTATTGTATCGATACGGTCGGCACGATTACTTAATAAAACCTTGGAGTAGAGTCCATAAAAGGAATGGTTTAGGGTTATTTCATAAAGTTTTTAAAAGTGAACAAAGGTGATGTATCCTATCAAATCACAAGGATTATGGTACATATCTTTGTTGGCTGGGCACGTTAAATCATGGAACATCGATCTTGTTCCCGCTTGGGGTAGGATCCGGTGGTTTTCCCATACGTGCTAATTGAGCCCGGCCACAAGCTGCCATTTCTACGTAGCTTTTTTTAGTGATGGGATACGGGATTGTGCAGTCTACACCTGTGATCTCAATATTTTTTTATTATTATCCAACAACCATGCGAGGTGTTATTGGAGTGACCTCATATCGCATTATTATGAAAATCAGATGTAATGATCCAAATGGAGATAATATTCACATGATTTGATCAATGAGCCAGCCCTGTCCCCAAGGTCTTTCAACGTTCAGGACTTTGGATGGCGAGCCATGCCAAAAAAAGCCCAGGAAGCCAACTCAGCCCATGGGCTGGCCATGTGTTTGACTATTGTCCAGTTAGTGGTCGGCTTTACAGCACATGTTGTGTACATACATTGCGTTAGGAAAAGAGGAACACTTGTTGCATATCCAGCGGTGTGTACCAAGTAACACCCGTTCCATTGGTCTATTGGGGACTGATATGTGTGTGTGTGTGTGTGTGTGAGAGAGAGTGAGAGAGAGAGAGAGAGAGAGAGAGAGAGAGAGAGAGAGAGAGATTACATCGACGGTGTGCAGTTCTCAATTCGTAATCTTTTAAATATTTATTAAATTTAACCATTGCTAGTTTGGTTAATGGGATGGTGGGTAATGGGTCGTGGCAAATATGGATATATTATTTCACTAGGAGGGTAAATAAGATACTACGTAGTAGGGTTTGTCGTCTCGATCGATCTGTCCGTCCTGATCACGGGTTAGGACGGATCGGGTCGGTCCCGACTTGGTCCGTCTTGATCTATCTCGTTCTATAGTAAAATAAAAAAAGTTATATATATAATATATATATAATAATAGAATAAAATAGAAAAAAATATTATATATATAATATAATATAATATTAAATTAATAAGATGACCCGGTGACGACCCACGACTCGGGCGTCCCGCCCACAGTCTGGGTCGGGTCGAGTCGTGCGAGTATGACCCACACCGAGTAGACAAACCCTGTTACGTAGATAAAAGTAATTTTTTTTTGATACTTTGCATTCAACAAGTGCAATTAACTCTGAAACATTTCATGGTTGGTAGAGGCTGCAGGCTTTAGAATGCCGTGCCATGAGAAGACAAGTGCAACATTCCAGTTAGAAGTGGGCTTATCTTGCGGCGCAATGGTATGGTCATCGATATGTTGGTTGTCAGCTAATCGGGTAAGCCACTTGGGCATGGGGCTGATGCCAGCGTCGGTCAAGAAGGCCCGGTGGCATCCTGGAGCACAATTAAGGCCCATTGACACCCATATTTTACTTGGAAATTAAGCTTTAGACCCTCAAAATGATGCCAAAATTTTATATATTACCTACACCAACACAACATCTATCAAAAATATTATATCCTAGACAAATAGTATGTGGTAGTACTACAAATGAACCTAAGGCTATCAAGAGAGTGATCTAATCTACTAGCCAAATCCAGATTGTGTCTCTACTCACATTTTGATATATATGGAAATATCGTTGCTTCATACCCAGCCCTTCTATTGAACCTATCCATCTCAATGTTTTCCTTGAATGCAAGAAGTTTGTAAGGAGCCAAGACACAGTGTACTCATGAATGGGATGCCATCCGATCGAACGGATGTTCTTCGACAGTAGACCTTCTATACAGGCCACATCTCTTTACATGTTAATCTCGTGAGATCCTCTCTCTTTCTAGGATTTCATTTTTTAGACAGAGGCCACTGTTTGGGTGTGCAACAACTATATATATCTTAGTCATCTATAATTGATGCGAACCAAAATTACAACGAATTTGTAGCTGAGCGATACCTGCTGTGCGCCATAGTGTGTGATTTGTACCTAGCCGTGAGATGACGACTCTCAAGAGATATGAAAGTCCCCAATCAAAAAAAAAAAAAATCAAATAGGGATTTTAACATTTTAACCCTTCAAAATTTTTAAAATTAAGAAAAGACCCCCTACTCTATCTATTTAGTCAAAAGCTCTCACATTCTTCAAACCCGCAGGAAAGAACCTATCAAGTTAACAACGGTTCGAAAAAATGAATAACCACTTTAATTTTTTATTTCCTAAATTACCCTTCTCTCTCTCTCTATGTGTGTGTGTACCAGTCGCCGCTATCACCACGATCGAGGCTGCTCTATTTGGTATCCGGTCCATCTTCCACAATAGCCCCGCTGCCGTGGACCTGCCAATCGCGGCCGATAGCCACTCCATGGCCGCCATACGGCCACTGCGACCTCCTCCACCGCCAAGCCCTCTTGATTGACCGCGACCCTCCCATCCTTTGCCTTCTCGCCGAGCATGGGCACCGCTCATCGGAAGCCGCCGGCCAGTCAACAACATCCGCCTACTCACCAGCCCCCCCCCCCCCCACACACACACACACACACACAGAGAGAGAGAGAGAGAGAGAGAGAGAGAGAGAGAGAGAGAGAGAGAGAGAGAGAGAGAGAGAGAGAGAGAGAGAGAGAGAGAGAGAGAGAACTCCACCATCCATGCCAAGCTATATGATGAGATCGCTGCTCATGCTGGTAGCTGGAAGGTCGATGAGAACGACTAAGAGAAGATGTCACACATGCACCAACGACATCGCCTCGTCTTAGATAAATCTAGAGAGACATGAGCAGAAGATGAGAGATGAGGGTGCATACTAGGGAGTTACTAGGGGTCGTGCCATCCATCTCTGGGGTCCATATCATGTTCAGCTTGGATAGTAGTAGTGCCTCTAGATCCCCGATGTCCATCTTGAACCCTACCCCTAAACCACGCCACTCTTCCAGGTCCTTGCATGCATCTCACTCTCTCTCACTTTCACTCTCCCCTCTTCACTCTGCGACTCCCACCCCAATGGGTGGGGGTGTCAGTGCCGGAGGGGGAGACTCCTTCCGACACTCTCTCCCCTCTCTTTCACACACTCTCTCTCTCTTTCCCCCTCTTAATTTGTCTCTCTCTCTCTCTCTCTCTATGACCCCCATCCCATTAGGGGGGTGCCGACGCTAGAGGGGGAGACCCCCCGTGATGCCCTCTCCCCTCTCTTTCTCAATCTCTCTCTCATGCTCTCGATCCTCCTCGATCTCTATCTCTCTTGCTCTCTCCCCCTTTGCTCTAGAGACAACCTCCCCTCCTCCCTCGTGCTCACTCTCTCACTCGTCCCCGTTGTCGGTGGTCGTGTGAAAATTGCCGGCATCCCTTCCACTGGCGCCCTCCCTCCCTCTCTCTCTTTGACGCTCACTCTCTCATTCTCTCTCCCCTCCACCTCTCTCTAGCTCGCTCCCCTCTCTCTCTCTCTGGGGTTAGACAAGGGCATTATGGTCATTTTCTCTTTCTTGGTTAGGCTACACCATGGTTAGATTACTCTAATCAGACCTTACATTATGGTGGCAGACGATAGGAGCTTTTAAATGTAACGGTGAATAATGTGGGGGGCTTTTAGCTAAATAGGTGGATCAGGGGAAACTTTTACTAAATTTGAAAATTTTTAGGGGATTAAAACTAAAAATCCCAGTCAAATATTGTGTGGACCGATGCTTCTTTAATACAGATGTTCTTATCCTCCAAATTCCATCATCCTATCTGAACCAATCGCGAATGAGTTTACAAGATGGTTAGATATAAATTACACACCTAATTGGTGTGTGGCACATATTACTTAAATTTAGTAGCTAGCTAGGTCTCTGATTAAACAGCAGATGGGAGTAGATGGACTTTGTAGCCCAAGGGGATATGGGCCTTCTCACTTGGAGAGATCTGCGGATAAGACATCTCTCCATCCCGCGGTGTGCAAGGATTCTGTGTAGACTTAAATTGAGGGATCCTGTGTCCTGATCATGCTCCCCCCCCTCCCCCTCTCCACAAAAAGTCTGGGATACACTACAGCTTTATCTCCTTGATGGAATCCCAGGTTAAAAACTGTTGCCCGTAAAAGCGATTTCATTAATTGTGACATGCAGGAAAGAAACAAAAGCAAAAACTAACTCCTATTCAAAGATACTGCTTCTTGATCAGAGGAAATATAATAATACTTAAACTGCTGGCGGCATGCCCATTGAAAAAGAAGCTAATTAAAGTTGAATTAGAATGCATGTATATATCTGAACAGATGGAATTGTTGAACCCCATCCATGTGTGGCCATGTTCATCCTCCACAGACAGATATGGTCACAGGATTCCTATCGGATGCACGTACATCTTCTCGTATCAAGCTGTTACCTTTCACCACCGCCCCATTACCATGCACCAACCTGTCTCCGAGGGTGCAAGTGGGATGCGCCAGTGGAATAATATATGGCTGGCTCATACCGCTCTGTGCATCAGTTCATGGATCTCTTCTTGTCAATTTGATCACTTTTTGGGACCATCAGGCCGGGGTCATCCCGGAATCTATATATAGATATATATGCTTCCCCGGTACGTGTCCCTTTCAAGTCTTCTTTGCTGTTCCTTTCTTCATATTCCTGGCCTTCTGTGTGCATCAGATGATCATTATATATGTATATATATATATATGTGGTGATGAGCCTAGGGATCAAGAAATTGCAAACTGCAGGAGAGGCAAGTGTAGCCCTTCTTCTCAAGGTGATCAAACGATAATCGCATGCATCGTCTTAATTCCGGGGGGTTTAAAAGTTATAAGTAATATTTAAGCAATAACCATTCCCACTTATATCGACCGTATCATCTTTTGATAGATGGGACACCTGGCATATGTTCTGCATGCCAACATGAGAGGCTTGATCCACCACCACTACGTACATTCTCTTATCCAGAAACTCGGACGTTCACTCCTTTTGCGCTCGAATTAAAGATGTGAGTTTGATTCTTTGGATGTTTAAATGTAAAGCCTTCTATGATTAGACGCTGCTACAAAATGGTCTCCTCCATGATTAATCTGCTGCCGGACTGATCCGTCCCCTTAAATCTTGAGTGAGGGTTTTATTATTTACGTACGTCAATCGGATGCCGAGTTCTAAATAAACAAGAACTAGCTTTTGTCCTCCTGTGCAGAACTACAGATCGATCAGAAGAGGACCCCGACTTCACCTGAATCAACAGAACAAAACCTTTTACGAGGTGACCTAACTCATTCACTAAGAATTTTATTTCTGCAATAGATGAGAGAGGCAAGCATTTAATAGAAACCACATATCCTGGCCATACCTGGCCAAGAGCCACAGATACGGGGAAAGATGCAAACTAATCACATTATTTACCATCCAAACACCAAAAAGACTTCGCAGGAGAGCCATCTGACTTGCCCTAATTCTTCTAACCCAACAAGCTACATAGATGGCCAGATCGCTTGCTTGGGTAGTGCCACATTCCTCATGTCTTGGGCTTGAAGGAGGTGATTAGGTCTGGTCGTCTGGGGCAGGGGAACTAGGGATTCGTCGTCTCCAAGTCGGGACTGTCGGATTGGGAGTTGGGAGTGGGGAAGAAGTGGGGAGTGGGGAAGTGGCATGTGGGGATTGGAGAGTCGGGAGTCTTGGACTCTCGAGATGACGAGAATTGGGCTTTCAGAATTAGGGTTAATGTTTATATATACACTTATATTAACTTGACAAAAATACTCTTAAAATTAGCTTATTTTGTTCAGTTTGATTTTATGAAAATTAAAATTGAATCAAACCAAAATTTTTAAAATTGCTTGGTTTGAACCCAAACTATTTTTTTTTTAAATTTCAACCTGAACCAAACCGAATCAAATATATCGGTTCGATTTATTTTTCGGGTTGAACCCGAATAATAATCACCCCTATGTTCGGGTGCCACTAGGGGGAAGGTGTAGTTCTTTTCATAGTGAAAAGTGCTGGTCCTCCAAATCTCTCACTTGTTCTTTTTCGGGTGTGTGATTGCATATGTGATCATCGCCTCGCCGGTGTCTCGATACTAACAAATTGATATCAGAGACAGCTTACGGGATTGAGATGCAACATTCACAAGGTGCATCGACACCAAGGAGAATGTAGAGAGATTCTGGTGGTGTTCACGACATCGGTGAGGTCGTGAGAGTAGTTGTAACGACCCGAGAATCCGATTATCTGGAAAGACCCGATAACCCGAGACTCGAACCGCCGCCCACGAGCTGGGAGGGCTCGAAAGGGCTAAAAGGAGTGTGGAGGCACAAAGAAATAAAAAATAAAGCTAGACAACTCAACAATTAACAGAAATAAATAAACAACTACTGTTACAACATAGTCCATTCCAACAGAAAGTATATTCTAAAGCAGTAAAACATACCACATGCCGAGTGAACACTCGGCCCGGCGAGCTGACAACTGAGAACCTCCGAACAGCACCCTCGAACCACGAGGAAGAACCGCCACACCTGAAAAGTAGGGAATGAGTCTCCAAAACAGAGACTCAGCAGGGATCCCGCGGAACCTCAACCGGAAACGACGGCGGTAGCGGAAAGGAAAGCTACAACGACAGCAGAAATAGCGAACCGGTGGCCGGTCAAAACTCGGCACTATAGCTACTCCTACTGTACCAGAAACACACCCCGATCTCACGGTCGGGGGCTACCGAACCACACTAGTACCACTTACCGAAGTAAAAATTCACGGCAACCGTGCCGTAGAGGCCTGTCTCCCAGGACACGGCCAACCTGGACACGCTGTCCAATGTGTAATCCTGACCACCTGGTCGCGGACACCGCACCAACAAGACGCAACCTCGGTAAAACTACTAGCACCAGTCTCACAGCACGAAAATCGACACACGCAACACGGCGAGACAACTGAAACTCAACGGTCAACACAACCGAAAACCCGAAGGTCGAAGTCACGAAAACTGACAGTCTGTCACTCTCTGTCCAGAACAGGAGTACCTCCCCCTAGAAGTCAGAGAACGCAACGATTCACCCTGTACGGGGTTCCGAAGGTCCGACAGACGGAAAACATGCAGAAACTGCAAAACGCAACCCGGGACCCACAGAGGCGCTCCAAAAATTACAGAAAATTATCGGCGTGATCCTCACCGCACCACGGACCCAAGGAAACTCACGGGCACACCACCAGTGGGTCCGACAACCCGATAAAAATAGTCCGAAACTCGATCGGACATAATCCGAAATCCGCGGAAAGACGATCTGAAACCCACAGATCCAGATCCGAAAAACCCGTGGCATTACAGCCCTCCCCCCTTAAAAAAATTTCATCCTCGAAATTCAGGACTAACACCAAGTCACAGGGGAAGAACACCTTAATCAACTGACAACGCTGTCAGAGCCCCAGCACAAAAAACCTCGATTCTCACGAAAACACCGATCCTGAGGGACACAGCCAGACTCACAATCACAAACAACGCCTCGCTCCACATGCCGCACACACCGGCCATCAGAGCAGGCACACCAAAGAACACAGTCTGGCATCACCTCAGTCACAACGAGAACCAATCATGGCACCACTGCCACCACCTCGCCCACCGAGGAGACATAGTCCTCGTCACGAGAAACAGCTACCGATCCATCCTATGGTTGGCAGACAAATTACACATCAGCTTCACAACCAGCTGACCGGTCGCACACCCTTCCCAAGGGAACAACCCATACAGAGCCTCCACCAGCTCACGCAGCCATCTCAACAGACCGCAACCAGAACATCGGCTCAGCACCAAGAACCACCTCACACATGGCAAGCTGAAAGCCAGACATACCACTGTGCCAACTCTGTAAGAAGACAAACTTCGACAAAGCCCAGATCCCGTCCGGAAAGGCACACCTCAAAATCAGCCACCCAAGGCCCTGCTGGCACGCAACTCTCGCCACGCTCGAGCCCCGACAACTAGCATCTTCTATATGTGAAAAGACCATCCACTGGTTGCCAGATACACGTCAACAGGAAACCTCCGCTTGCTCATGTTTTTCCTTCTTTCCTGGTCCTCCACCAGATACGAAGGGAACATTCCAAACCTCGGCAAGCCATCCGTTGACTCACACACAGATCGATACCACATCTCGAGCTGAACTTCTCTAGGACATCGCATCCGAACTCGATCATCGCACCTACTCGACCCTCTCATGGGAGCACGATGAAACCAAACGACAAGATCTTGGTGTCTTTAGTCATCACCTCACTCGACTCAGACTTACAGGGGAACCATCCCATGCTGGTCACCAACCCAGGGATAACCATTGCGACACCATCGTCCCATCAAGGACCTCCACGCACAGGCGTCACTCTTCCGTCTTGTCCCATCAATTCCTTGACTCAATTAATCCAAGTGGACACCTGCCAATCCTGATTCCGCCCTTACCACAGAGCCACGGGACACCACCTGAACAATGCATGGCACACATCACTAGGGGAGAAAAAGTGCCATCCAAAATCACAGTACCTTGGTCGCCGACACCACGGCCAATGCACTCTGGGTCCTCAACCGGCACAAATTCCATCATAGTTGGGTCCCCACCATCGCAATCCGACACGACCATAACCAACTAACACTACCACGGTCGATGACGCGGTTAAGGCTCACCAGCCACAGACAGGGACCTCATAATCTGTCAGAGATCAATTATCCAAAGATGATCTCATCCGAGGACACAACTTCCAACACAAGCTAGGCACCAAGCCACCAACTCTGACCATTACGTCCTCGACCCCCGTCAGGCGACATCCCCAACAACCCCATCCGGGTCACACCGACGCCTGATACGACTTCCACTACGCACTCTGATCCACGCGCACAGCCGCAAACTGTCGGAAACACCGCCCAACCAGCACTCGTCCTTTTGGAAAAGCGCCACACACCCTCACACGACAAGGGAACGGGCACAACTTCTCACAGGCAACCACCTGGCCAAGACAAGGAGCACGTCTCGCACGGACTTCATGGCACACAGAGGCCAACCAATCCGAACACATAAAGCAAGACGACGAACCTTAGGCGAACACAATCTCTCCAACAGAAGGGGAGATCAAACGCACTCCCGACCAACGGAAAAACTCCACGCTCGACCTGACCTTAAAGCTTGCGCATGCTGGAAACAGAACCTTCCAGCACCAAGAAAACCATCACTTCCATTAGGTCAACGCCTCCGACACACTCGACGAGTGTCACGTCGGACCACGATCACAACATCTCTCGATGCATCACCGCTACAATTCCTCAAACTGCAACACACCACGCCAAGAGCCGCAACACGAGCCATAACGACAACCGCCGACACTCATCCTCGAGTCCCGAACTCACCACGGAACCTTCATATCTCAAACCAAATCTAAGGCCAACACAACCCATTCGCACACAAGAGCGCATGAGAAAGACTTACTGGGACACCACAGCCCAATCCTACCTCAAAATCTGTAACAATAATCGGGACCGACACGTCATTTCTGACGCCACAGAGCACGATAAGAATATTAGGCTCGACGAACAGCAGCTCACCGAGAAGATCCTCCGCTCACCCGAGCACACTTCTCGATCCGAACACCTCAGGTGTTGGACAAATCTCAAGCTGGAGTGGCCAAAACCGACAGCAGCTCCCTCAGAGCATGCTTACGGCCACTTAACCACGAACAATCCTCTCCAGCCACCTGACCACGCTGCAGATTCCTCGAACGCAACACCGTGAGTTCACGCCTGCCAGCAACCTCTGCCCAACGCAGCACAGCCAGGGCCACCATCGATGAGGGAGAAATCTCTTGACCTCGGTCCTTATACCCCATGCAGGCACGGAAGCCGCAGATAGCAACCACCTTCACAGCGCCGCACAGCGCACTCAAGCTCTTAAACGAGAAACTAGGCGGAAAGCGAACACAAAACCCTAAGCCAGCTGCCGACTGTACTGGACCGTATGGACTCTGATCAATGTAAAATTTTGAATTCCTATGTACGTCCACAACCACTACTTTGATACCAGCCGTAACGACCCGAGAATCCGATTACCGGGAAAGACTCGATAACCCGAGACTCGAACCGCCGCCCACGAGCCGGGAGGGCTCGGAAGGGCTAAAAGGAGTGTAGAGGCACAAAGAAATAAGAAATAAAGCAAGATAACTCAACAATTAACAGAAATAAACAAACAACTACTGCTACAACAGAGTCCAGTCCAACAGAAAGCACAGTCTAAAGTAGTAAAACGTACCACATGCCGAGTGAACACTCGGCCCGGCGAGCTGGCAACTGAGAACCTCCGAACAGCACCCTCGAACCTCGAGGAAGAACCGCCACACCTGAAAAGTAGGGAATGAGTCTCCAAAACAGAGACTCAGCAGGGATCCCGCGGAACCCAAACCGGAAACGACGGCGGTAGCGGAAAGGAAAGCTACAATGACAGCAGGAACAGCAAACCGGTGGCCGATCAAAACTCGGCACTACATCTACTCCTACTGTACCAGAAACACACCCCGATCTCACGGTCGGGGGCTACCGAACCACACTAGTACCACTTACCGAAGTAAAAATCCACGACAACCGCGCCGTAGAGGCCTGTCTCCCAGGACACAGCCAACCTGGACACGCTGTCCAAGGTGCAATCCCAACCACTCGATCGCGGACACCGCACCAACAAGATGCAACCTCGGTAAAACTACTAGCACCAGTCTCACGGCACGAAAACTGACACACGTGCGACGGCGAGACAACCGAAACTCAACGGTCAACACGACCGAAAACCCGAAGGTCGAAGTCAAGGAAACTGACAGTCTGTCACTCTCTGTCCAGAACAGGAGTACCTCCCCCTAGAAGCACAGTCGGTAGCATCCCCTGACGTCTTACACCGCACCGCAGGTGCCCTGCCCGACGTGGTAACGCCTACCAGAGGCACGGACACCGTACAAGTAACCACAAAATAAGTGACTAGCTGGGGTCACGCCCGTCAGCGTGGGTCCAACCGCCCCCAACCACGTGTGCACACACAGACCGTCTGTCCCTGGTCTGGCCCTCTGACTGGTTTTCCCCTCAGCCGGACTCTGGCTGCAAGATGTGGGGCCCGACGAAAACCAGTCTAAAACCGTCCTCAGGATAAGCCTCTCCACCTACTCTCAGGTGGGACCACTAAACGTGTAAGCAGGCTACGACTAGTGGAGGGTCGCTGAGAGAGTAGACTCTCAAGTCAACGGAAAACAACGCCTGAACCCGACGAAGTACGGGGACCATCCCACGTACCAGCACCGTCGCACGGTGACCACAGTCGGAGAAGAAATGGGACTCACAGTCCACAAAAAAAATGTAGAAGTACGGTTCCCAAGGTAGCTCCCAGGCCACCAAACCAAATCCCGCTCTCAGGGAACAAAGGGAAACCTCCAGCTCAAGGTTGGACAACTAGACTCGCGGTCCAAGGCCACACACATGGCCCACACGGAAAGCACAGAAGCATGATTCCCAAGGCAACGCACAAGCTGCCACGCCGATAACTGGACTCGCAGTCCAAGGCCAAACACATGGCCCACTCGGGAATCATCTTCCAGGAGAACTCACGGCATGCGGGGGAGACCCCACCGCACACACCGATACACGGTGACTCGGTCAAGCGTAACACAAAAGCCCAACACACGAGGAGTCACCTGGACTCTCAAACCCACGGGCACACTAAACGAGGTAGCACGGTCCTCCCGACACCCTCAAAACACGGACACAGAATCTCACGGGTGTCTGGGGCATTCACGAGACCGCAAGTCGACCACTGGGTCGCAACCGGGTCGGCTAGGGACCTACACAATGCGAATGGATCGCGGCAAGCACGAAGAACGACTTCGACATAACACAGTGCCTGGCGGTCCATCTTTGGGCCATCACATACAGTAACGGTCCTAAGGTAGGCCGTCACAACACCCTGACGGTCCAACTCAGAAGCGTCAGACACTGTGTGCAAAACGAACTGTAACGTGCCCATGCTGGTGCATCACAGCACCTGACGGACCTAAACATGTGCGTCAGGGCACGAGTGAAAACTGAACGTAACGCGCTCCTCTAGGGGCGTTACATCACCTAACGGACCGACTCCGGTGCGTTAGGCCAGGGAGCTACACAAGTCGTGACGCATGTCGCTCGGTGCGTCACGCTCTCTAACGCACCTACCCAAGTGTGTTAGGGAGTGGGGTGGATGCGTTAACTCTAACGCTCCTACCCAGGGGCGTCACACTACCCTGACGCCCCACACCGGGTGCGTCAGGTGTCTATGACCCCCAACGGTCACAAACCAACGATCGGAATCACCGTAACGGTCTAGCATGAGGGCGTCACAGTTATGTGGCGGTCTATCGTGGGACCGTCAGGCCCACGAACGCCAATACCCAAAACAAAGGGAGCGTAACGCACCTGCCCAGGCGTGTTACACACTGTGGCGGTCACTGGAACGACCGCCACAGCGTCCCGACGGCGAAACGGCGAACTAACACCAAAAATTCTGTTCCACGCCCCGATCATCCACAGATGATGGGGAAAATAACGGGGAAGCTCCCCTATGGTCCCTAGCATGCATCTAGACCCTCGAATCGGTCCGAAACGCGGTAGAACGGTAGACCGGGCGCACACCCCAAAAACATGAATTTTCCCCAAACCGCTCAAATAAACCAGCTCGGCTCACCGTAGCCTATAAAACTTGCGGGAAAGGAAGCGCACGAGCTGGGGGTCCATCTCCCTACCTCTGTAGACACGCCATTCCTGACGTCTCCTGAGAAAGTCTCATATTACTATACAACGTCCCGCAACGGCTTACGCATTTTGAATCACTCGAGTGCTTCCTTTTCTCGGGTCTTCTTCTGCCTTTTTCGGCATCCGGAATCGTCTCGTCACAGCATTCGGACGGCATCAACACCAGTCAGACGTATCAAGAGGTTCCGGAACCAAGATGTTGACCGCCGGGCGGCCGCCGATTGAGGACCCGGGTGGGTCTTAATGGGGGCGTCCAGGCCTCTGGACGCCCCCATATTTCTAATTTATTTTATTTCTTTTCTCAGGGCCCAAAACTAATTTAAATATATATATATATATATATATATATATATATATATATATATATATATATATATATATATATATTAATGGAGGCGTCCAGGCCCCTGGACGCCTCCATAAAAATAATAATAATAAAATATTTGTAAAATGCCAGTTGGCATAAAAAAATAAATAAATAAAAAATATATATATTAATTGAGGCGTCCAGACCCCTAGACGCCTCCATAAAAATAAATAAAAAAATCAAAATGCCAGCCCTGGTATAAAAGACAAAAGAAAAATAAAAAAATAATATAATTTTGGAGGCGTCCAGGCCCCTGGACGCCTCCATCAAAACCCTCACGGGCGCCGGCCACCGAACGACGGTTTGTCCTGTGTGAAAAAATCTAAAATATGGAGACGTCCAGCAAGCTGGACGCGTCCATTTCTGAATCACGGGGCGCCGCTCACAAAACCACGCGTTGTGCCAAACCGCGTGCGGCCGTCGTCGGTTTTCGGTGGACCTGTTTGAGGCGTCCGGGACCCTGGACGTCTCCACAAAAATATTCTAAATAAATAAATAAAAATAGAATAAAATATTATTTCGGCCCTGATGGAGGTGTCCAGGGTCCTGGACGCCTCCACCCTCCGGAGCCCTATAAATAGAGGCCCACCCCCTCAGTTCTGGAAGAGCTTGGAAGTGATCCGATAGGCTGCCGGAGCCCAGAGGCTACGGAGTCATTTTCTAACCCGTGGGTTCTTTTGTAGGTGGAGGTTCTGCCGGCTTCTCGGGTGCTCACGCTTGTGAGAGGAAGGTCGTCTTCATCCACCGCGCTTCCACGTCGTCCCCACGCTGCCGGAGCTCCGCCGGATTTCACCCTCGGCTCATCCAATAAGCCTTTTCTTCCCCTTTTTTCTTCGTAGTTCTTTTGCATTCATCATCTCGCATCCTCTATCCCCCTTCATAAGGGCGCATCTTCTTTTATACTTCTTGCATCCATCATCTCATTTTCCTCTCACTCGAGTCCGAGAGGGGTTTAAAAGATAACACCAACCAGGTGTGTGTCTTGCCATCATTTCGTTATTTTTATCGCAAGGATTTGAATACTACACCTCCATCTTTCTAATCCACTTGTCATTTATTTGTCGTTGTTTTGCAAGGCTAGCCGAGGAAAGCCCTCTCCGTCGGCCGGCCGGAGGGAGAGGAAGAAGCAACCCGCCATCTCCCGCTCTTGAGGTAGGCGCGATCACTTTCTTATTTTGGGGTCTTTCGGCCCCTGGCGATCACATCTTATTTTCGAGGCCGCGGCGAGTCACTTCCCCAATGGCCGTTTAAATTTCCGTTCTTATATTCTCTTTATACTCTGTTATATTCTGCTCATATTCTCGAGGCCGCGGCGAGTCACTTCCCCAATGGCCGTTTAAATTCCCATTTTTATATGTTATATTCTTATCTATTCGTGTTCTCGAGGCCGCGGCGAGTCACTTCCCCAATGGCCGTTTAAATTCACGTTCTTATACGTTATATTCTTATCTATTTGTGTTCTCGAGGCCGCGGCGAGTCACTTCCCCAATGGCCGTTTAAATTCCCGCTCTTTGTATTCTCTCTATATTCTGTCATCTTATTATCTGCTCATATTCTCGAGGCCGCGGCGAGTCACTTCCCCAATGGCCGTTTCAATTCTTGTTATTTAATTTTTGCACCATTCCCGTCCCCCCGAGGCCGCGGCGAGTCACTTCCCGCTATGGCCGTTTAAACCCCATATTTTGCTATATCACACTTGTCCCGCTCGCCCCGCCGGAGCAATCTCCCGTGGTGGCCTCTTCTCTCTCTTCTCTTATTTCTGTGTTGCAGCAAACAAACACCAAAAGAAAGAAAAGAGGAGCCCGCGCGCGCTCCGCGTACTCTCCGCTCTTCCCCGAACCGCGTGACGTCGCTCACAGATTGGCGATCACGGTGGGACCTCTACTGCTTCCTTTCGGCTACCCTTGCAAGTTCGGCACCATCCGTGCCTCTCCACCTTCGCGCCCGCGCGCGCCCCCGTTGTGCTCACGGCAGCACCGTCAGTTTTGATTGGTTCTTTGTTTATTATATGTCTTTTATTTCTGTTGTTTTCCCACTCCATATATCTGTCAGCATTCCATTGCATACATCCATTCCTCTTTTCTATCCTTTTTTTCATTTTTTGAGGATCACCCTTTCCCGGTGAAGGAAGGACTCTCCGTTTGGGAATTCCTCTCAACGGACTAGAATCTCCTACACTGGGACCTCCGTAAGTCCCCGACATCGAAGAATCTCCTCTTCGTTCACTGGGCTGGTTGTACCATTGAAGTTCCCCGGAGTTAGTCATTTCATTCGTGGTGAGACGAGAGACCCTAGCTGACACGACGATGAAACAAAAATAAACTAGGGTCCCCATTTTGTGTGAACTTCGGATCTCGCTAAAAATAAAAAAAAAATCATCAAAATCAAAACACAAAAAAGGGCGTAAAGGCATCCACTTGTTTGATAATCTCTGCTACCTACTTGCTAGTGTATGTTTTTGCGTTCTGGGAAAACTGTGAGCATGTCTCACGAGTCTTTTGAGGAGAACCACCCTAGCCGTGGTTTGTCAGCCGACCCGCGAGTCTATGCTATGGACTCGGGTCCTTCTCATGACCCCTCGCATGAGGTGCAGGTTATTGCCGGGGACACGTCCCCGCCACAGGATATCACTTCCTTACTGGGCGTCCTCGCCAACACGGAGCTTACCTCTGAACAGCTCCGGACCTTCCAGGCCATTCTAAAAGGGAAATCTGTTTCCCCCACGCCCCAGGAGTCAACTCCGGCCATCGCACCTCCCCAAGAGTCCGTGCAGGCCATTCCATCTCCTCATTGGCGCAAGTGATGTGACACGACCTTGGACTTAGGCAAACAAGCACAATTAAGCATTCAAATGGGCCTTAATGGGCCACCGCTCTCCCGTCGCACTCTATACCCGGAGTGACTTGGCGATGCCAAGAGTGAATTATGGGAATGGGCCCTTGCTGGTAGAGGGC
This sequence comes from Amorphophallus konjac, assembly GCA_022559845.1. Lineage (NCBI taxonomy): Eukaryota > Viridiplantae > Streptophyta > Magnoliopsida > Alismatales > Araceae > Amorphophallus > Amorphophallus konjac. Next base: position 257,786 of record JAHNEJ010001281.1, on the reverse strand, counting down.
CAGCAAGGCCAAGGATCGACTTCCCAAGGGTGGATGCCCAATTCAATTGGGGCCGACAAAGTGCACAAGGGCACCGGTTCACACTATCCCACGGCGATCACTCTTAAGTCGTGGACTTGAGGATCGGGCGCTCCTCACAATTTCAGCGGTGCATGAATCAAATATTGAAAGAGCAACACTAATTGAGCAAGGAAGAGGCACTTACTCGACCGGTTTGAAGAAACCGGTCCCGGTCGGAGACGAGGGCGAGCGGGGAGGCGGTGGTTCCCCACACGCCGCGGCGGTGTCGCTTGACCTGTCCAAACCAATGACAAAACTACACCTCACGCAGGAGGGGGGATCTTGGGGTAGGGGTTAAGGTCTTACATTCAAACACTACCACCACGCAGGGTGGGGCCTTCAGCCGGCCAAGCGGGGTGGGGATATCGGACCGAAATGAAGAGAAATGGGAAATTAGGGAACTTGCAGCTGCAGTCTGATTTCTAGACAGGAAGTCGCTGTGCCGGCTGCCTCGAACTCGTACGGACTCCAAATTGAGTGCAACCACCTTCTAAAGCTTCCTGACTTGAAAGGAAAGACTCCAGAATTTTTGGGGATGCTCAGAGGGTCGGAGGTGGCCGCACCAGCAACAGGAAGGAGACTCCTCTGTCTGGCCGCAGGTTCAGTCTGGACTGGAACAACAGATTGTGGAGGTCACTGTGCGCCCTCCCGAGCTCCGATCAGCACAAAACTGGCGGCATTGTCTTCGTGGTTGAAGTAGCTTTCAGAAGGAGGTGACGGAGCTGCATTCAGAGATTGAGGGCGGTCGGTGTACCCTGAAGAGTGGGCACTGGTTGGAGTAGTCAGCAGGAAACAGAACTGGAGAGCTCGGGGGAGAAAATTCGTAACTCCTTTCTCCGACAGCCAAACGAGGTTCTGTTTCTTGATCTTAGAAGAGGACTGGAAGAGGGAGAACTTTGATGAAGGAACTTCAGCCTGAATCCGCTGGGGTTCGTCGTGGCAGAATGTTCTCTCAGCCTCTGGTCCTGGATGAAGACCTCTCTGCGCAGTCGTGGGAGAATGGCTTCTACGGTTGGCCCCGACCTCGGAACGAGTTGATTCCACCTCGCCTGCGAAGAAGACAGAGGGAACTTTCCAGAAATGTAGGCTATGCCTTCAGGATCATCAGGATGAAGCCGTGGGTGATGCTGCAACAGGGGTTGACTTGCTGGTCTGCATAGCTCCAATCTGCAAGAAGAAATGAGAGGGAGGGGTGGCTTCTTTGGTGGAGGAGAAGTGAAGGGGTGGCCTAAGGATGAATGGGGTTCTTGTGGGGTGGAGTGGGGAGCTATAGGGGCTGGAGAATGAGGGGGGGAAATGGCTGAGAGCAGGGGTTAGCAGGTGGAGGAGGAGGATGAGGATGTGAGAGAGGGAATGGGGAGTGGAGGGGGGCGAACTTGGCTTGGGGGAGGGTAATGGAAGGGGGCGGCCAAGGCAAGTGGAGGGAAGGGATTTCAATTTTTGAAATGGCCTTGGAAGGTGGGGGATTATGTGGGAAAGTGGGATGCTTGTATTGGAATGGGGGAGATTTGGTTGGGAGGTGGAGAAAGGTGTTGGAATGGGGAGACTTCTACCTAGGAACTAGGAGGTGGAGTAAAGGAGGCCATGGGGAAGTGGAGGGCATTAAAGGAGGTGGGTGGTGGTTGGGAGTTGAAGGGGAAGAGAGGAGAGAGAGAGGGGGGCGAACCCCTTAGGGGAGGAGAGAGATGAGAGAGAGGGGGGGGTAAGGGAATCACTCCCTAGGGCATCTCACCCTTAACTAAGTGGAATCTCTCCAAATTGGGCACAAGAGTAGACTTAACTCAAAAGGATTTTGATCATTCATTAACTTCAAATGAGGGGAGTGGGGTCCTATATATATAGGCAACCCACTCTTTACAATAAGTCCCTGACAAAAGAAACAACTACAAATAACCAAGGGGGGGTGGGAGTGCTAATGGGCCTAGCCCAACGAATGGGGCCCAATAGCCACATTAGACAGCATGATGATATAAAAACACAGGAAAATAAGTGCTAGACCAAGGGAAATGACTCAAATAAAATGGAAATACATCAAAATAACTCAAAGGAAAGCTACAAAATGGATAAGGGGCCTTTATAGAGTGAGGCCCAAACTCAACCAGCTCCCGAGTGTGAAGAAATGGACCCGAGCCAAAGGGAGTCGTGGGTGATGCCTCCATCAGCAAGCCATCCAGTCTCCCTCGCTTCAAGGACAAGCGAGCCAACAACCACCCTCATTCCAGTTCCCATCACAATCTCAAACTCCCGTTGTTCCCCAGACACCGCTTCAGCCGGGGCCAACTGTCGGCGGTCCGACAGCTCCCTCTCATTCTGGGTTCCCCCCTCAAGTCTCCGGGAGACAGTTTCTCCCCCAGTGGCAAGTGCCACCTTCACCCCCAGAGGAGCTCGCCCAATCGCTCCTCAATAGGTTCAACCGCATGGACGAGCAGTTTCAAAATCTAAGAAGGATGGTGGACGTGAAAGCCACCCCGGAGGTTGCTTTGCCAATCCTTCCCGTCATTCATCTTCCTCCCTCCGAAATGCCCACGTACCGCAGATACAATGGTACCGGCAACCCCTTCATTCATCTCAAGGATTTCATGTATGAGTCCTCTTACTGGCAAAACGATCAGAGGTCCCTGGCATACCTCTTTCGGAGATCATTGGATGGTCCCGCGCTTGAGTGGTTCTATTCTCTGGAGCCCCGCGAGGCCGAGAATTTTGAAATAGTCCAGAGAAGGTTCTTGCAGAAATATAGGGATAGGGTCGGTCCCTCACTCTCCATTACCGACCTAGTGGCCGAAAAGATGAAACCCGACGAGGATTTTGTCCAATATGCTGATAGATGGAGGTCTCTGGCGGAAAGAATAAGGGATACCCTCTCCGAGCCCGAACGAGTGAAGATGATTGTGTCTAATGCAACCCCACAGTTCAGACATGTCCTGGCCATGAATAAACTTACTACAATGGAGGAACTCTATGAAAGGGCCCGATACATCCAAACCCAGTTAAAAGACTCCCCCATCATGAACATGTTTGAGTCGCCGAAGCCCAAAGTGGTTAGAAAGACAGGCGCTGGTGTCCCGGGCGGAGCCACAGAAGGGGTCGTGACAAATGAGCAAGTCAGTGCGGTCAACAATGCCAACTATGCGGTCAACCCAAGGCCTCCACAAATGCCCCGACTTCCCCTTCAACCAGGTCCTTTCCCTCTTCGTCCTCCACCCCAAAATAATCCACCCCAGGATAATATGCCTCCATTGCGCCAACCCCAGCAACAACAACCACAACCTCAGCAACAACAACCACCGCTTCAGTACAACCAAGTTCCACCCCCGGGGAACTATGGTCCCCAACAGCAACAAAGGAGGCCGCTCGGTCCCAAGAGAGCCTACTATCCACCATTACCGGAAACCTTAGCAGACATTTTTAATGCCCTCATGGCATCAAACCAACTCGCCCTACCCAGAGAAAGGCCCGCGTGGCCCCCCAATGTTGATACCTCCAAATACTGCGTCTACCACAGGCAGCCGGGACACACAGTGGATTACTGCTTCCATTTCAAAGATTACATCCATGATATGAATGATGAACATCAAATAGATTGGGATGAGATGAGACGGTACGTCACGGCTCTCAAGGCTAGGAGACCTCCTCAGAGGCCACATCAGCAGTTACAACAGCAACAGCAGCAGCAACCACAACAACAACAGCAGCCTCAGCAGGCCCCACAACAACAGCCCGACATGGGCATAATCCAGAATCCATTACCGGAGCACCAACAGCCCAATCATCAGATTAACCCCATCTCCTCCTTCCTGGAAGTCGGGAGAGAGCAGGTGTGGCACCAGGAAAGTACCTCCATTCTTTCTACCTCCAAACCTATCGTCATGCAACCCCCTCACCTTGCCCGGGTAGCACCTCTCTCTCATCAACCCGCGTCAGTATCACCATCACCATTTCCACTACCATTACGCCCTCTCATCCGCACCCCGACCTCCTATCAACCGACACTCTCCACTACGCCTTCACACCCTCTCACCTTCTCTCACTCCCCCACTTTACCATCCACCTCTACCACATTTACCCCTACGCCTTCTAAACCCCTTATCATCCGTCAACCATACATAACCCCGTCTTTCTCCACCACATCACCACTAATGCCTTCATAACCACTCATCACCCACCATCCACCTCAAAACCATTACCCGTTTCAAACCTTACCCACTTCCACTTTGCCTCCGCCTCCACCTTCCAGACCCCTTATCCTTCATAATCCGCGCGATATCCCCTCTACCTCCACCATGCCTCCACCTAACAAACCCCTCATCAGAATCCCTGCTCCCGTCATCACCCCTGCTTCATCAACCATTCCTCTACTACTACCCCTCAAACCCCTGTTAAAACCCACTGCTACCCCCACAGAGGTACAAAAGCCGTAGGCAATGGTGCTCCGGAGTGGAAGGATTTTTCACAGGGTTTTCCCCCACAACAGTCAGAATCTTGAGCTATCTCAGCCAGAGAAGGATGATGGAGAACAACCAGAAAGAGCTATCCCTGGAACACAGTATGATCTATTGAAACACCTGGATAAGACACCTGCTCGGATCTCCATCCTGGAGCTACTTCAAAGATCCACATCCCACCAGGCAGCCTTAATGGAGTACCTTCAAAGGGTCATGGTGAACGAGGACCTCCCTGTAGAAAAGATTTCGACCATCCTGACCCCAACAGACACACAACCGGCCATCATGTTCCACAACTACGAGCTCGCTCCCAAGGAAGCTCGGAAATATGCATTGTGCATTTTAATAAAAATTAATGGGGTATCCATAAACCCGTGTCTTGTGGACACGGGTGCGTCCATAAATGTGATCTCCATGTGCACTCTTCAGTTGTGTGGGATCGACGAAGAACAAATAAGACCTTCCTCGATCACGGTCACGGCCTATGACAATAGCAAAAGGCCGCCGCAGGGGATGATTATTCTGAAGGCAGAACTAGGCCCCATGTCAATTCCCACGGAATTTCATGTCCTCGACATGGACCCCACATTCAAGGCTGTGCCTTCCACCAACCATCAGTGCCTGAAGTTTCCTTACAATGGGAGAATTATTAAAGTGGTCAGTACACCTGTCCTTCACACAGTGGATACTATCAACACCTCTCTGCCTTCTGTTTGGCCGTCTCATCGGCCCATATTGTCACTGCTGGACGTACGTGATCCATCTCATGTTCCACTAGCACCAAAGGAGCCGGTCAGGGCAACCACAACATCATGTCTCCCTTTTCACTCCAAAGGTTGGGAGATTATGAGGAACATCGGCTATCAACAAGGAAAAGGTCTGGGTGCACAGTCACAGGGTATGCTCAAACCGCCAAAAGAAATTAGGCCGAACCGCAGGTTTGGCCTAGGCTTCAAAGGACCGTTCAAGGCGGATTGGGAGCCCCTCACATGGACTCTATCAAACCACTTCAGCAGAGGACCCGTTGTTCAGATGGGAGATTACCCACGAGAAGCATATGGGGGATCACATGCTGTATATTTGGCTGAAAAATGTCCGAGGATCACCAAAAGAGGCAAGATCAAAGATCCGGAATGCGAATGGGACAAATGGTTCGACATACGGGACATTTTCGTTGCACTAGAAAGGATGTTCTCGTCTCCGCAGCTTAAAGGACCACCCTTGATCTCCGAAATACCAGAGAATATTACCACTCTTGCCAAGGTTCCAAACTATCCTCGTCCTCGCCAGAAGGACCCTGTCATCGACGGATCTTCATCCGTCCTCAGCATTGCCGTTGACGGCTCATTGGCCGCCATCTTCTCCATCCACTCGTATCAGCCTTTGCTGATATCTTCTTCCTGGGCCAGACAATTGTCTGATGATCTTCCCAGGTCCCCTTCTTTGTTTACATACCTACGCGGGCTTTTCAACCCGCGCCAGGTCTTCAACCATGATCTGCTCTATGAGCCTCACAATCCTCTAGCCATAACCACTTTCCTCTCTCCTCCAATCTCTTCCCACTGCTTTGTCATTAAAAATGAAAACGAAAAAAAAAACGTCAATTTTCAAACTCCCCAACAACACATCTTCGTTGAGGAAACCTCCTACATCTCCCACGGGTGCGTACCGCCTTGCGGACCACCCGTCCAAGGTCCGATGAGCGACCTTTTCTACCCCTCCTCTGAGGGGTCTTCTCCTGTACATTCTACACCGTCCTCTTCATCTTCATCTTCTTCTGTAAATATTGTCAGTCAATCTAGGAATGATAGGCCGAGGGTAGTACCTAGGAAGAAGTCCAAGGGGAGGCAGATCCCTCGTCGATTCCTTCTGGATTTGGCCGCCAGGTGTCAGGCCCTTCTTGCCATCCCCCAGTTGTTAGAAAATCCCATCCAGCTACCCGAAATAGAATGCGAGGGCGACTGTGCACCTGATGAAGGGTATGGAGTCTACGAGATCACGGATGAAGAATGCCCCACTGAAGATGAGGGTGAAAAATATGAAGATGCGACGGGCGCATACGCAAGTGGAATGAGGAGATTCGACGAGCCGTCAACCGCCGTAGAAGAATCCACCAAAGAAGTTAACTTGGGAACTGAGGAAGACCCTAGGATCATCCTCATAAGTGACAACCTACCACCCTCTGAAGAAGAGGCATTAATTGAGGTCCTCAAGGAATATAAGGACACGTTTGCATGGAGTTACGAGGATATGCCGGGTCTAGATTCAACCTTGGTCGAACACCGTTTAACCCTAAAACCAGGGTCCGTCTCGGTAAAACAAAGGTTAAGGCGTTTCCACCCTCAGATGGCTTTGAAAATGAAAGAAGAGGTCGATAAGCTCCACAAAGCCAGGTTCATTAGAGTCGTCCTTTATCCTCAATGGGTGGCGAATATTGTCCCGGTCATGAAGAAAGATGGGAAAGTCAGGATTTGCATCGACTTCCGGGACCTTAACCCCGCGTGTCCAAAGGATGATTTTCCCTTACCTCACATTGATGTGTTGATTGATAACATGGCAGGCTATGAAACCCTCTCATTCATGGATGGATTTTCGGGATACAATCAAATTCGTTTGACAGAAGAGGATCAGGAGAAGACGTCATTCACTACCCCTTGGGGAACATATTGTTACGTGGTCATGCCGTTTGGGTTAAAGAATGCTGGAGCTACTTACCAAAGAGCTATGATGGCCATATTTCACGACATGATGCACATATATCTGGAAGTCTATGTGGATGACTTGTTGGTAAAATCAAGGACCAGGATGGAACATCCAGAAGTTTTGGCTAAGGTCTTGCAGAGGTCAAGGGAGTTCCAACTGAAAATGAACCCGAAGAAGTGTGTGTTTGGAGTGTCGTCAGGTAAGTTGCTGGGGTTCATCGTGAGCAAAAGAGGGATCGAGATTGATCCCGACAAAGCCAAGGCTATCAGGGATATGCCACCTCCCAAGAATTTGAGGGAAGTCCGAGATTTAATCGGGAGGTTGCAGTTTATTCGTCGGTTTGTGTCTCAACATTCACAAAGGTGTAGACCTCTCTACGAGTTGACCAAGCCAGGAGTAGAATTCCACTGGAATTCTAAATGTCAGAAAGCTTTTGAAGGGTTGAAGGAATATCTAGCTAGTCCACCCGTTCTCATTCCACCCAAACCAGAAAAACCTCTGATCCTTTACGTCTCAATCTTGGATGACTCTGTGGGAGCCGTCCTCGCACAAGCTGATGAAGAAGGCAAGGAACGGGCAACCTATTACTTGTCCAAACTTCTCAATCCCTGTGAGCAGAAGTACACCGTCATGGAGAAAACATGTGCTGCCCTTGTTTGGGTAGTGCAGAAATTGAAGCACTACTTCTTGGCTCACGAAGTCCACTTGATTGCTCGAATGAATCCTATCAAATTCCTTCTGGAGAAAGCCGTCCTTACGGATAGGCTAGCACACTGGCAAAGTTTTCTCTCTCAGTTCGACATCACCTACATCCAGCAAAAGGCGATTAAAGGCTATGCCATAGCCGAGCATCTCGCTCACCATCCTCTTCCCAAGTTCGATCCCGTCCAATCAGAGTTTCCAGATGAGGAACTAATGTCTGTCAACCAATCAGATGAGCCAATGTGGACACTAAATTTTGATGGAGCTCTGAATTCTCAAGGGAGAGGAATCGGCATCGCCCTCCTGTCGCCTGAAGGCCTCACATTCCCATCGGCATACCAACTCAAATTTCCAGTCACCAATAATATAGCTGAATATGAAGCCCTTCTAGCTGGCCTAGAACTCGCTCATTCTTTTCGTATCACTGAGTTGCGAGTCGTAGGTGATAGTCAACTCATCCTTCGCCAGGTGCTCACTAAATATCGCACTCGCGATCCCAAACTCAAGCCATACCAAGAACTCACTGCTGCCTTTGCCAAACTGTTCGCCAAACCGATCTTTGTTCATGTCCCTCGTCATCAGAATATTCTCGCTGATGCCCTCGCCTCGTTGGCATCATCCATAAGGTTCCCTCTAGGAAGATGGTTTAAGTCCATTTCCATCTACAAACTTCATGCTCCTGCAATCGATGATGCTTCCTACGTAAACATCAAAGACAGGATAGCAAGGAAGATCCTGCAGGAAGATATCCTTGAAAAGAGGGAAATCATGTTGGCAGAGGCCGAAGAAGAACTGGCTGATCAAGAGAAACCATGGTTCTATGAAATCGTCAAATACTGCCAAGATCAGTCTTATCCTGAAGGGGCCACCGCAGAGGATAAGAAAGCCATAAGAAGGGTGGCTCAGAAATACACATTGGTTGGAGGTCTACTCTATAGGAGGAGTCTTACTGGTATTCTGTTAAGATGTCTTGGTGACGATGAGGTTTGAAAATGTGTAGAAGAGACGCACTCGGGTGTGTGCGGTGGCCACGTGAATAGTCAGATGCTCGCCAAGAAGATCATTCGTCAAGGCTTTTATTGGCCCACTATGGAAGAGGATTGTGCTGTCTATGTCCGTAGGTGTGTCAAGTGTCAACTTCACGCCGATAAAATCCATTCACCATCTTCCTCACTTCATCCAATATCCTCCCCATGACCTTTCTCCATGTGGGCATTCGACATCATTGGTCCCCTAGGTGATCCCAATTCCCTCACCAAGCAGAAATCTTTCATCCTTACTGCGACGGAATACTTCACCAAATGGGCCGAAGCCGAAGCTTACGCGGAAATCAAGGCGTCAACAGTCTGCAAGTTCATCATGAAGAACATCCTCGCCAGATTCGGCGTCCCAAGCACGATCGTCACCGACAATGGGCCACAATTCATTTCTCAGGACCTACAGGACCTCTGCAAAAGGGTACGCAATTACATTGCATCATTCATCGCCATATTACCCACAAGGTAACGGCCAAGCGGAGGCCACCAATAAAACATTGCTCAAAATCATCAAAAAAACCTGCGAGTCTAGTAAGTTTTCAGACTGGCCAGAAAAGCTTATCGAAGCTCTATGGGCCTATCGCACTTCAATCCGTACCCCCACCGGGCAGACTCCATTTGCCCTTACTTATGGTATGGAAGCGGTAGTCCCGTACGAGACTCTTATCCCTTCTCTCAGGGTACAATTGGACGAGGAATTTCCCCTCGGCGATCGTCGTAATTTACTCCTCGCCCAGTTGGAACTCTTGGATGAGAAGCGGCTGGCCGCCGCCGAACACGCGCGTGTGTATCAAAATAGACTCGCTCGCTTTTACCAAAAGAAAGTCGTTGAGAAAAAATTCAAAGTCGGTGAGATGGTCGTAAAAAGAATTTTTGTCAAACCTGGAGGGCCGCGTTCTAAGCTCCAACCCAATTGGGAAGGACCATTTGTAATTCAAGCCGTGTACCCTGGCAACGCCTACAAGCTAGTCAACGCCGAAGGGACCGAGTCATCCCACCCCTGGAATGGGCTTTATCTTAAGAAATACTACCCTTAGCATAAAACAAAAAAATGATGAAAAGATAAAAAACATCAAAAACAAAGAAATATTGAAAACCACTAAAAATATGGAAAATTCAAGATGCCGATGCCTGACAGTCACCGTATAGTTAAGTCCCTGCATCTAACCTTCATGTTAGGATAGGGCCCATTAAGGCTTGGTAGGCACCGGGCCTTGGTTTGCCAGAACCGTGGAGATCCCTGTCCGGCCACGTCGGCCTATGCTCGCTCGAAGGAAGCCAACATGTGCTCACTTATGTATTCAAAAAAAGTCGGTAGCATCACCTACGGTGGGGCCCCACCCAGAAGATCTCCGGAAGCTGTAATCTTTATTCTTTTCTCTTCGACCCAATGAGACAGTCGGCGCCCTTAAAACACTGAGCATGAGAAACCAAAACTCAAACCCCAAAGGCAAGAGTAGGATCCATTTCCTCGAGCATCGATCAGAGCACGAGAAGAGGGCAGTGTCCCCGCAGGCATACGAAAAGGGAGCCCACAAACGTCAAACGACTATATCTCCCTCACAAAAAGAAATATGAAATCAAAATCAAGAGAAAAGCCTGGTCGTGACCGTGCCTGTTACGATAAACGGAACCCCTCAAAGCAAAAGTCTGAATCCGCAAAAGGGGCCGTGGAATGTAAATGCTCGAGATTTGGTCCGAAGTTGTCCGAAAGGAAAGAGTTAATGGGCCCTTATTCGCTCGCCGGGTTAACGGCTTTGCCGGTCCTCTCAGGAGGTTTATCCCCTACGCTCTTCCTTCTCCCTCTAAAGATGAAGGTTCGATGGAATTTCTGAAAGGTGAAAACTGTCCAGGGTCTGCGACCTTATTTTAATATACACATTTGGTTGCCCACTTTGAAAAGCAAAAGCTATCGCTGCGAAGGAGTCTCCGTGTTTCTGGCTGGTCAAGACCCCTGTTTACCACCTTGATGTCTTCTTGTTTAACCTCGGGCTTAGGCCAATGCAAGCGCGTCACCTATGGGTGCGACGGCGTCTGATTCCGGGTCAGCGTCGCGCGGTTGGTCGTTAGGGTTCCAGGGTGTTCCATCTTATACCATCTAGAGTTGTGAGGAAACAGACCCAGGTCGGGCAAATCATTTACCTCAAACACCTTTTGGGTGAATCCCTGTGGTCGGAAGCGACTGGGAGCCTAAGCATGGCATGACGGTATTGTCATCAGGGTAAGTCTTAGCCGGCGGGATCATCATTCGAGGGGTCTAGAGGCCCAAATCAACCTAGATATGCACTTAGGATACCTGGGAGGTTAGTAAGAAACCCCTGTTCTCACGAAGGTCAGGTGCCATTTGGGTGCTTGCCGGGCGTTAGCAATAAAAAAATCGAAATGATAAAAGCAAAAAAAAAATGGAAAAGAGAAAATGCACATATTTGTAAACAAAAAAATCTTTTTATGATAAAATAAAAAAATATCAAATAAAAAAGAAAACAAATCAATTTTACATGATTACATTTGCGTGCAGCATCTCACTTTTAATACCGCTTGCATTCGTGTGCTTGCCTGTCGCATTTATCATCACCGCATCTTTCCCTTGCCTTCGTTAAATAAAGGCTTGGCCCCTTGACCAGTTATCAAGGACAGTCACAGTGACCATTTGCTTATTGAGCAAGGGGCCAAGTCAGAACAGAAATTCTGATTTGTTTGTTTCAGTGATGTGTGCAGGGATTCAGGCAACAGAAGTAAAGGTGAAAACCAAACAAACCGAACGTTGTATTTTATTCCAAAAATAAAAAAAAATTACATCAAGTTCCGCCCTCTCTCTCTGCATTACTCGTCCCACTACTCTCCGGACAAAACACTCTCAAAGGTGCTACCTAACTACGAAAAGCGGTACTCCTACCGCTCTGTACTCCTCTTCCTATTCCCGCATCCCGGCGTTGATCTACGTAAGCAGTAGAGAAGCTACCAACACGAAAGCCACGCTCTCGTGCTCTTCGGTAGCGCTCCTCGCCATCTCTCAGCCACTGTTCAGCAAGGCCAAGGCTGATTCGGAGTTCGAATAGTTGGGCCTCCATGGCCCTTCGTTCCTCCCTTTCAGTCAATCTGTTGGCTCTTTCTCTCTCCGCGTCTCTTTCTCTCTCTGCACGTTCTCTCTCACGGTCTTCCCTCTCCAACTGGAGAGTGATCCTCAGTTCCACGGCATCCCTAGAAGAGTGGTCATCAGGATGACGCCGCAGTTCCCTCTCCAGTTCTGCTATCCTAGCCTCCTTCTGCGCAGCTTGGACAAGCGCTCCTTCCGTCTCCTTTTCCTGCCAAATGTACCATCTCAGATACGCGATAAGGCGTAAACCAAGAGAACCCAACACTGAAACTTTTACCTGTATACAGAGCATCCCTTCTGCCTCTGCGGCACGCTGCGTGGCATGAGCAAGTTGCTCATGAAGCGAGTCAAGTTCTGAGGTGGGAATCCACAAGCTGGAAGAGGCACCACCCACTCCCATCGCTGGGGAAGCCGCGCCAATCTGGGCATGCTACGACCGCGTGAATTAGCAGCCAACATCTGGAATCTGGGGTTTTAATTAGGAACGTACTGTACACCTACCAAGGCGCTCGTAGCTCCGCGGGCATCGCCCAACTGTTGTTCCATCTCTGCCAAGCGAGTTCGTAAATTCGCTATCATGGCATCCCGGACATCCTGCAGCCTTACAAGTCAGCATTTTCACCAGAAAACCAAAAAAGGAGAAAGAAGAAAAGAGAAAAAGGGGAAACCTACCTCCACAAGTCCCCGGGGTTGGAACCGTTCTGCGTACTTTGTCCTATATAGACGCAAGTAGTCCTCGCTATCCCGCGCCTGTGATTCTACAATCGTGCCACCCCGTTGCCAGTCCTCGTACTGTTCGGGGAATCGCACGCGCCAGTCAATGCAGGTCGCCGGTCCCCGCGTCTTTCTCCCGACACGAGGTGGCGCCGCTGAATCCACCCATTCTTGAGCCAGTCCTAAAGTCCTCATAACTAATCGTAGCCGAAGCGGCTCGATTTCATTCAGGCAGTGCATCCACAGTTCCCGTCCGAACCGGGCACGACTTGCTAGAACCCACGACTGGTCGGCATCGACCATGTCTGAGTAGGGTCTCCAGTTTACCATCGCTGCAGGGAACTCCTGTAGCTCCCGCCTTAGCACCATCAGTTGGTAGGTTAGGGGTGCCGCACTCATGATGGGTTCCCACCGCCTGGCTAGCGGCACCATCGCAGGTCGCCAATGCCGAGCTCTCCCCATAGGGAGGTAATAATAGCTCCACAGCTGCTCGGCGCAAGTCATCAGTACTTTGCAAAAACACAAAAAAAAAAAAATACAAAACAAGCAAAACCAAAAATACCTGGATGAATGGTGTGAAACCACTCACAGTCATCTCACGATCCGTTTCTTGGAATAGGCCTGCAAACAAGTGTGCCAGCATGGCGGCTCCCCAGGCATAATACCCTACTCTTTCAAGGTCTGACAGCAGCTCCAGGAAGCAACATTGGATACCGTCCCCTTTCGAGCTCAGTACCAATCTCCTCAAAAGGAAGAGGAGAAATCTCCTCAAATCTATGTTGCATCTTTCCCAGTCGCCGAAATCTGTGCAGTACACGGTGCAACATCCTATTTCTATCCTTTCCATGAACTCTTCTGAGGATTCATCGTCCCGCCGACGAGTGTCGGTGAGCCCTAATGCATCCATCAGGGACGCCCTAGCTACCGACCTATTTTTCCGACCATCCAGGTCCAAACCTGATAACATCTGGGCACCTTCTCTGTAGTCCGCGTAAGTGACTCCGGTCACTGCCTCGCCCTCTACCTTCAGGCTTGTGATCCGGACCACATCCTCCAAGCTGGGCACCATGTGCCCCCAGGGCATCAGGAATGCCCGGCTCACTGAGTCCCATCTCTCACACAAGGCTTGGATCAGGACTAGGTCAAGCTGGATCGACTCGATCCGAAGGAAGGTACCAAATCCCATCACGTCTAGCCTCGCCTTCTGAAAATTTGGGAGGCCCCTGTACGCTGCTACTACCAACTCCCATAAGATTTGTGATTTCATCACAACCTACACATACAAGGAATGGGGGTGAGGTTTGGTCAGAAGAAAGGAAGAAAGAATGAGAAAAGGGCAAGAAAACTTGGCTTACGAGTTGTGATTGGACCCTTTCGCTGAAGTGCCCTTCAAGGTCTGAAAGCCTCCTGGAACTACTACCACTGGACCTGCTTCTCTTCGAGGAATGGGAAGATTCGCCCTCCATCCAACTCTCAGAATTTTGAACTCCTCCTCTCCCGTAAGAAATTGTGCTCCTCGAGTTAGCTCTCGATATACCTGGGAGGATAAAAGGGACAAGAATTTATAGAAATGGAAGGAGTGCGGGCCAAGATTACCTCCATCACCTGTCAATAATAGCCCTCGCAATGAGGCACCGCCCAAGCGGTCCCATGTGTCGCTTCACCGCTCGCACAGGGTGATTGACTGGACGAAGAATAGGACGAATAGCCCCTATGTTGTCTAGGGATACCCTATCATAATTTGGAGGACATCCGCAAAATTTGACATAACATCCGGGAAAAGGAACTAGGGCCGTCATTATTGACTTCGACGGCAGATTCCCGTGGAAAATGGTCACAACAAGATGCGATTCTCTACTTGGGGCGGAGTCTCGACAGACCTATCACATGGGAACAGTGCAAAGGAGAAGAAGTGTAGGGAAGAAGGAACGCACAAAAGAACAAATAAATAGCAGAAAATCAAATCACTCCATTCATAATTCTACATAAGCTGTCACAAACACTACAATCATAGAGAGGTGGCGGGTCCACTAGCTCGCCAATCCTCACCATCACTCATCTCTCTGGGCACTCTCCTCCTCTCCCCCGAGGTGAGGGTCCCTCAGAAGCCTCCGGGATCCCCGTGCAGTAGCACCTGCCTCGCCTCTGGGCGCCTGCTCCGCAGCAGTGACTCGCTGCTCCTCCCCTGGGTGGCAAAGAAGCCACTGGCGGCAAAGCGACCGGACTGGCGGAGTCGCTCCCCGAACTCTCGCGCTCTCTCGTAGCGCGTCTCCATCCCTCCTAGCCTCTGCACGACGGCCTGAAGGCCCAGCTGGAGCTCCCTCACTTGGGCCTCCAAGGCCCTCCTCTCGGTCAGATCCCGCTGTCGCTCGGACCTTCTCTCGGCTTTCTCTCTCTCTGCCTCTCTCCTCATCATCTGCAGAAGAACCCTTAACTCCAGGATGTCTGGAGAAGGTCTCTCCTCACCGCGATGCCGCAGCTCCGCTACAGTCGCCACCTAGGCGTCACGCTCCTCTTCCGCCCGAGTCGCCCGGGCCACCGCACCGGCAAGTTGCTCCCGGAGGGAGGCAATCTCGAGAAAAGGGGCCGAGAAACTGGAAGATCCGCCAGCCACTCCCACCGTCGCTGTCTGCTGGGCACGCTGGAACAAAATAAACAACGGTCGTCAGTGAAACTCTAAAATCTGAAGTTAAAAGTGCGGCACATAACTTACCAGGAGCGACAACTCATGTTGAGCGACGGCCAGCTGCCGCCTAGTCTCTGACAGTTGGGCGCGCGAGCCGCCGATGCCACGCGTGTCCCCAGCTTGGGGAAGCCCCGCGTAGCTCTCTCTCTGCCGCCGCAGGAAGTCGGCACTGTCCTGCACCAGTATACCCCCTTGCTGTCCAGGGAGACGTACGGGCCACTCCTCGAGCCTCGCCTTGCCGCGACTCTCCCTCCTGACGCGGCTCGGCTCGTCCGCACTCGCCCACTCATCGGCCAGACCCAGGGTCCTTGCCATGTCCTGCACCAAGAAAGGGGTCCCACATCAGTCAAAAGGAACGCGTCCCCTGTCTAGGACGCGTCCATCATTTGAGTGCAACACTCGCCGAACCCTTTCCCCCTCGCGCGGCTCGCTTCAAAACCCAAAATGAATTAAAAGAGGAAGAGATCGAAGCACCTACCGAACCGTGTTCACCTCCTCCCACGCCATCGGGCCCCTCAGGGCCCTCGGGGGCCCGGAGCGGCCCTTCCTCCTCCATGGACGCCGTTCCGTGCTCGGGCGCGTCCCTCCTTGGGCGAGGGGTCCCGCGTCCCTCTCCACCTTCACCGTGGTCAGGCCCACCGAACTCCATCGATCAAAAGAGGAGGAAGATGAGAAAGGGGGCAAGCGAGTTTCGGCAGAAGGCGGGCTCGTTTGCGGGTAAGGCACGGGAGAAGAAAGACCACCCGTCGCTTTAAATTTGAAATCAAGGATTAAGACGCGTCCTCGCGCCTGGACGCACCCAAAAGGGGGAAAAGGAAACAAAATCCCCCCGTGCAAAGCGTAGTTCCCCGCTGCTCAGGGTAAGGTCTCGCGGAGCGTGCCTCAAAGGACAACTCAGTGCAAAGAAGAAAGTGTGGGAGAGAGAAAGGTACACACAACACAAAAAAAAGCCATTTCTATTTCATATAATAGCCGAAAGTACATCATACAGTGAGAAGGGTGACGTACAAACAACTCTCTAACTCTCACCGTCACCCTCCTGGTCATCTCCTTCCTCCCTCCTCTGATGGGGATCCCTAGGGGGCCTCTGCGACCTCTGTGAACCCTGAGAAGCCGTGCTCGCCTCTCCAGGTGGCACCATGCCAGCCTCCAAGGTACGACGACACTGCTCGGCCGAGGAAACTAGAAAACTGCCCACAGAAAAGGAACCGGACTGACGAAGTCGCGCATCGCGCTCCTTCGCCCTCTGATACCGCTCCTCACTCTCCCGAAGTCTCCCCTCCGCCGTGCCAAGACTCAGCCGGAGCTCCGACACCTGGGCCACCAGAGCTCTCCTCTCGTCCCAATCTCGATATCGCTCTGCCATCCTATACTCCCTTTCTTTCTCCATGGTCTCCCTATCCCTCTCCCTCTCTCTCTCTAGGGTCTCCCTATCCCACTCCCTCTCTCTCTCCATGGTCTCCCTATCCCTCTCCCTCTCCTCTCTCTCTCTCACCGCCTCCCTCCTCGACAGCTCGAGGGCGATCCGCAGATCCAGCACGTCACGAGGGAGCTCCTCAGCCTCCCGTCGACGCTCCTCCTCCAGCTCCACAATCCGGGCGTCACGCTCTGCCACCCAGGCATCGCGCTCTGCCACCCAGGCATCGCGCTCCTGCTCAGCACGAACAGCACGGGCCAGGGCCTCCCGAATCTCGGCCACCTGTCAAAGCACGCATGCACCGTAAGAGAACAGTGATAGAAGGAAAGCAGCTAGAAAAGGGTCGGGGCCAAGCAAACACTCACTCGAGCCTCGCGGTCACGCTCGGCCTCCTCAGCCCGAGCCACCGCGTGCGCCAGCTGCTCCTGGAGGGCAGAAACCTCCGGAGGAGGGCCCCGCAAACTGGAACCCGCTCCACCAGCCATCCCGGCTGCCGCTGTCTGGTGGGCCCGCTGAAACACGGGGCAAACGTCAGTCAAAGGCTAAGCATCAAAAATCCAGGTCACAAAAAAAATGCATTGCGTAGACTCACCAGGATCTCCAACTCCTGTCGGATGGCCACCAACTGCCGCCTGGCGTCCGCCAGCTGGGCCCGCAGGTCGGCGATCATGTTGTCATGAGCATCCTGCATTGCACATAAGTCAGTACCACATGCATATACATATAGAAGGGTGAAGCATTTTCATTTCACACTTACCCCTGCCATACCACCGAGGGAGAGGCGGTCCCCGTACGTAGCTCGATATCGTCTCATGTAATCTGTGCTGTCCTGTACATGGGACACCACTGGGACCCCGCCCTGCTGCCAGTCCTGGTACTGTGCTGGGAAGCGCGTACGCCAGTCCACAATCTTCGCCTTCCCCTTGGTCTTCCGCCTAATGCGGGCAGGCGCATCTACATCAACCCACTCCTGGGCTAGCCCCAACGTCCTCATGACCAGTCTAAGTAGCAGCGGCTCGATCTCGTTCAGACAATGGACCCACACGTCCCGCCTGAAACGAGGAAGACCCGCTACAACCCAAGGCTGGCCAGCGTCGCCCATGCCCAGGTAGGGCCTCCACACCACCTGCATCACCATACATACATCATATTAGTTACCATTCAGTCACACGCATAAACACAAAAAAAATCATACGCATCATACCATGGCCTCGGGATACTCGCTCAGCTCCCGACGAAGTGACGCCAGCTGGTAGCCGTGGGGTGCTGCAACCACGACCGGCCTCCACTGCCGCGCCAGAGGCACGGCCCTCCTGTTCCCATGCCTAGCCCTCCCCATCGGGAAATAGTAATAGCTCCACACCTGCATCCATCATACATCATTAGTACAATAATTGCATATTTAACTGTGGGAATGCATAAATAAAATGTTTACCATTAGTACAATGGGCCACAATTCATTTCTCAGGACCTACAGGACCTCTGCTGCGGCCTGCTCGGCATCATCCCTCAACCTCCTCGCACGACGAGCCAGTCGTTTCCGCTTCTCTGGACCCTGGCTCGATCCTTCTCGCTCCATTGGGACTAAGAATGGGTCGTTTGGAGTGGCTGGACGGTCAGAATGAACAGTATAAGTGAGTAGGGGGGGAGCCCTCCCCCCTATATATAGATTGACCTTTTATTGGGGCGTCCAGGCGCCTGGACGCCCCCACACTTTTTTATTTTTTTCAAAATTCAAAAAAACAGGGGCGTCCAGGCGCCTGGACGCTCCCATAAATAAAACAAATAAAAAAATAAAAAAAATCAAAATAGGGGCGTCCAGGACCCTGGACGCCCCCAAAAATAAATTGTCAAAAAAAAATATAATAAAAATAAAACTTAGGGGCGTCCAGGCCCCTGGACGCCCCCATAATAAAAAAAAAATATATATATATATAATAAAAGAAAAAAAAGATAAGAATATAATCCAAACAAAAGAAAAAAAAAGAAAGAAAAAGAAAAACCATAAAAAAGATAGTAATTAAGGGGACGGGGGTCCGAAACATCCAAATGCCAGATTTTATTCCATCAGAAAGCAGAATGAGCTACATCAGGGGTTTAGGCGCCTTAGGCCTTAACTTCCCCAGTTCGGTTACATAAGCCCTCCACGGCTCGCATTCTTCCACCACGTGCGCTAATGCCTTTCCCACAATACTTGTCTTCCAGGGAGCTTTAATGGCCTTCGCTTCCTTCACGTCCGCTTCAGTGCCCAACTCCCTCTTCTTCAAAGGAACGATGCCAGTCGGTGGCGGGAACGAATGGCGTGGGATGCCAATCTGGAGGCAGCACCGATGCGCGTTGTAAAGAACAAACTCGGTCGCGCCGATCAGTTGAAGATCAACTTTGGGGGAAGGCCTCATGAGGAGATCAAGTGAAAGTAAACATGCCGGTGCGCAAGTAAAGAAGCCTTGTGTCACGGTGCGGAAGTGAGACCGCCAGTCTTCACGTTTCTTCAGCCACGGAACGCGGTTCACTACAGTACCACCGAAGCCTAACACGTCGGCTATGTGATGAAGAGGGCTTTGTTGGAAGAGTTTCGAAGCAGTTGGCATTCCCTCACGGTGGTCGAATTTGAAATGCAAATCCAGCCAGCAATTCAAGACAAGTGCACAACCAAATGGAGGCTTACCCATGCTCGAGGCAGTAAGACCGCTGTAAAGATAGGCAAGGACGGCGGGTCCCACCCTCTTTCCACGCCAGATCCCGCAGATAGCTCCCAGTTGGTCTTCCTCCACCATGTTGTCGGTATAAGGGAACAAGAGAGCACCCGCCAGACAAATGGTGAACCCCTTCATGATTCCCTCCAAATAGTCATCGTCTGGTGACCCTCTCAGGGCGTCCATGACCCACTCCGCAAGCTTTTGGAGATCGATCCCCTTTTGAGTACGGACCTTTCTGGCTGCGTCGGGCGGCATGAAGCTTCCAAGGATGCTTTCAGAAGTCCCCCGTGTCAGCATCCGCATAGCCTTCACCTTCCTGTCACTCTTGAATTTCTTCAATCCGAGCAGAAGTTCCATCTCCTCGAGGAGGATGGTCACCTCGAAGGTCGGGAAGATAAAAGTGTGGGTCTGGGGATGCCAGATCTCCACTAGTGCGCCCATAGCCGCCCAGTCCATACGAATCTTCTCGTAGTGTTTGGCGTGAATAAGGAGCCCCTGCAGATGCCACTTCGAGAGTATGACCCTCATGCCAATGGAGATATTGGAAGTTAGCTTTGAAAGCCATGGCGGTTTGGAAAACTTCCTCGGGCCTGGGAAGAGTGGATATGGCTGGAAGAGGAAAGAAAGAAGAAATGAAGGAAGTAAGAAGAAGGTTCACATGGAAAATTTGAAATGAATCAGCTTACCATATGCGACATGATCATCCCACTCAAATGACCCTCGAGGTCGGAGAGTCGCCTGATCTCGCTGCTAGGCCTGCTCCTCTTCATAACGCGGGAAGACTCTCCTTCCATCCTGAAATCTCTAGATTCTCCTCTCCTTCCTCTCCTGAGCTTCCAAAACCCACCTTGGTGCATTTGAATGAACTAGCCTAAGGGGAGTTCTTATAGGAAGGGTAGAGCGCTACAGGACAAAACATGTCACATCAGCGGTCATTGTCAAGATTTTGTCTGAATCTCCTTTGTACTGTGGTGCGATTCTGCTATGATTATGCTACTTTCTGATAACCTTTGCTAGTCTGTGCAGGTTTTACTAACGGACATCCTTGTCCTATCTCCTATCCCACCTTTCATTGATTGGTCCCACCTTGTCATGCATCGTAGTATATGATACTTACGCTACTAGAACATGTCAAGGACCTTGCGGCTCGAACGAATCTGGGATCTGAGTTCCCCTCCAACAAAAATGGTGATGATCCCAGAGGAATTTGGGTTGTACGGATAGGCCGTTAATTTGTCGTAGCATGGGGACGACGGTTCCATTCAGTGAGTTGGTACGCGGATAAACGGGCCCCAGCCCAGTATCAGCTCACCGGGTCGGTATCCTGACCCGTTCTTCACAAGTTGACAATATTATCCTTGGCTATTTTCTATTTTAGTTTGTTTTAAATTTTTCTTTGAACCCAGCATGCATTCATATAGGACTTTGATTTATTGCGGAAGATCATTCAAGTGATTCGATTGTGAAAGCCGTTGTGCTCCAATTCCCACAAATATGAGATATTCCACTCCGAATGAAATACTGAGTTTCCTTGAGATAGCCCTACGCTGCTCTTCCAAAGGAGACCCTTGTTTGGACAGACCCTCAGATATTCCTTTACCTTTTTTGACCCACCTTGGCCGCAGCACTTCCACATTGGCTGGTAACCGCTCCCCAAAGGTGAAACCTCCGGTTTATGACCCAGGTACTTCCACACCGAGAAGTTGGTCTCCTTTTGTTTCATGCCTGAGCGCACATCTCACCCTCCCTTATTTGATCTCCGTCCAAGCAATCGTCAATATTTGAAAGACCTTCTTCAAGGTCGCCTCATTGAAACTCCAGGAAAGATTCCAAACAGTAACGTCAAAAGCGTGTCTCATCACACCTTGGCATCAACTTATCAGTCCGCTCCCACTTCACTCCACTCCACTTTGATACCATTCCACTACGTGTCGCTCCCTTGCAAAGCAGACGCCAAGGCGGGGCAGCTGTAGACACGCCATTCCTGACGTCTCCTGAGAAAGTCTCATATTACTATACAACGCCCCGCAACGGCTTACGCATTTTGAATCACTCGAGTGCTTCCTTTTCTCGGGTCTTCTTCTGCCTTTTTCGGCATCCGGAATCGTCTCGTCACGGCATTCGGACGGCATCAACACCAGTCAGACATATCAAGAGGTTCCGGAACCAAGATGTTGACTGCCGGGCAGCCGCCGATTGAGGACCCGGGTGGGTCTTAATGGGGGCGTCCAGGCCTCTGGACGCCCCCATATTTCTATTTTATTTTATTTCTTTTCTCAGGGCCCAAAACTAATTTAAATATATATATATATATATATATTAATGGAGGCGTCCAGGCCCCTGGACGCCTCCATAAAAACAATAATAAAAAAATATTTGTAAAATGCCAGTTGGCATAAAAAAAAAATAAAAAAAATATATACATATTAATGGAGGCGTCCAGACCCCTGGACGCCTCCATAAAAACAAATAAAAAAATCAAAATGCCAGCCCTGGTATAAAAGATAAAAGAAAAATAAAAAAATAATATAATTTTGGAGGCGTCCAGGCCCCTGGACGCCTCCATCAAAACCCTCACGGGCGCCGGCCACCGAACGACGGTTTGTCGTGTGTGAAAAAATCCAAAATATGGAGACGTCCAGTAAGCTGGACGCGCCCATTTCTGAATCACGGGGCGCCGCTCACAAAACCACGCGTTGTGCCAAACCGCGTGCGGCCGTCGTCGATTTTCGGTGGACCTGTTTGATGCGTCCGGGACCCTGGACGCCTCCACAAAAATATTCCAAAAAAATAAATAAAAATAGAATAAAATATTATTTCGGCCCTGATGGAGGTGTCCAGGGTCCTGGACGCCTCCACCCTCCGGAGCCCTATAAATAGAGGCCCACCCCCTCAGTTCTGGAAGAGCTTGGAAGTGATCCGATAGGCTGCCGGAGCCCAGAGGCTACGGAGTCATTTTCTAACCCGTGGGTTCTTTTGTAGGTGGAGGTTCTGCCGGCTTCTCGGGTGCTCACGCTCGTGAGAGGAAGGTCATCTTCATCCACCGCGCTTCCACGTCGTCCCCACGCTGCCGGAGCTCCGCCGGATTTCACCCTCGGCTCATCCAATAAGCCTTTTCTTCCCCTTTTTTCTTCGTAGTTCTTTTGCATTCATCATCTCGCATCCTCTATCCCCCTTCATAAGGGCGCCTCTTCTTTTATACTTCTTGCATCCATCATCTCATTTTCCTCCCACTCGAGTCCGAGAGGGGTTTAAAAGATAACACCAACCAGGTGTGTGTCTTGCCATCATTTCGTTATTTTTATCGCAAGGATTTGAATACTACACCTCCATCTTTCTAATCCACTTGTCATTTGTTTGTCGTTGTTTTGCAAGGGTAGCCGAGGAAAGCCCTCTCCGTCAGCCGGCCGGAGGGAGAGGAAGAAGCAACCCGCCATCTCCCGCTCTTGAGGTAGGCGCGATCACTTTCTTATTTTGGGGTCTTTCGGCCCCTGGCGATCACATCTTATTTTCGAGGCCGCGGCGAGTCACTTCCCCAATGGCCGTTTAAATTTCCGTTTTTATATTCTCTTTATACTCTGTTATATTCTGCTCATATTCTCGAGGCCGCGGCGAGTCACTTCCCCAATGGCCGTTTAAATTCCCATTTTTATATGTTATATTCTTATCTATTCGTGTTCTCGAGGCCGCGGCGAGTCACTTCCCCAATGGCCGTTTAAATTCACGTTCTTATACGTTATATTCTTATCTGTTTGTGTTCTCGAGGCCGCGGCGATTCACTTCCCCAATGGCCGTTTAAATTCCCGCTCTTTGTATTCTCTCTATATTCTGTCATCTTATTATCTGCTCATATTCTCGAGGCCGCGGCGAGTCACTTCCCCAATGGCCGTTTCAATTCTTGTTATTTAATTTTTGCACCATTCCCGTCCCCCCGAGACCGCGGCGAGTCACTTCCCGCTATGGCCGTTTAAACCCCATATTTTGCTATATCACACTTGTCCCGCTCGCCCCGCCGGAGCAATCTCCCGTGGTGGCCCCTTCTCTCTCTTCTCTTATTTCTGTGTTGCAGCAAACAAACACCAAAAGAAAGAAAAGAGGAGCCCGCGCGCGCTCCGCGTCCTCTCCGCTCTTCCCCGAACCGCGTGACGTCGCTCACAACCTCCACCGCAGAAACGACGCGTCGTGGATGCCGATCTACGAAGAAATCGCCGCGAAACCCTCGCCGGCTCATGGATGCGCCCCCGAGCTTCATCGCGCCTCCACCGCCTCGATCCTCGCCCGCATCCTCGCCCGTGCCGCCTCCACCTCGCTCCGTCGGCCGTTGGAGAAGAGAGGGGAGAAAGAGAGCGTGAGGGAACAGAGAGGGTGAGAAATGAGAGATGAGGAGAGAGAAAAAGGGAGGGGGGGTTTATATAGAAAATCTGGAAATTTCAGAAAATACCGAAAAATAGAAAAATACACCCCCGCGATCCTCGGAACACGCTGATTGCTGTGGTAACGTCCCTGTGGACGGACATCATGGGGTTAACAAGAGGGGAAAGAAATACGTTGCACTGGGATGAGAGAGAGTGCGTAAAAGGTCCCGGAGAGGGTTCTCTCTACCGGGTTTAGAGGCGGAAAATGTACGGAACGAGAAAACCCACGGAATGGAAGTGTACAACGAAATGAATTGACATAAGGAAATTACAGAATGGAAACCACCGCGAGGAATTACTTCCGTCGACGGGGTTTAAACAGAAATTAAAAGAACAAAATTGCAGAATGAAAAGTCTCCGCGAGGAATTACTTCCGTCGCAGGGACCTCCGCGAGGAATTACTTCCGTCACGGGGTTTTGACAAGAATTGAAGGAATTAAAATTACAGAATGAAAAGGCTTCGCGAGGAATTACTTCCGTCACGTGCACCTTCGCGAGGAATTACTTCCGTCGCAGGGTTTAGACAGAAATTAAAGAAATGAAATGACAGAATGAAAAGACTTCGCGAGGAATTACTTCCGTCACGAGAACCTTCGCGAGGAATTACTTCCGTCGCAGGCACCTCCGCGAGGAATTACTTCCGTCACGGGGTTTTGACAGGAATTGAAGGAATTAAAATTATAGAATGAAAAGGCTTCGCGAGGAATTACTTCCGTTACGTGCACCTTCGTGAGAAATTACTTCCGTCGCAGGGTTTAGACAGAAATTAAAGAAATGAAATGACAGAATGAAAAGGCCTCGCGAGGAATTACTTCCGTCGCAAGGACCTCCGCGAGGAATTACTTCCGTCCACGGGGGTTTAAACAAAAGGAAAAAGTGACAGAAAAGAAAGGGGGAGGGGGATGTGATCGCCAGGGGCTGAGAACCCCATGGGAAAGCTGTGATCGCGTTTGCCGCCAGAGCGGGAGCAGTGCGGGTCCTCTCTTCCTCTTCTTTCAACCGGCCGACGAAGAGGGCTTCCTTCGGTTACCCTGATTTTGTTATTCTTTCCCCTTTTTTTTATTTTAGCTTTTGTTATTATTTTAACTGGTTACCCCTACACAAAGAACAAATAGAGAAAAATAACTAAATGAGAATGACGGCGATGTAGTACCAATCCTTTAGAAAACGATACTGAGAATAACATAACCAAATACGGACCTGGTTGGTGGTGTTTAAAACCCCTTTAGAACTAGAGGATGGTAAATGATATGATGGAATGCACAAACGTGAAGACACTCACAAACCAGGCCCTCTCGGAGAGAGAGGCGTGGCATAGATGCTAAATGATGCATGTAACGTAATTAAGTGACTGATTAAAAATTAAAAAAAAGGGGAGAAAAGCTTATTGGGGGAGGCCGATGACGGGCTTTGGACGAGCTTCTCCGAGGTGGGGATGGCACGAGCGTACGCTGAGATTTAACAGGTTCTCGTATACTCCAACGTCCGGAAACTCGGCAGGACCTTCCGAGTATCGATACCGTCCTGAAAGGGAGAAAGGGAGAGAGAGAGCTTTTTCTTTCTTTTTTTTTGTTTTCGGGATTTTTATACTTTGGTTTTAAAGGGAAGATAATACAAGAATGAGAAAACTAAAATAAAAAAGGAGAATAATAGGGAAAAGATATATATATATATATATATATATATATATATATATATATATAAAGGGGGAGAGAGGAAGATAATTGAGAAAGAGAAGATAAATGAATAAATAAAAAAAGGAAATAGTTGAAAGAGGGATCGAGAGAGGGAGGGGGAAGAGAGAGATCTGGAGAGTGTGGGAGAGAGAAGAGATCGAGAGGGGGAGAGAGAGAGAAGAAAGTGAGACGGAGGGGGGGGAAAGAAGACAGAAAAAGAAAAGAAAAGAAAGGGGGAGAGAGATCGAGAGAAAGAGGGAGAGGGGAGAGAGAAGAAGAGAGAGGGAATAAAGGGAGAGAAAGAGGGAGAGAGAGGGGGGATTAAAAAAATAAAAAAAAGGAGGAGAGGGAGAGAGATCGAGAGGGAGAGAGACGGTGAGAGGGGGGGCGTGAGAAGCGGAGAGAGGGAGAGGGAGAGAGACGGTGGAAGGGGATTAAAAAAAGGAAAAAAAGAAGTGAGAGAGATGGAGATCGAGAGAGAGTGAGAGAAGGAGAGAGAGAGAGATGAAACGGAGAGAGGGAGAGAGAGAGAGAGAGGTTGCGGGAGGGGGAGAGAAAGAGAGAGAGCGGGTGAGGGAGGAGAGAGAAATGGGGAGAGAGAAGAGAGACAGGGTAGAGATGAGAGAGACAGAGGGAGAACGGAGACGGAGGGAGAGAGCAGAGAGAGAGCGGACACGAGAGGGGGAGAGAGAGAGTGAGACGGAGAGAGAGAAAACGGAGAGAGGGAGCGGAGAAAAGGGAGAGGGAGAGAGAAAGAGAAGCAGAGAGAGATCGGTGGGGAGAGACGCGGAGGGAGAAAGAACGAGGCCGGCGGTGGGTGGCCGGTGGCGACGGCGACGGTCGCGGGTGAGGAGGGCTGCTCGGCGGCGGGCGTCCGGCGGGTGTGGAGTGAGCTCGACGGTGACGGCAGCAGCGGCAGTTGGAGGTGGTGGCGACGTGGAGACGGTGGCGGTGCTCACGGGCGACGTGGGAGGTGGCTGCGGAGGGTGCAGCAGTGGTTGGAGGGGGGGCGCTCGGACGGCGTGAGGTGCGGCAGCGAGAGGGAGGCCCGCGGGCTTCACGGCGGTGTCGACGATGAGGACGTGATGGTTGGCGGTGGGGATGCTTCCGGCTGAACGGTGCGGCGACGAAGGAGATGACCGGAGGGGCAGCGCGTGGCGAACGACGGCGACGAGGGGAGGTAGCCGGTGGGGTGGTCGCGGCTATATGGGGGTTGGAGACAGTGGTCCGGTTATGGGGGGTGCAGTGAGCTTGAGAGAGAGAGGGAGATGGTGGAGGGTGGCTGCGACGTCTGCAGGTGGTTGGTGTGGGTGTGGAAGATGAGGGCCGGCCGACGTGTGAGGAAGAGAGAGAAAGAACGGGAGGAGGGGAGAGAGACGGGCTCGCAGGGGGGGTTCCGCTGGCGGGGTTAGCAGGTGGAGGTGGCCGTGGGGTGCATGGCCGTGATGAGGGAGAGGGGGACGGGCGTGAGGGTGGCTCAGCGGGTTTGGGCAGTGACAGCAGCGGTTGCGAACGGGAGAAAGAAAGAGAGTAGGGAGATGGTCTCACGAGGGTGGTGGTCACGGCGTCGTCGGAGGGGGTCATCGACGGTGTTAGGAGGTGGGGCGGCTCGCGATGAAGTGTAGCGACGGTGGTACAAGTGGAGTAAAGGTGGAGGTGACCGGAGGTCACATGCATGTCATCGACGACGTGAAGGGAAAGAGAAGGTTGCGCGGAGGGCAACAACGGTAACGCATGCACGGGAGGATGGGCGACGGGGGCGAGGAGAGGTGCAGGTGGAGGGACTAGCAGGGGAGAGTAAGGGCGCAGTGGAGGTGGGGGACGTGGAGGTACTGACGTGAGTGGTGACAAGGGGAGGGGGAGGTGGAGGACTGTAGGGTGGTGGCCGGAGGTGGCAGCGGCGGTTGACGGTGGTCGGAGGGACGCTCGGACGGCGTGAGGTGAAGAAAGGGAGGGTGAGTGTCGAGGGAATGAGGGGGTTGGGTGGTGGATGCAGAGGGAGAGAAGGGTGGCCAGAGGTGGTCGATGTGGTCGAGCGTGGGAGGTGGCCGCAGAGGAGAGAAAGAGGAGGGGAACCGGGAGGTGGGGTGGCTGTCGTGGGAGAAAGAGAAGGGAGGTCCAGATTACTCCCGGCTAGGGAGGTTGGGAGGAAAAGAGAAAATGGGAGAGGGTGAGTTTTCTCGTTGGAGGGTGAGAGAGAGGAGAAAGAAAGTAAAAGAGAGGGAGAGAGAGAATACGTGAGAAGGGAGTTAACGTGATTAGTCAGAGGGTGGGGTTGGGAGCTTTTGTGTGCATATTTTTGAGTGGGGACAAGATCCGAGAAGAATGGGGAGTGAGTTAAGATGAGAAGTTAAGATTAGTATATATAACGTATATATGTAGAAGGTGGGCCAAGCCCTATTAATGTATTCTTTTTTCTATTTTTATTTTTATCTCTCTCTCTCTCTCTCTCTCTCTTTCATATTTTATATATACATATATATAAGTCCATCAACCCCCTATTTACTTTATTCTTATTATTCTTCTTCTCTTTTTTTGTCTTGTTTTTATTTATTAAAAAATATATATTTTTTGTGAGATCAAATGAAATTGCAAGAAAATTGAAAATCACTCAGGTGATTCAAATGTGCGAACTACTTTGGGGCGTCTTAGCGTAATACGGGATCTACTCAGCATAATGCTAAAATGCCGTGTCTACAGTCCCGGCGTCGGAGAACGCAACGGTTCACCCTGTACGGGGTTCCGAAGGTCCGACAGATGGAAAACACGCGGAAACCGTAAAACGTAACCCGAGACCCACAAAGGCGCTCCGAAAATTATAGAAAATTACCGGCGTGCTCCTCACCACACCACGGACCCAAGGAAAGTCACGGGCACACCACCAGTGTGTCCGACAACCCGATAAAAATAGTCTGAAACTTGATCGGACACAATCCGAAATCTGCGGAAAGACGATCCGAAACCCACGGATCTAGATCCGAAAATTCGGGGCATTACAGTAGTAGTGACGGCATTTTCAGGCAGGTCAGTAGCGAGTTGATCGAGGCCAGGGGATGGCAGTATCACATCCTCGAGGTGGCTCTATGGGGGCACTTGTGGGCGCTGGTGGTTACAGGTTGGAGGCAGCATCCAATGGTACGCTAGGAGGCTACAATGGAGAAGAACACCGGGACGAGGCTGTGACTGTGCAGGAACGTGGGAGGCACTGTGGCGGCAGTTGTGAGGTAGCGCGAACCAACAACAAATTGATATCAGAGACAACTTACGGGATTGAGATGCAACATTCACAAGGTGCATCGACACCAAGGAGAATGTAGAGAGATTCTGGTGGTGTTCACGACATCGGTGAGGTTGTGAGCGTAGTAGTGGCGACATTTTCAGGCGGGTCAGTAGCAAGTTGATCGAGGCCAGGGGATGGCAGTATCACATCCACGAGGTGGCTCTATGGGGGCACTAGTGGGCGCTGGTGGTTGCAGGTTGGAGGCAACATCCAATGGTACGCCAGGAGGCTGCAATGGAGAAGAACACCGGGACGAGGCTGTGACTATCGAGGAACGTGGGAGGCACTGTGGCGGCAGTCGTGAGGTAGCGTGAACCAATAGCGGAGTAGCCGCTGTGAGCTATGGCACGACAGTACGCTGGGCCATTGTTGGCGGCAATATAGCACGCCGCGGGTGGCGACGTTTGCTGGTCCAGGAGGCGTCTCCGGTCAGAGGCGTGGGACACCAGCAAAAGTGGTGGCCGCTACATCTAGCAGCGGAAGCGAGCGACGACTGGAGGTGGTAGCAGCACCCTACGATAGTCACATGAAGAGGCGGCCGCTGTCGCATTAAGAAAGGCAGCAGCGAGCATGGAAAGCCTTGGCGACTAGTGTAACACCCCGGATTTTTCAGATATTTTATTGGATCAGGATCCGTGGGTTTTGGATCGCTTTTAAGGGTCCCAGATTGAGTTTTTCGATATACGCATATTCTTATCTGTCGGACCTTCGGAACCCCGTGTAGGGCGAACCATTGGGTTCTTCGACTCCAAGATGTTACCAGGGCGTTGTGCATTTTTCGAGGATCAGGGAGATGATTTTCCCTATTTTTTATATTTTTCAGAATTTTTGGATTTTCTATATATATAAACCCCCTTTTCCCCCTCTCTCTTCCTCCCTCTCATTCTCTCCCTCTCCCCTCTCACGTTCTCTCTTCCTCCCCTCTCTTCTCCGGTGGCCGACGGAGCGAGGCGGGGGGAAGGCGGGGACGACGCGGGCGAGGAGCGGCCGAGCATGGGCGAGGATCGAGGACGGTGGCTCGCGGTGGAGCTCGTGGTGAGTTCGTGAACCGGCGGAGCTCTAACAGCGTTTTCTTCGCAGATCGACAATCTCGACGCATGAAATCTTTGGTGAAGGCAGGGGGATGGTTCCCTAGCCCGAGTACTTCATTTCCCGTGAGTTTTGTAAGCCATGGTGAGCCGCGTGGGGTTATTTTCGCGTTTTGGGGAAAAGAGCATGTTTTGGGGAGTGAGCCGATTTTCGATTCGATGTGATTTTTGGGGTTTAATTGGGTCCTCTCGGTGCTAGAGAGGTTGGGGACTAGTTTCCCCCTGTTTTTCCTTTCACATGGGTGTGAATGGGGCGTGGACTGGGTTTTTTTGTGAGATTCACCGTTTTCGCTCTCGGGACAACCTAGCGATCCTTCCAAGGACCGTCAGGTGACCTGGCAGTCATGCGGAGACCGCCAGAGGTCCCCTTATGTCGGTTCGAGCCTTGCGATCACGCGATAGACAGCTACCGAGCTTAGCGGTCTCGAGGAGACAGCCAATCAGGCTTTAGCGGTCAGGGTATGACCGTTTTCACGCCCTAGTTGTTCGAGTGTTTCTGGGGTGTTGCGGTCCTGGTTAGACCGCTAGCAGAGGTTTTGCGGTCCATTGTGGACCTCCATGCGGCCTAACAGTCTGGGTGATGACTGCCTAGGTTCCAGGTGTTTTTTGGGGGTAGCGGTCCTGGCTGGACCGCTAGGCAGGGCTTAGCGGTCAAGGGGTAGACCGCTAGGCTTGGTTTGAGGTCCTGAGAGGGCCGCCGGTTGATTTGACGGTCCAGGGAGGACCGCCACCATGTTTTCCATGCTAGTAGTGTTCCATTCGTGTTGTGTTGGCTCCCTGTTGACCCGATTGTGACTCAATGGTCGACCTTCGACCTTGTGGATGTCCCGGACACCTCTTGGGTTCTATGTCCGTGTTTTTGGGGTGTCTGGAGGTACCATATTATCTCGATTAGCATGCCCATGGGTTGGAGGGTTATGGACGCACATTCCGACATGTCTATTTATTCATTCTTCTGTTCGTTCATTTATTGGCTTTATTAGGTTCATCAAGTGCATGGGCGAGCTAGTCACAGAGTGACAATTTATTCGGGCCCCGAGGAGCCCATGGTGCGCTCGATCTGACTAATCAGACGATTGTGTGGTTCGGGTCGGGACCAAAACCCGCCGCGCCGTAAAAGTAACGACGTCATTTACATTCCACATACGAGGGAACACCCTTGATTAATCGCCGGGAATCAGGGCCTCATGGTCAGGAAATTAATTGCATAAAAGGCCTATTAGGAAGCATCGAAATCCCCGTACGAGGGTGAGAAGAAAACATTCAAGATCATGTCGGTCATGTGATGACCATTTAATATTCGGACGAATGTCCGGCTCGAGAAAAGCGCAATCATCACGGGAAAATCGGAACATATGTATGCCTGGGTGCGGAAAATTTATTGTTCAGAGAAATGAGAAATATTCGGTTAAATCCTGGTTAAAGCGGTCGGAAACCAACAAGTTTGTCGGCTCGGCGCAAGATGAAGCCGCGACCATATTGCGGTGGGCCCCCCGCGGTCGCAACAAGACTTGCATGAGTATCATTAATATTTCTGGTGCCAAGGGGCAACGGGGGAGTGTCCCGGGCTCAGAGCCAAGAGCCAATGTGTATTCAGATGGAGCGGGCTGTAGGCCGAGGATATGGGTCAGACGACGATCATAATCGGGATGGACCCGAGGTCTAAGCGTGACCTGTGAAGGCCTTATCAATATCCCCATGCGAAGGGTCCGAGGATGACGAGGACCACCTCATTCTATTCGGATTTTGTCGGTCATTCACTGACCTTTTCATGTTCGGACACATGTCCGTAATAGAAATGCGACGGAAATGGAAACAAACCTGTATGAATGTATGCCGAGTTTACGGCAATTTCAATGAAGAGCGGGAATGAATCCCAATATAAGCGAGTCTGGTTTGACGAACTCTCGGCCCAGAACGACGTCGGATTACGGCCATATTGGGATGGTTCCCAAGATCCGAATCCGACTTGGAGGGGGCGACATTAATATTCCCTTTACACCGGGTCTCGAGGAGAAATGAGGCTGCGGAGCGGATCTCGTCATTTGGTTATCGTCTGGGAATTATTATCATTCTTTTCGTTGCCTTTATCATTTTTGGTGAGTTTGTTATTATTATTTATTTATCTTATTATTATTTGCTTATTTACTACTTTTTAAAGTTTTGTTATTATTGTTATTTATTTATTTTGTTATTATTTGTTTATTTACTACCTTTTTGAGTTTATCATTATTATTATTTGTTTCTTTATTGTTATCATTTATTTATTCATTTTTTGTTACTATCATTATTTATTATTATTATTTGTTATTATTATCATTTATCCCCTCTTTATGAGTTTATGGGAATGTGCCACTAAGAGGGTGAGAGGCTGTATCGGGTGAGGCCTGGGCTGATGTACCGGGGAAGGCCAAGGAGGGGCGTGTCGGGGAAGCGCCTGAAAGGTGTACCGGGTAGGGCTGTGCAAGGTGTGTGTGGGGGAAGGCCAAGGTAGGTGTGCCGAGCTAGGGGTTGGGTCGGACCGTGCCGGGGAAGGCTGGACTGGGCTGTGCCGGAGAAGGCTGGGCCGGGGTGTGTCGGCGAGGGCGAGTAAGCCAGGGGCGTGCCCGGCTAGAGGGGAGGCAGGCGTGCCGGATAAGGTAGGCTAAAGGCGTGCCGGGCAACGGACAAAGGGAGTGTGCCGGCGAAGAGGCCAGAAAGGGTGTGCCAGATAAGGTAGGCTAAAGGCGTGCCGGGCAACGGACAATGGGAGTGTGCCGACGAAGAGGCCAGAAAGGGTGTGCCGGGGAAAGGAAGGGGAGGCGTGCCGGCGAAGGCCCTGGCCGAGTGTGCCGGACAAGGGCTGAAAGGGGGTGCCGTTGAGCGTGGGGAGAGCGTGCCGGCGAAGTGGTCGCAGGAGCGTGCCAGCGAAGGTGGTTGGAGGGGGGTGCCGGCGAAGGGTGGCTGGAGGGTGTACCGGCGAAGGGTGGCTGGAGGGTGTACCGGCGAAGGGCCAAGCAAGGTGTGCCGGTCTAGGAGCGTGACGGGGAAGGCCAGGGCAAGCAGGCGTATCGGATGAGGGTGAGGACGGGGCCCACTCCTCTCCCACTCTTATATCTTTTCCTTTTCTTTTCTCCCTTGATTTTTATTTGGTTTACATGGGTCTGTTCTTTCTTTCTCTTGATAACTTCCATTCTTTCTCCCATGAGGACGAATGTTCAAGTTGTTTAGTTGTCGTTCGATTTGACTCTCTTTGTGTTGATTGCGGTTCCTTTGTCTTGGTGAAAGCGTTTTACCGTTGTTCTTTTCGTTTGTTTGTTACTTTCTTTTGTCCTTTTTAATATGTTATCATTTCTAACAAAAATTTGGCAGCATCTCCCTTTGACCCGAGCGTAAGGGAGATACATGGAACGCGCCCACGTGGAGTGGCGGAACCCGACAATTGGAGGTGGGCGCCCGGGGGCTGCAACACCTTAATAAAATATTAGAAAACTCGGAGGGAACGGCGAGTGGAAGACTATTCTAGGATTGGCTAGGGGGGGTGCACCGGGCAAGAAGGAGGGATAGGTGTGCCGGGCAAGGAAGGCACGAGAGGGCGTGCCGGACTGGGAGGAGCCCGGGTGTGCCACTGAGGGGCTGTGCCGGGGAAAGGGGGCAAGGGCGTGCCGGGCAAGGGTCCAAGGGACCGTGCCAGGGAAGGCCCTAACAAGGGCTGTGCCGGAGAGGGGCGGTTAGGGTGTGCCAGTGAAGGCACAGCCGGGGTGTGCCGCTGGAGGCACAACTGGGGTGTGCCGTTGAAGGCACATCTGGAGTGTGCCGTTGGAGGCACAGCTGGGGTGTGCCGGGCAAGGCGCGGCCATGTGTGAATGAAGGCGAAAACGCCCGGGAGGAAGCAAACCCTAAAGAAGGGTAGAAAAGAAAGGGGCGTGAAACACCGAAGGATGCAAACACGGAAGAAATGCCTTAGAAGGACGTCCAAAAAAATATTTGCAAGCCTTCTGCTTTTATTCTCACAAAAGGAGTGCCCCAAGGGAGCTAATACATTGGAACAAAAAAGGGAAAAAAAGGAGGACAAAGAAAGAAAGAAAGAAAATATAGTGGGGGGGGGGGAACGGAGCACGGACTCCTCCCCTCCCGGACCTCACTCTCTCTCTTCACTCACTCTTCTTCTCTTCCTCTCTTTACACAGATGGTGGAGGATGGGGTAGCAGCAAAGGAGGGGGGGGGGGGCAGGAACCCCTTTTCCTTTCTTCTCTTCTCTTCGCTCAGGTGGTGGTGGGCGGAGTGGTAGGCTCCTCTTCTTCTCTTCTTCTTCTTCTCTTTCTCTTCACGCGGACGACGGTGGACGGATCGACAAGGAGCTAGAGCCTCCCCTCCTCCTCTTCTCTTCTTCTCTTCTTCTTCTTCTCTTCTGTTCTCTCTCTCGTGTCTATCTGTCTGTCTCCATCTTCTTGTCTGTGGAGTAGCGGAGGCTTTTTTTATATCTCCCATGGCGAGAGCTTCCGAAGGCGGGAAGCGTCCGAAGTTGACGGGCATTAAATGGGAGTTGACTCTCCCATCCTTGGTTACAGGAGGGAGTGACTTGCGTGTCTTCCTCCCTGGGCGATACCTCAGCCAGCTCGCTGCGCGCCAACGGATCGTAGCGGATGGGCGTCACGTCCAGGTGGCAAGGTATGCCGCTGAGAGGCCAAAAGGTTGTGCCGCTGGAAGACACAGAAGGTGTGCCGCTGGAAGGGCTGGCAAGCGTGTCGTTGAAGAGGCTTGCAGGTGTGGTGTTGAAGAGAGGCACCAGGCGTGCCGCTGGAGGCAAAGCATGAGCGTGCCGCTGAAGGCACCCGTGGGCGTGCCGCTAAGCGGGGTACGCAGGGACTGTACCGGTGAAGACACCCACACTGGGTCTGCCGGTGGAGCATCCTGGCCGAGTGTGCCAGCGGAGCGCCAGGGGAGTGTGCCGCTGAACGGGCGCGGGAGCGTGCCGCTGAGGGGCATCATGATGTGCCGCTGAACGGGCGGCAGGGGCTATGCCGTTGAACTGGTGGCGTGTGCCGCAGAACGGGCGCGGGAGCGTGCCGCTGAGCGGGAGGCTGGGGTGTGCCGTTGAGGGGCAACAAGGTGTGCCGCTGAAATGGGCACGAGGTGGGCCGTTGAAGAGCCCAGAAGGGGCGTGCCGGCGAGGGGAGCACATAGTGGGTGTGCCGCTGAAGTTGCACGGGGTATGCCGCTGAGGGCACCCAGGGGTGTGTCAGGCTTGGCCTGTAACGACCTGAGAATCCGATTACCGGGAAGGCCCGATAACCCGAGACTCGCACCGCCACCCACGAGAACGAAGACTCAGAAGGGTTAGAAGGATGGTGTGGAAACTACACAAGTATCACAAATAATTATAGAATTAAACAGTTATATAAATAAGCAGGAAATGAATTAACATTTTACATGGTCCACAAGATAATAATAAAATAACAATAGTAGTCCACAACTAGTACAGAGACAAGAAAAGAAAGTACAGCTACACGGGGCATACCCCGGCTCTGATCTCTGGCACTAACGCTGGGCACCTGAACTGCATTGAGCCTCAGACGAACTCCCCTGAGGCCTCGTCTCGCCTAAAACACGGTGAAAACACGCAGGGAATGAGTCTCAGAACAAGACTCAGTAGGGATCACTCGAACCCTACCTTGCAAACGGAGAAACTGCTACGCTAGCAGTAAGCGAGTACCTCAAAAAGGGAAACCCTGCCATCTACAAAGCACCGGTCTCACGGCATGAAAATCGACACACGTGCCACGGTGAAACAACCGGAACACAACGGCCAACACGGTAGAAACCCGAAGGTCGAAGTCGTAACGAGTGACAGTCTGACACTCCCGACTCGACAGGAGTACCTCCCACTAGAAACACAGCCGGTAGGGTCCCCTGACAACTTACACTGCATCGCAGGTGAACTGCCTGACGTGGTAGCGTCTACCAGAGGCACGGACACCGAACAAGTACCATAAACAAGTGACTAGCTGGGGTCACGCTCGTCAGCGTGTGTCCAACTGCCCCCAACCACGTGTGCACACACAGACCGTGCATCCCTGGTCTGGCCCTCTGACTGGTTTTCCCCTTAGCCGGACTCTGGCTACAGACGTGGGGCCCGACGGAAACCAGTCTAAAAATCATCTCTAAGGGTCGGCCCGTACACCACTCCCTGGTGAGACCAGCACTGCGTACTGGTGGGCTACGACTAGTGGAGGGTCACTGAAGGAGTAGACTCTCAAGTCAACAGAAAATCACGTCCGCATCCGACGACGTACGGGGACCACCCCACGTACCGGCACCGTCGCACGGCGACCACGGTCGGAACAGACACGGGGTTGCAAGCCACCTGGGGCAACCCGGTGCCAGACGGTCTACCCTAGACGTGTCACAGGACTCTGACGGTCTAGGCGGGACCGTCACAGACGCCAGACGGTCTTAGGCTGGACCGTCAGAGGACCCTGACGATCCAATGCAGGCCGTCACACTCCCAGTGTAAAACAGAGTGTAACGCACCCGTCCTGGTGCGTTACAGACTGTGACGCGCCTATGCAGGTGCGTCACAGGGAAAAACAAGGGCAAGCTGTGACGCGTGCCACTCGGTGCGTCACAGTATGTGACGGTCCACACCTGGAGCGTCACAAGCATGTAACGGTCCAGCCTTGGAGCGTCACATTACCTGGGGGTCGAATAACCCTGACGCACCCACGCTGGGTCGTCACAAGGCTGTGACGCGCCAACCCTGGTGCGTCACACGCCTTTACCCCCAACAGTCAAACCAACGGTCGGATGCCAACGGTCGGGACGCTCTGACGGCCCAACCCAGGCGCGTCACACGCCTGTGGCGGTCTATCGTGGGACCGTCACACTCCCAGACCCCAGTTGGCTAAACAAGGGCTGTGACACACCCGCCCAGGCACGTCACAAGGTGTGACGGTCACTGGAAGGACCGCCACACCCGCCCGACGGCGAAATGGCAGGGGAAGCCCAAAAAACCCAACCACGCCCCCATGCCTCCACCGGAGAGGGGGAAATCAAAGGGGAAGACCCCTGGGGACCCCTTGCATGATACTAGGCCACCAAAACGTGAAATCGCGGGCTAAATCCATAGATCGGGCGAGCTCTCCCCAAATCATGGAAAACCCCAAACCCGCTTAATCAAGCCCCTCTCGGCCTCCCCTCGGCTTATAAATCATGGAAATGAACGGCGGGGAGCTAGGGAACGTCACCCTATCTCAATGGAGCGAATGCTCAGCCGAATCGTTACCGAGATCGCAAAGAACGCTTTGAAAACCCTCGTCCCTTCATGGTTCCCCACAAGCTTTACGCCGCCACGATCACCTCGCCGTCGCCCACGTCGTCACGCTGTCACCCCGCACCGTCTGCAGCCGAAAGGGGACGTCACCGCGGCCGAACGAGAGAGAAAGAGAGAGAGGGAGGGGCGGTGGTCACGGTGGGGAGAAGAGAAGGAAGAAGAAGAAGAAGAAGAAGAAGAAGAAGAGGGTGAAGGGAGAGAGAGAAAAGTGAGATATTTATAGAAAATCCGAAAAATCTGGAAAATACCAAAAAATAGAAAATTATATTTCTGGGATCCTCGGAACGCACCGATCGCAACGGTACCACTCGTGCCCAGGTGAACGACCTGGTTCACCCGCAGTGAAGTTCCGAAGAAATTACCGAAACACACACCGGTAATCGAAAAATACGCGCGGAAAGGCCGCGGAACACTTCCGGGCCTCCGAAACAACTCCGGATCGCGCCGATCCGAACACGAAAGATGCCCGAAATGAAATTTCAGACATAACGGAGCCGGACACTCCGAGAAACCAGATCCGAGACCCACGAAAAAGGATCCGAAAGGTTCGGGATATTACAGTCATCCCCCCTTAAAAGAATTTCATCCTCGAAATTGAGAACAACCCAAGGGGAAAGAAGAGGAAGACTCACTCGAACAGGTAAGGGAACTGCTGACGCATCTCGTCCTCACATTCCCAAGAAGCCTCACCACCAGAGTGTCGTTGCCACACCACCTTTACCAAGGGGATGACCTTGTTCCGCAGGCGCTGCTCTCGCCTATCGGCAACGTGGACGGGAAACTCTGGAGGAGAAAGATATGGAGTCACCTTGGGCCACACAGAATCCTCAAGCACATGAGAGTCATCGGGCATATACTTCCGCAACATCGAAACGTGGAACACGTCATGCACCGACGCCAACTCAGGGGGTGACTGCAACTGATAAGCTACCTCACTGATGCGCTCCACAATCACAAAGGGACCAACATAGAGGGGACTCAGCTTCCCACGCCGTCCAAAATGCATCACCCCCTTCATCGGAGAAACTCTCAAGAATACCCGATCGCCCACGGCGAACGCGAGGGGTTGCCGCCTCCGGTCAGCATAGCTCTTCTGCCGACTCTGGGTCGCCAACATGTTCTGACGAACCACGTGCACAACATCCACACACTGCTGCACCAACTCCGGTCCCGTCAAAACACGCTCACCAACCTCAAACCAGTCAAGTGGAGTCCGACACAGACGCCCATACAACGTCTCATAAGGAGCCATGCCGATGCTCGAATGATAGCTGTTGTTGTAGGCAAATTTCACCAACGGTAGGTGGTGAATTCAACTCCCCTTCCACTCCAGGCAGTAGGATCTCAGCATATCCTCCAAAGTCTGGATGGTCCTCTCAGACTGACCATCTGACTGAGGATGGTACGCTGAACTAAACGCCAACTCCGTGCCAAGAGCTCGTTGGAAACTCCTCCAGAATCCAGAAGTGAAGTGCAGATCCCGATCCGACACAATGGAAATGGGAATCCCATGTAACGGAATGATCTGCTCCACATAAAGACGAGCCAACCTGGACACGCTCCTGCTGACCTTGACTGGTAGCAACCGAGTCACCTTCGTCAGCCGATCTACCAACAACCAAATACTATCCTGCCCACTCGGAGTCCTCGGCAACCCCACCACAAAATCCTTGGTCACGTGGTCCCACTTCCACACGGGAACATCCAAGGGCTGAAGAGTACCTCCTGGTCGCTGATGCTCCGCCTTCACCTGCTGACAGGTCAGGCACCTGGCCACAAATTCGGCAACATCTCTCTTCATGCCAGGCCACCAAAACTGCCTCCGCAAGTTCCGATACATCTTCGTCGCACCCGGGTGTACGACGTACCTGCTCCCATGAGCCTCGCGCAACACCGCACGCCGAACCCGCTCCTCGGCTGGGACGTACAGCCTGTCACGAAACCTCGCAGCACCGTCCTCGCCAAGTTCCACATCAGCCATAGCCAGAATCCGGGGCAACTCAGGGTCCGCATGCTGAGCCTCTGTCACCTGACGGTGGATAGCTGGCGTGACAGTCAGACTCGCAAGCACTGCTAACCCAAGCTCTTGGGGAATCTTGAGCCTGAAAGATACTTCGGGCACTTGTTCCCAGAGCCTCCACTTCCTCAACATCAAGGCACTGACCGCGACCTTCGACTCAAGGCATCGGCGATGACATTCATCCTGCCTGGTTGATAAGACAGGGTGAAGTCATAATCCTTCATATACTCCATCCAACGCCTCTACCTGAGGTTAAGGTCCCTCTACGTGAACACATACCTCAAACTCTGATGGTCAGTGAACACCTCGCATTTCTCACCGTACAGATAATACCTCCAGATCTTCAATGCGAAGATCACAGTCGCCAACTCAAGGTCATGGGTAGGGTAGTTCTCCTCGTGGGGCTTCAGCTACCGAGATGCATAAGCCACCACTCTACCATGCTGCATCAACACAGCACCCAGTCCGACCCCGGAAGCATCTGTACACACCACAAAACCTCCCGGCCCAGAAGGTAAAATCAACACCGGAGCTGAGGTGAGCAATCTCTTCAGCTCCCTGAAACTCTGCTCACACTCCTCAGACCAGATGAAAGGCACATCCTTCTGTGTGAGTCTAGTCATCGGGGTCGTAATGCGAGAAAAATCTTAGATAAATCGACGATAATAACTCGCAAGTCACAAGAAACTCCGGATCTCGGTCACAGACCTCGGCCTCGGCCATCGCATTACTGCCTCGACCTTGGCGGGGTCCACGGAAATACTATCACCAGAAATCACGTGCCCCAAAAAGTACACCTCACGAAGCCAGAACTCGCACTTACTGAGCTTCGCATACAACTGGTGATCTCGCAGCGTCTGCAGCACCACACCCAAATGGTACGCGTGCTCCTCGGCAGACCGCGAATAGACAAGGATGTCGTCCACAAATACGACCATGAACTGGTCCAAATACGGATGAAACACCCTCTGCATCAAGTCTATGAAGGCTGCCGGGGCATTGGTGAGCCCAAACGGCATCACCAGGAACTCATAATGCTCGTACCTTGAACTGAACACAGTCTTCTCCACATCGGACTCGCGAATTCTCAGCTGATAGTAACCAGACCGCAAATCAATCCGCGAGAACACTCGAGCAGACTGAAGCTGGTCGAACAAATCATCAATCTGCGGCAACGGATACTTGTTCTTAATGGTCACCTCATTCAGCTGCCGGTAGTCAATGTACAGCCGCAAACTACTGTCCTTCTTCTTCACGAACAACACTGGCGCACCCCAAGGGAAAAATCTGGGACGAATATACCCCTTAGCCAGTAACTCTTGCAATTGCGCCCGCAACTCCCTCAACTCAGCGGGAGCCATATGGTAGGGAGCCTTCGCCAAAGGTCCCGTACCCGGCACAACCTCGATGACAAAATCGATCTCCCGCTGGGGAGGCAATCCAGGTAAGTCCTCCGGAAAAATATCGGGAAACTCGCACACCACCGGAATGTCCTCGACATCCAGACGCGGCTGGTCTACCAAGACCACAGAAGCGAGAAAACCCTGACAACCCGCATCAAGCAAACGACAACCTTGAATCGCAGAGATAAGAAAGTGGGAAGAGGAAGACCTGATACCTTGGAAATAGAAGGTGGGTCCACGAAGTCGCCGAAAATAAACTCTCTTCGAGCCACAATCCACCAACGCATGATGTGCCTCGAGCCAATCCATGCCCAAAATCACATCAAAGTCCTGAAGCGGCAACGCATAGAGCCTAGCCGGCAAACTCCGCCCTTCCACCCACACGGGAACCTCATCGAAGCAATACGTAGTGATCATAAAATCACCCGAAGGTAACTCCACTGCCAAATCACAGGACAACTGGGTCACCGGCTCCTCGATACTCAGTGCGAAATCCTCCAAGATAAACGAATGAGACGCGCCAGAATCAAACAAAACCCGAGCCGCACAATCCAAAATCTGAACGGTACCTTCCACGAGCTGCGACGCCACTGCCTCTGCCCTGGTCATGTGTGTAATCTGGCCCCGAGCTCTCTGCCTGCCTCCTACACTAGCAGACCTGGGTAGCGGCGGATACTGTCCCTACTGTTGCTGCTGTGGCCTCTGCTGCTGGGGAATCTGCTGCTACTGAGGAAACTACTGCTGCTGCCTCTGAGCACAGTCACGCGCCATGTGTCCTGGCTGGTCACACCAAAAATAGATAATCGGCGC
This sequence comes from Amorphophallus konjac, assembly GCA_022559845.1. Classification (NCBI taxonomy): domain Eukaryota; kingdom Viridiplantae; phylum Streptophyta; class Magnoliopsida; order Alismatales; family Araceae; genus Amorphophallus; species Amorphophallus konjac. Next base: position 216,225 of record JAHNEJ010001281.1, on the reverse strand, counting down.
CGTGCACTGCCTGCCCGGATGGAACTCGCTACACCGTGGACACGGCCCTCGCGATCCACCCACTGATCCCTGACACTGAAACGGGACTGGCTGCTGTACATTGCCTGATGAAGCCTGATCCTGACCCTTGGACTTCTTCTTAGAGAAACCCTTCTTGAGAAACTTCTTGACCTTCGAGCCGAAAGACACGGATCCTGTCACTGACGTTGCCGGTGCCGGCGCTCCTAGACCACCCGATGCATGCTGGAAGGAACCCTGCTGCTGGGTAGCCGACTGCTGACTGTGAGCTGACAAAGACTGTCCCTGGCTAATCAGTCCTCGAGTCCTCTGCATATCCATCTCCAAAGAAGCCGCAACGCGAGACGCTGTCTCTAAATCGGTGGCAACATTCGCGATCAAATGGCGCCTCAGCTCCTGCCTCAAGCCTTGAACGAACTGTGCAGTCTTCACCTTCTCATGCTCCATGATATGAGGTGCATACCGACCCAGTTCAACAAATCGGGCCCTATACTGCAACACGGACATGTCACCCTGAACCAGCTCCAAAAATTGACGCATCTGCTGCGTAGCAATAAACTCTGGACAGTAGGTACACTCGAAAGCACTGACAAAGTCGCCCCACACAATCTGCTCAAGTGGACTAAGCTGGAAAGACGTCTTCCACTCGGAAGACCACCACTCCCAAGCCGTACCCTGCAACAGGTTGGAGGCCAACATCACTCTATCCTCCGCAGTACTCCGCGCGGAACTGAACACCCGCTCCATCTCGTCGAGCCAACTCCGAGCCAAATCAGGGTCTGGCTGACCGCCGTAGTAAGGTGGATGAAACTGCATGAAATCCCTCACTACTCAGCCTGGCCCACCCCTAGTCGACAAGCCCTCACCAGCCTCTCCGCCGAACTGCTGCGACATAAGCTGATACATGCCACGAAAGAAATCCTCGGCCCCCGGAAACCTCGCAGTATCCACTGCCTCGGTGGCCGCAGGTGGCAGTCTACTCTGCTCCTCCTGCTCCTGATGAACCTCCTGCTGGATCTCCTGACCTCCAGCCGACTGCCCCTGCTGAGAGAGAGTCGCCCGCCTCGGCGCCATGCTCCCTCCTGAAGCAAAAGATAGAAAACATGGAAATAGCAAGGTCAAGAAAAACGCCCGATGCCCGATGCCAGTGTCAACTGTACATCATTGCTGTGGACTAGTGGACCACTACAATCACTTATGATTCTCGTATAATTCCACAACCGCGCTCTGATACCAGCTGTAACGACCCGAGAATCTGATTACCGGGAAGGCCCGATAACCCGAGACTCGCACCGCCACCCACGAGTCCGAAGACTCGGAAGGGTTAGAAGGATGGTGTGGAAACTACACAAGTATCACAAATAATTACAGAATTAAACAGTTATATAAAGAAGTAGGAAATGAATTAACATTTTACATGGTCCACAAGATAACAATAAAATAACAATAGTAGTCCACAACTAGTACAGAGCCAAGAAAAGAAAGTACAGCTATACGGGACATACCCCGGCTCTGACCTCTAGCACTAGCGCTGGGCACCTGAACCGCACTAAGCCTCAGACGAACTCCCCTGAAGCCTCACCTCGCCTCGCCTGAAACACGGTGAAAACACACAGGGAATGAGTCTCGGAACAAGACTCAGTAGGGATCACTCGAACCCTACCTCGCAAAGGGAGAAACCGCTACGCTAGCAGTAAGCGAGTACCTCAAAAAGGGAAACCCTGCCATCTACAAAGCACCGATCTCACAGCACGAAAACCGACACACGTGCCACGGTGAAACAACCGGAACACAACAACCAACACGGCAGAAACCCGAAGGTCGAAGCCGTAACGAGTGACAGTCTGACACTCCCGACTCGACAAGAATACCTCCCACTAGAAACACAGCCGGTAGCGTCCCCTGACGACTTACACCGCATCGCAGGTGAACTGCTTGACGTGGTAGCGTCTACCAGAGGCACGGACACCGAACAAGTACCATAAACAAGTGACTAGCTGGGGTCACGCTCGTCAGCGTGTGTCCAATTGCCCCCAACCACGTGTGCACACACAGACCGTGGATCCCTGGTCTGGCCCTCTGACTGGTTTTCCCCTTAGCCGGACTCTGGCTACAGACGTGGGGCCCGACGGAAACCAGTCTAAAAACCGTCTCTAAGGGTCGGCCCGTACACCACTCCCTGGTGAGACCAGCACTGCGTACTGGTGGGCTACGACTAGTGGAGGGTCACTGAAGGAGTAGACTCTCAAGTCAACGGAAAATCACGTCCGCATCCGACGACGTACGGGGACCACCCCACGTACCGGCACCGTCGCACGGCGACCACAGTCGGAACAGACACGGGGTTGCAAGCCACCTGGGGCAACCCGGTGCCAGACGGTCTACCCTAGACGCGTCACAGGACTCTGACGGTCTAGGCGGGACCGTCACAGACGCCTGACGGTCTTAGGCTGGACCGTCAGAGGACCCTGACGATCCAATGCAGGCCGTCACACTCCCAGTGTAAAACAGAGTGTAACGCACCCGTCCTGGTGCGTTACAGACTGTGACGCGCCTGTGCAGGTGCGTCACAGGGAAAAACAAGGGCAAGCTGTGACGCGTGCCACTCGGTGCGTCACAGCATGTGACGGTCCACACCTAGTGCGTGACACACATGTAATGGTCCAGCCTTGGACCGTCACATTACCTGGGGGTCGAATAACCCTGACGCACCCACGCTGGGCCGTCACAAGGCTGTGACGCGCCAGCTCTGGTGCGTCCCACGCCTTGACCCCCAACGGTCAAACCAACGGTCGGATGCCAATGGTCGGGACGCTCTGACGGCCCAACCCAGGCGCGTCACACGCCTGTGGCGGTCTATCGTGGGACCGTCACACTCCCAGACCCCAGTTGGCTAAACAAGGGCCGTGACGCACCCGCCCAGGCGCGTCACACAGTGTGACGGTCACTGGAAGGACCGCCACACCCGCCCGACGGTGAAACGGTGGGGGAAGCCCAAAAAACCCAACCACGCCGCCATGCCTCCACCGGAGAGGGGGAAATCAAAGGGGAAGACCCATGGGGACCCCTAGCATGATACTAGGCCACCAAAACGTGAAATCACGGGCTAAATCCATAGATCGGGCGAGCTCTCCCCAAATCATGGAAAACCCCAAACCCGCTTAATCAAGCCCCTCTCTGCCTCCCCTCGGCCTATAAATCACGAAAATGAACGGCGGGGAGCTAGGGAACGTCACCCTACCTCAATGAAGCGAATGCTCTGCCGAATCGTTACCGAGATCGTAAAGAACGCTTTGAAAACCCTCGTCCCTTCACGGTTCCCCACAGGCTTTACGCCGCCACGATCATCTCGCCGTCGCCCACGTCGTCACGCCGTCGCCCCGCACCGTCTGCAGCCGGAAGGGGACGTCGCCGCGGCCGAACGAGAGAGAAAGAGAGAGAGGGAGGGGCGGTGGTCACGGTGGGGAGAAGAGAAGGAAGAAGAAGAAGAGGGTGAGGGGAGAGAGAGAAAAGTGAGATATTTATAGAAAATTCGAATATTCCTGAAAATACCAAAAAATAGAAAATTACATGTTCGGGATCCTCGGAACCCACCGATCGCAACGGTACCACTCGTGCCCAGGTGAACGACTCGGTTCACCCTCAGCGAGGTTCCGAAGGAATTACCGAAACACACACCGGTAATCGGAAAACACGCGCGGAAAGGCCGCGGAACGCTTCCGGGCCTCCGAAACAACTCCGGATCGTGCCGATCCGAACACGAAAGATGCCCGAAATGAAATTTCGGACACAACGGAGCCAGACACTCCGAGAAACCAGATCCGGGACCCATGAAAAAGGATCCGAAAGGTCCGGGATATTACAAGGCCGGCCATGGTGTGCCGCTGAAGCGCGGGCTGGGTGGCCTGGGTGTGCCGCTGAGGGCTGAGGAGTGTGCCGCTGAAGGGCACGGTGAGTGTGCCACTGAAGGGGGCACCAGGGGGAGTGAAGACTATGCCGTTGGAAGGGCATTGAGGGGCTTCCTTCTCTTCTTTTCTTCTTCTATCTTCTCTTCTCTTTTCTTTTCTTCTTTGTTCCCCTGAACGTAAACACAGGGTGAGAATTTTTTAGTGTCCACAAATAATGCCCCCCAGTCGTAGACGGCGTGAGAGAGGGACGAGAGAGTGCGGGGTCTGCAGGTGCAGCCCAACCGAGAGTTTTATCAAGGTGGCGAGGAGAGCGAGGCTGCGAGAGCCGAAGTGGGGAATCAGGCCGCAAAGAGCCAAAGCGGGGAAGCGGGCCGCAAAGGCCAAAGGTTTGGGGAGCAGGCCACAAGAGCCAAAGGTCGAGGAAGCAGGCTATAAAAGTCGAAGTTATTGGAAAGCGGGCTATGAGATCCGGGGTTGAGAAGTGGGCTATAAAAGCCGAAGCTGAGAAGCAGGCTGCAAAGAGTCGAAGTTGGGAAGCAGGCTATGAAAGAGCCAAAATTGAGGAGCAGGCCACGAGAGCCGGAGTTGGGAAAGCAGGCTACAAAGGCCAAAGTCTAGGAAGCAGGCTGCAAAGAGCCGAAGTTGGGAAGCAGGCTACAAGAGCCAAAATTGGGAAGCATGCTGTGAAGAGCCGAAGCTGGCAAGCAGGCTATAAAAGTCGAAGTTGAGAAGCGGGCTGCAAAGAGCCAAAGTTGGGAAGCAGGCTACAAAAGCCTAAAATTGGGAAGCGGGTTGTGGAGAGCCGAAGCTGGGAAGTAGGCTATAAAAGCCGAAGTTGAGAAGCGGGCTACAAAGACGAAGTTGGGAAGCAGGCTATGAAAGAGCCAAAGTTGGGAAGTAGGCCACGAAGGCCAAATGTTGGGAAGCAGGTTGTGAAACCCAAAATCGGGATGCGGGTCGTGAAGATCAAAATCAGGAAAGTGGGCTGTGAAAGCCAGAATTTGGGAAGTAGGCTGCCAGAGCCAAAATTGGGAATGCATGCTACGGATGCCAAATCGGGGAAGCAGGCTACAAGAGCCGAAATCGAGAGAGTAGGCTAGAGAAGCCAAAGTATGTGAAGCGTGCTGCGAGGGCTGAAGTTGGGAAGCAGGCCACGAAGGCCGAAGGGAAGCAGGCTATAAAAGCCAAAATTTGGAAAAGCGGGCCACGGGAGCCGAAGTATACTGAAAAGTGGGCTACGAGAGCCGAAGGGAAGCATGCTACGAGAGCCGAAATTGGGAAGCAGGCCACGAGGGCCAAAGGGGAGCAGGCTGTAAAAGCCAAAATCGGCAAGCAGGCTGCAAGAGCCGAAATTGAGAGGGCAGGCTAGAGAAGCCAAAGTATGGGAAGCGGGCTGCGAGGGCCGAAGTTGGGAAGCAGGCCACGAAGGTCGAAGGGAAGCAGGTTATAAAAGCCAAAATTTGGGAAAGCGGGCCACGGGGGCCGAAGTATATTGGAATGCGAGCTACGAGAGCCGAAGGGAAGCAGGCTACGAGAGCTGAAATTGGGAAGCATGCCATGAGGGCCAAGGGGAAGCGGGCTGTAAAAGCCAAAATTGGGAAGCATGCTACAAGAGCCGAAATTGAGAGAGCAGGCTAGAGAATCCAAAGTATGGGAAGCGGGCTGCGAGGGCCGAAGTTGGGAAGCAAGCCACGAAGGCCGAAGGGAAGCAGGCTATAAAAGCCAAAATTTGGGGAAGCGGGCCACGGGGGCCGAAGTATACTGGAAAGTGAGCTACGAGAGCCGAAGGGAAGCAGGCTACGAGAGCCGAAATTGGGAAGCAGGCCATGAGGGCCAAAGGGAAGCAGGCTGTAAAAGCTAAAATTGAGAAGCATGCTGCAAGAGCCGAAATTGATAGAGCAGGCTAGAGAAGCCAAAGTATGGGAAGCGGGCTGCGAGGGCCGAAGTTGGGAAGCAGGCCATGAAGGCCCAAGGGAAGCAGGCTATAAAAGCCAAAATTTGGGAAGTGGGCTACAGGAGCCGAAGTATACTGAAAAGCGGGCTACGAGAGCCGAAGGGAAGCAGGCTATAGAAGCTAAAAATTTGGGAAGCAGGCCAGGAGGGCTAGAATCGGGAAAGCGGGCTGCAGAAGTCAAAATTGAGAGAGCAGGCCACGAAGGCCGCAGTTGGGGCCACGAGGGATGTTAGGAAGCGGGCTGTAAAAGTTGAAATTTGAGAAGTAGACTATAGAAGACAAAGTTAAGAGATTGGCAAGCCGTGAGGGCGGGAGGTAGGCCGTGAGGGCCAAGATTGGGCTCTACGAGCTAGAGCTGGGGAAAGTAGGCTGCGATAGCCGAAATTGAGTTTATTGTATACACATAATTTTATTATTATTTTATTATTTTTTATTCAAGCATGCATGTATTCATTAGCAGGCATAACATAAATATACGTATGAGGTAGCTCCCTCTATAGGGGATAGGATAGGGACATCGCCCATAATTCACAAACACGGTGCGGGCCACGAGGCACGATTGAGGGGTGGTGCACCCGTCAAGAGGATATCGCACGTCTTGCGTGCATAGCCTAAATTCACGCATTTCACCCGAGGCAATTCTCCGTGGCGCGGAGGTGCAAATGTGTGAACAAAGAGCCCTAACCATAGGGATATGCAGGTTTTCCTAGCAACACTCGAGGATTACTCTAGTGCCTACACATGATTTTCAGGCTTTCGACTTTCAGTAGCTTCACACAGCCCCCAGCTGTTTATTATTTGTAGTGGATTTTACCGTTCGGCGCGAGTTTCCTCATATGTCTCAATGGGGATTCCCGGCTACCAGGCTTCATCCTTATTGTAACTCGCTTCACCATTTCGCGCGAGTCTCCTCATTTATTTTTTTTTAAAAGTGGGGGTAGGTAGCTTTTTCCTCACGATTACCCTTCACGCGAGTACAGGAATTCAAGTCTCCGTAGAGTGCTAAGAAGGAATTCAGGCAATCCCTATGGTTGAAAGCTATTGAACACATTAAGTGCGAAGTGTGGGAGCGTTGCCTCAAGTTTATTTTGTGAGTTGGACTTAGCAATTCAGCCATGGCTCTTCCCCTTGACGTATGCACCCGCCATAATTGGGTTCCCTTCGAGCGTATGCCGTGACGCGCCTGCATCCGGAATCGGGGTATTATTATTTAGCAAGGAAACATGGTCCTAGAAAATTTCAAGGAGGTGCATTATTCTATATTAAGCAAACATGCATGCAGGGTAGCCAAGCAATTATTATTATTTTTCTCTCTCTTTTTTCTTTTTTTTTACGTAAGAACATACTGTCGTTACATATATGTATCTTGTATGTGCATATAGAATCAAAGCAGTAGCCAAGGTGCTGAGGAAGGAGACCGCGAAGGGCCGAAAGGACATTGGGGAAGAGGGCCATAAAAACTGAAGTTGATATTGGAAGTAGGCCACTGATAAGTCTCCATTTCTTATGATAATACATCGCATAAACACTATTTTATGTGCATGTAATTAGGTAATTATGCATATTTCATAGTTAACCTCAACTCCACATTTAAATTGGAGCTTTCACGTAAATTGATTAATTCAATTATCTTATTTAATAAAAAATTAAAGTTGAGGGCCATGATCATTAATTCTCCATTGCATAATCATGAGCATTTGAGATTTATGTGCACATTGTGGTAATTTGTATGGACTAAAGTGCAATTATGTGTGTGTAGGACACCGAAGGCAATTACAAAAGAAGTTGGGGGCAAAAGGGTCATCACCATTTTGACCAAGTCAAATAAAGAATTCAAATTATTTTGATTGGAGGGAAAGGAAAGTTCAAAATTTCGAATTCAAAGTTTGAAAAGGAGGAATCCAAACTTTAAGTTTGGAAAGGAGGAAAAGGACATCCAAAATTTGAATTAAAGGAGAGACATGATGAGCCTTGGGAAATGGGGTGCCTAAAGTCCAAGAAAGGGGGTGCCCACCTACTTTTACTCTTCCCCATGCATCATATTCCATTTGAATCTTAGCCATCCATCTCCTTTTGATATAATCTCCACCCTCTATCTACCAAACTTTCCTATAAATAGCCCATGGTAAGGAGGAGAAAGGGAGTCTTTTCTTTTGGCAATCTTTCACTCTCCCTCTTTCTCTCTCAACCTTAGGCCTCCGATTTCTCCCATGTAAGTTCGTTTTCTCCTTTTGTGTTCTTCATAAAAGTTCTTCATTTTTACGTCCTCTACAATTTCTTCTTCTTGCTCAACTTCTAATTCCTTCTGGTTTTCAAGCTATTTCGTATTCTTCACTGTGCTGTCCTGTTCATCTGTGAAACAGTTTTCTCTCTGTTCTTCCCCTTATTTCTCCCTCTTCTAGTCCTTTTCTGCTCTTACTGTCTTCATGAAAGTTCTTGGTTTTTATGTGTTCTACAACTTCTTAGTTTACTCATCTTCTAATTCTCTTCTGTTTTTAAGCTATATCTCATTTTTAACGTGCTGTCCTGTAATTTACTGTTCATCCGAGGTGCTAATTTTGTTATGTCTCCATTTTGAAGCTCTTCTTCTCTTCTTTTCTCTCTGAGTTCTTCATTAAAGTTTTTCCTCTCTTCCCCCTCTTCAACTTCTTCTTCTTGGGCATCCCCTAATTCCTCTTGGGTTCAAAGTTATTCACCCTCCAAAGATTGCTTCAACGACGAAGGCGACTTCCTCCCGGCGTAGACGACATCTTCCACAAGGTTGTTCGTGATCCAAGGCCAAGAGAGGACGGCGCTATCATCACCATTGCTGCTACCATCTCCAAACTCCAGGCTTTTCTTGTGTTATTATTTTTGTGATATTTCACTTCATTGTAATCTCATTGTGTCATTAGTATAAACTTGTTTCACATCTCATGTACTCTTTCTTTTAAGTTAATGAAAGGAGTTGCTCTCTTGATCTAGTTCTTGCTCTTCTTCCCTCTCTATCTCTTTCTTCTATATCTTCTTTCCACTTCATACAATTATTTTCTATAGCATAAGCGCATAGTCATGGTGTTTTCAATTAAGTGTTTGGTTTGTTCATCATTTCACTATTTTCTTTAAGCAAATCCAAATCACAAGTGTTTTTCAAAGGACTCTAAGGTTTTTAACTCTAAAAATCTCTTCTTCCCTGTGGATTCGACCCTTCTCGCCACCATATTACGTCTCTCTTTTATCTAGTGCGAGTTGGAATTTTTAAGATTGATACGCGTGTTTTAAACGACGAACTTTCGCGTTATCAATTTTTGGCGCCGTTGCCGGGGAAGAATGATGATTTTTGACTTAAGAACTTTGTTTTCCTTATGTATATAGTGTACTAATAAAGTTCTCTTTTCTTATTTTTACAGGAAAAAAGAAAAAAAAAGAAGCAACTTGAAAATTCAAAAAAAAAATTTAGAGGTAAGTCTCCACCTTTTCCTTAGTCTTTTTGTCATTCATTTTGAAAAAAAAAAAGAACGGGGGAACGCTTTTCAAGTAAGTATCCAAACTTTTCCTCCTTCATTTTAATTTCATTTCTCTACATTTTATATCTTGTGGTTAGATAGGTTCACTAAATAAAAATATAAAAAAAGGCATCACTTGAACTTCAATAAAAATCTTCATTGCAAGAGTAGAAATCACACCTTCATGTTCTAAGTCATGCATCATTTAGGATAGAAGCTCTTTTTCTTTATTGTCTAATTGTTGTTAATTACATTGTTGAAGATTGCGGGAGGCAAGGTGAGTACTCTAACTTTTCCAAAAGCATGCTCATGCATTTTCATGCTTGCATAGAACCCCTTGTTTGAACTTGGTTTGTTGCATATCATTTCTAAAATATTCTAAGGGCAACACCCATAAACAAGATAAGGTGGGGATTTCATCACCCTTCCTTAGCCCACAAATCATAATTCTCTTGCATCTTTGCATCACCTAGACCTCAAATAAAATTCAGTAGACATTGGCCCTAGGTTCACACTGTGGTTCTTGTGTTATTTGGGCTTACCCTCTTATGAAAACCGGTGCCTAAGGCAAGACGGTCGGACGGCAAACGCCTTAAGCGGGCTAGTGGTTTGGCATAATTAGGTCCCTACGAAAGTAGGGGGAACCTCCCACTACCCCACCCCTTACCTGGCCGGTGGAAATATTGAGGGTGAACTTAAGTTTCACTTTAGCCATTTTGTGAAACCCAATTTGTAGGTCTAGGTCACATCTAGGGCATTAAGTAATTTGTGTGACAACTTGTTTGTGTTCGCATAAAAAAAATAAAAACAAAAATAAAATAAAACAAAAACAAAATATCATCTCTCTCTCTTCGTCTTAATTTGAGTAAAAAAAAACAAAAAATAAAAATAAAAATCATCATAAAATTTTTTTCTCCCATCTCTCATCTTTAACCTTGGTTTATGCAAGGGAGAAGATCTCAACACCGTGACTTAGTTGAGCCCATTAGTGAGATTGAGCGATTCATTTTTAATCCGGCTCAAAATCAAACCCAACCTATGGCTGAACAACACCAATTAGGGGTGCCCAAACAGATGAAGGAATATTTCATTCCTTCGAATTATCAGCCATCCACTTGTATCCAACTGCCTAATGTCCCTGCTTTGCACTATGAGATCAAATCTAGCACCATCCAGATGCTCCCATCCTTTTATGGAAGACCAATGAAGATCCCTATAAACATCTGGATGAATTTCTAGAAATTTGTTCCACTGTGAAAATTCAAAATTTCACAGATGATGCTCTCCGCTTGACCTTATTCTCTTTCTCACTTAAGGACAAAGCCAAATACTGGCTAGGGACCTTAGGGAAACCTATTGGCACATGGGCAGATATGCAGCATGAGTTCCTTAAGAAGTTTTACCCCATCGGTAGAACCAACACCATGAGACGTGCAATCACAGGATTCGCGCAACTCCCAAATGAACAAATACATGAATCATGGGAGAGATTAAAGGAACTCCTCAGAAAATGCCCACATCATGGGCTTTCCAAATGGCAAATAGTGCAAGCTTTCTATGAGGGCTTAGATGATCAAGTTAGGCAGATTGTGGATGCATCATGTGGTGGAGCCTTTATGAGTAAGAGTGAAGATGAGGCATATGCCTTATTTGAAATGTTGAGTGATAATTCAATCAACCATGCTTCCTTATCCTCATATGAGAGAACCATTGGGCCTTCTAAACGGGCCGGGATGTATCGGGTAGAACCTGATGCTAGAGTGGATGTGAATTTTATCCATCAAAAATTGGACAAGGTCGACATCATGGCCCAAAAGCTAGAACATGTTGATATGCTGGCCCATAAGTTAGACCAGCTCCTGGCCCAAAACAAACAAGAAACCACCATCTCAACTACGTCCAACCCATACCCAGGACCCAACACATCATGAGACGTGTGCTTTATGTGCTAGCTCGGACCATCATGTGTCTGATTGCCCAACAGCAGCCCAATTGCCATCTTTTATACAGGAGCAAGTCCAAGCAGCCCAGGGGTTCTCTAAACCCAACTATGACCCATTTTCTAACACCTATAATCCGGGCTGGAGGAATCACCCCAATTTCAATTGGAGAAATCAACAAGCTCCTAATCAACCGACAATCTCCTCCGCATCTCAAGCTTACAAACCACCGATCCAACACCAATTCCAAGCTCAACCACCATTTCAAGGAAATGCTTATGGTCGAGGACCGCAAGCCCAACAACCACTTCCCCGATTCAACCAGGGTCAGGCCCCATACCAACCTCCTCAGCTCAATTACGGGCAGTCTTCCAATTCTCAACAAACCTATCAACCTCCTCTGCAACACCACCAGGACTCCCAAACTGATGATAGATTCCATCAGTTACAACAACTAATTCTGGCCCAAAATCAATCCTTCCAACAAACTATTCAAGCCCAAAGTCAATCTTTCCAACAAACCCTCCAAGTCCACCAGCAAACCATCTCTAAGTTGGAGACTCAATTGGGCCAATTGGCTGAAGCCACCATGAGAAGGGAAGTGGGCCAATTGCCAAGTCAGCCCATTGCCAACCCACGAAATAATCCTCCGGGCTTCCCACAACCAAACTTCCCCATTAACCAGCCAATTCCTCCTCTCCTCCAGCACCCATCAGGTCAAATACCACAAAAAGGCCCACAACTCGAAAATGCAAAAGCAATTTCGACCTTAAGAAGTGGTAAAGTCCTCAAAGATCCTCAAGGGTCCACTCCTAGTTCATCAGTCCAGGCCCCTGACATATCTTCTGATAGTGAGGAGGAGCCCAGCCAGGAAGAGGATGTCAAGGGAAAGAGGAAAATAGAGGAAGGGCCTAGCACTTACCAACCTACAGTGCCATTTCCTAATGCCTTAAAGCCCAAAAAGAAACAACCAGCCCATAATGAGGAGATGATGGAGCTCTTCAAACAAGTACATATCAACATCCCTCTCCTCGATGCCATCAAACATGTCCCGGCCTATGCTAGATTCTTAAAAGAAATGTGCACTCCTAGGCGGGAGCCACGAGTGACCCCGGAAAAGGTTCGGCTTCCTGAGAACGTTAGTGCCGTAGTCCTCAACCAACTTCCAAGGAAGTTAAAGGACCCTGGAGCACCCCTTATCTCTTGCAACATTGGGGGTGTGACCTTTGATAAGGCTCTCCTTGATTTAGGAGCCAGTGTGAATTTACTTCCCACCTCCATCTATGAGCAGTTTGACATCGGTGAGCTCAAGCCTACACCCATTATTCTCCAGCTCGCCGATAGATCAATCAAGACTCCAAAGGGCCTTATTGAGGATGTCATTATTAAAGTGAATGAGTGCTACTTCCCTGCCGACTTTCTTATTTTGGACATGGTTTCTCCCCAAGAAATCAAGCATACTCCTATCATTTTGGGTAGACCATTTTTAGCCACGGCTAGGGCTAATATAGATTGTGCTTCAGGAGTTATGGACATATCTTTTGGGGATCAGAAAGTCAGCATCAACATTTTCAAGGCATCTAAATTTTATGATCAAAAAGAAGATTGCTATGTTGTTGACACCATTGAGGAGTTATTGGAGATTGAAGGGGACAGTAGGACCAGAATAAGAGAAGAAGTTGACATCTTGTCAACTCAACTTAGGACATGGCCCCCAGTTGAACCTTTACCTCAGCTTAAATCTGAACCAGCTCTTCCCTCTTTGCAATCCCCTCCTCAGGTTGAACTAAAACCATTGCCGGCCTCCCTTAAGTATGCATTCCTAGGCCCAGACCAAACCTTGCCCGTCATCATAGCAAGTGACCTTGAACCTAAGCATGAGGAGAAACTAGTTGAGGTCCTTAAATCTCATAAGGGGGCTATAGGTTGGTCTGTCGCTGATCTTAAAGGGATTAGTCCATCCATTTGTCAGCACCATATTTATATGGAGGAGAATGCAAAACCGAGCAGAGACATGCAGAGGAGATTAAATCCACACATGAAGAGGTGGTCAAAAATGAGGTGGTCAAGTGGTTAGATGCCGGAATCATCTACCCAATTTCTGATAGTCAGTGGGTCAGTGCAACACAAATAGTCCCCAAGAAATCAGGACTGACTGTGATCACCAATGATCAAGAGGAGTTGATACCTACTAGGTTGACCACGGGATGGAGGGTCTGCATTGATTATAGGAAGCTCAACTCTATGACAAAGAAGGACCATTTTCCCCTCCCATTCATTGACCAAATTTTGGAAAAATTAGCAGGGCAAAAATACTTCTGTTTTCTAGATGGGTATTCTGGGTACAATCAGGTGGCTATCTACCCAGAAGATCAAGAAAAAACCACATTTACATGTCCCTACGGAACATTTTCTTTTCGGAGAATGCCCTTTGGATTATGTAATGCGCCTGCCACATTTCAAAGATGCATGTTAGCAATTTTTTCTGACATGGTGGGTAACTTTTTAGAAGTTTTCATGGATGATTTCTCCATTTTTGGGGATACATTTGATTCCTGCCTTGATCACTTAGCCAAAGTAATGAAGAGATGCATTGACACTAATCTTGTCCTCAGTTGGGAAAAGAGCCATTTCATGGTTAAAGAAGGTATTGTTCTAGGGCACATAGTGTCGGCAAGAGGAATTGAAGTAGATAAAGCCAAAGTTGAGCTCATTGCCAAACTGCCACCACCCACCTCAGTAAAACAAATCCGATCATTCCTGGGTCATGCCGGCTTCTATCGCCGGTTCATCCAAGACTTCTCCAAAGTCGCTAGACCTCTCACTAATCTGCTGGCTAAGGAAGTCTCATTCCATCTTGACCAATCATGTCTTGAGGCTTTCGAATCATTGAAAATGGTATTGACCAATGCCCCAATCTTACAAACTCCTAATCGGTCATTACCTTTTGAAATTATGTGTGATGCCTCGATTATGCTTTAGGTGCTGTTTTAGGGCAAAGGGTAGACAAAAAGCCTGTGGTGATTTACTATGCGAGTCGCACACTCGCTGATGCCCAACTTAGGTACACCACAACAGAAAAGGAGTTACTTGCTGTTGTCTTTGCCCTTGAAAAGTTTCGGTCCTATCTGCTAGGGGCCAAAGTCATTGTGTTCTCTGACCACTCAGCTCTCAGACACCTGCTGTCTAAAAAAGATGCCAAACCAAGGTTGATTAGATGGATCCTTTTATTACAAGAATTTGATTTGAAATTCGGGATAAAAAAGGAAGTGAAAATGTTGTTGCAGATCACTTGTCCCGAATTATCACATCAGACACCACACCCTTACAAGACTCATTTCCAGATGAGCACCTCCTTAGTGTATCTCACATTCCACCCCCATGGTATGCACACATTGTCAATTACTTAGCCGTGAAAAAAATTCCTGAAGGTTGGTCTAAACAAGAAAAAGACCGCTTCTTTGCTAAGCTCAAATACTTCTTTTGGGAAGACCCTGAGCTATTCCATTTAGGACCAGACCAAATCATTCGGAGGTGTGCCCCTGAAGGTGAGCAACAAAGCATTCTGACATTTTGCCACACCTTAGCTTGTGGGGGGCATTTTTCAAGTAAGAAAACGGCAGCCAAAGTTTTGCAGAGTGGGTTCTACTGGCCCACAATATTCAAAGATGCATTCGAATTTTACAAATCTTGTGAGCGCTGTCAGGCTATGGGAAACATGTCACGCAGGGACATGATGCCTTTAAACCCTATCCTGGTTGTGGAAATTTTTGATGTATGGGGAATTGACTTCATGGGACCGTTTCCACCATCTTTTGGTCATGAGTACATTTTGGTGGCAGTGGATTACGTGTCTAAGTGGATAGAAGCTATAGCCACAAGGACTAATGATCACAAAATTGTCATGAAATTTGTTCGCAAGAACATTTTCTCTCGATTTGGATGTCCGAGGGCTATCATTAGTGATGGGGGTTCACATTTCATCCATTCTCAATTCCGGGCTTTGCTTCGGAAGTATGGGATAACACATAAGATTGCTACCCCCTATCATCCCCAGACTAGTGGCCAGGTGGAGGTTTCTAATAGGGAGATCAAGAACATTTTGTAAAAGTCTGTCCGGCCCGATAGGAAAGATTGGTCAGAAAGGTTAGATGATGCTTTATGGGCCTATCGGACCGCCTACAAAACTCCCATTGGCATGTCCCCTTATAGGCTTATTTTTGGAAAGCCATGTCATTTGCCAGTCGAATTGGAACATAGGGCCTATTGGGCAATCAAACAATTCAATCTTGATTTAGCACAGGCTAGTTCCATAGAGCCCTTCAACTGAATGAGTTAGAGAACTTCGCAATGAAGCCTATGAGAACTCTAGGATTTATAAAGCCCAGACAAAAGCATTCCATGATAAGCACATTTCACGCAAAACTTTTCAAATCAACCAAAAGGTCTGGCTTTTTAACTCTAGGCTGCGATTATTCCCTGGCAAATTGAAATCTCGATGGGATGGACCATATGTAGTAATTAAAATATTTGACCATGGTGCAGTAACAATTCTTGATCTTAAAACTGGTCAAACTTTCACTGTCAATGGTCAACGTTTGAAACCTTACATTGAAAATCTTCCAATGCTGCAGGAGGACTCTCTCAGGCTGAGTGACCCATTGTGAGCTATATTGTGTCTGGCTGAAGACGTTAAACTTAGCGCTTCTTGGGAGGCAACCCAATTATCATGTCTCTTTTCAAAAAAAAAAATTTTTTTTTTGATTGATTTTCTTATTTTGTCTAAGGAGCATGGAGCATGGAGCAATATTTCTTTGATGACGACATCTCTCTCTCAGGTCGTATCTATCCTTCCCTCTACTTTTTATGGCTTTATTTCATTTCTATATCTTACTCATGCCATTAGGGACAATGTCACCTAAGTTGGGGGGTAACTTGAGCTTGAATTTCCTCAAAATAATTACAACCTTTCATCACACCTCTAACAAGTGTTTCATGTTAATATTTTATGATGAGAAACTTTTCTTAGAATGATATGACTTAGAGTCTTACATGTGAAAGTTGCACATTAAAGGGATGAATTAATTGGTTATGTCTTTAGCCTTTTCCTCAGAATACACCTGAAAATTCTATTGAACTTGCACACAATTGCACAATAACAAGATCGGTGGATGACAAACATTAGGATGATGGGAATTTTACTTGACACTTAGGTGGTGATGAATATTATGCCCATTCGTTGAACATAATCGTGAGGAAAAAGCTACCTGCCAAAAAAAAAACACATGGAAAATGCCCCTGAACTTAGTAACCGGGCCTGCTTCTCCTAAGGCAAGAGTTGAGGTTCGCGTCAAACGGCGAAGGGATGTGCAGCACCGTGTGGCAAAAAAAAAAAAGAGAGAAAAAAAGAAGAAGTATAAACTGGCAGAGTGAAGCTACCTGTAATTCGAGAAGCTCAATTCAAGAGGTGGGCAGAATTGAAAATCATCTTTAAGTGAAAGGTAGAAGACTCATTCATCTAGATTGTTTGGAAGTCACTAGTCAAGTTATATCACTCATACACAAAGAGATATTTAATTTTGAGTGTATCCTGAGGAAAGGTCTAAACACATGGACTGATGAAATTTATACCAAATGCATTCTACTTGAACTTGTAATACTCCAAAGTCTAAATCATTATGCATAATGTTCTTGCCATGATCTGTGACACATGAGTATTTGCTAGTCCTAATTTTATAATTTTTACATTGCTAAGGGACTAGCAATATTCAAGTTGGGGGGTGTGATAAGTCTCCATTTCTTATGATAATACATCGCATAAACACCATTTTATGTGCATATAATTAGGTAATTATGCATATTTCATAGTTAACCTCAACTCCACATTTAAATTGGAGCTTTCACGTAAATTGATTAATTCAATTATCTTATTTAATAATAAATTAAAGTTGAGGGCCATGATCATTAATTCTCCATTGCATAATCATGAGCATTTGAGATTTATGTGCACATTGTGGTAATTTGTATGGACTAAAGTGCAATTATGTGTGTGTAGGACACCGAAGGCAATTACAAAAGAAGTTGGGGGCAAAAGGGTCATCACCATTTTGACCAAGTCAAATAAAGAATTCAAATTATTTTGATTGGAGGGAAAGGAAAGTTCAAAATTTCGAATTCAAAGTTTGAAAAGGAGGAATCCAAACTTTAAGTTTGGAAAGGAGGAAAAGGACATCCAAAATTTGAATTAAAGGAGAGACATGATGAGCCTTGGGAATGGGGTGCCTAAAGTCCAAGAAAGGGGGTGCCCACCTACTTTTACTCTTCCCCATGCATCATATTCCATTTGAATCTTAGCCATCCATCTCCTTTTGATATAATCTCCACCCTCTATCTACCAAACTTTCCTATAAATAGCCCATGGCAAGGAGGAGAAAGGGAGTCTTTTCTTTTGGCAATCTTTCACTCTCCCTCTTTCTCTCTCAACCTTAGGCCTCCGATTTCTCTCATGTAAGTTCGTTTTCTCCTTTTGTGTTCTTCATAAAAGTTCTTCATTTTTACGTCCTCTACAATTTCTTCTTCTTGCTCAACTTCTAATTCCTTCTGGTTTTCAAGCTATTTCGTATTCTTCACTGTGCTGTCCTGTTCATCTGTGAAACAGTTTTCTCTCTGTTCTTCCCCTTATTTCTCCCTCTTCTAGTCATTTTCTGCTCTTACTGTCTTCATGAAAGTTCTTGGTTTTTACGTGTTCTACAACTTCTTCTTCTTGCTCATCTTCTAATTCTCTACTGTTTTTCAAGCTATCTCTCATTTTTAACTTGCTGTCCTGTAATTTACTGTTCATCCGAGGTGCTAGCTTCGGTTATGTCTCCATTTTGAAGCTCTTCTTTCTTCTTTTCTCTCTGAGTTCTTCATTAAAGTTTTTCCTCTCTTCCACCTCTTCAACTTCTTCTTCTTGGGCATCCCCTAATTCCTCTTGGGTTCAAAGTTATTCACCCTCCAAAGATTGCTTCAACGACGAAGGCGACTTCCTCCCGGCGTAGACGACATCTTCCACAAGGTTGTTCGTGATCCAAGGCCAAGAGAGGACGGCGCTATCATCACCATTGCTGCTACCATCTCCAAACTCCAGGCTTTTCTTGTGTTATTATTTTTGTGATATTTCACTTCATTGTAATCTCATTGTGTCATTAGTATAAACTTGTTTCACATCTCATGTACTCTTTCTTTTAAGTTAATGAAAGGAGTTGCTCTCTTGATCTAGTTCTTGCTCTTCTTCCCTCTCTATCTCTTTCTTCTATATCTTCTTTCCACTTCATACAATTATTTTCTATAGCATAAGCGCATAGTCATGGTGTTTTCAATTAAGTGTTTGGTTTGTTCATCATTTCACTATTTTCTTTAAGCAAATCCAAATCATAAGTGTTTTTTCAAAGGACTCTAAGTTTTTTAACTCTAAAAATCTCTTCTTCCCTGTGGATTCGACCCTTCTCGCCACCATATTACGTCTCTCTTTTATCTAGTGCGAGTTGGAATTTTTAAGATTGATACGCGTGTTTTAAACGGCGAACTTTCGCGTTATCAGCCACAATAGCCAAAAATCGAGGAGAGCGGGCTGCGAGAGCTAAATTATGGGAAGCAGGCTGCAGGAGCCGAAGTTGGGAAGCGGGCTGCAGGAGCCGAAGTTACGGGAAGCGGGCCGTGAAGGCCGAATTCTGGGAGGCAGGCCGTAAAGGCCGAATTCTGGGAAGCAGGCTACAAGAGCCAAAGATACTGGGAAGCGGGCTGCAAGAGCTGAAATTATGGGAAGCATGCTACGGAAGCCAAATCGGGGAGGCAGGCTACCAGAGCCAAAATTGGGAAGCGGGCTGCAGGAGCCGAAATTATGGGAAGCGGGCCGTGAAGGCCGAATTCTGGGAAGTAGGCCGTGAAGGCCGAATTCTGGGAAGCAGGCCGTGAAGGCCAAATTCTGGGAAGCAAGTTGCAAGAGCCAAAGATATTGGGAAGTGGGCTGTAAGAGCCGAAATTATGAGAAGCAGGCTACGGAAGCTAAATCGGGGAAGCAGGTTACAAGAGCCAAGATTGGGAAGCGGGCTGCAGGAGCCGAAATTATGGGAAGCGGGCCGTGAAGGCCGAATTATGGGAAGCAGGCCGTGAGGGCCGAATTCTGGGAAGTAAACTATAAGAGCCAAAGATATTGAAAAGTAGGTTAAAAAGCCAAGGGATATTGGGAGCAGGCTGACAAGCCGAGAGATGTTAGAAGTAGGCTATAAAGCCAAAAAGATATCGGAGAGCGCGGTGGGACGGGTGGATTAATCCTGATAGTGGGCCTTGGCCGACATGGCTGAGCCGAAGGGCGTCGGGTGGCAGGATACGAGAGCCGAGGAGAAGGGTTTGTGAAGCGGCGGATTCGAAGACCACGTCTGCCTCGTGTCTCTCTTCTTTCTTTTCTTCTCTTCTTCTTTTGTGTGAAGCGGTGGGTTCGAAGATCACGTCTGCCTCATGTCTCTTTTTTTTCTTCTCTTCTTCTTTTGTGTGAAGCGGCGGGTTCGAAGACCACGTCTGCCTCGTGGCTGTTCTTTTCCTTCTTCTCTTCTTCTTCTTTTTTTCTTCTTTTTTTTATTGTGAAGAGGCGGGTGCAAAGACTATGCCTACCCCGTGACTATTCTTTTTGTTCTGCTCTTCCTTTCTCATTACTACCCTCAGACTGGGGTATTTTTTCTCTTAACACGCCCCCCAGGTTGGGGTGTAGCTTTTCTTCTGTGCCCCCAGGCGGGGTGTGTTTCTCATGGCTTCTATGCCCCTAGATGGGGTGTAAATTCCTTGTTTCTTATGCCCCCGAGCGGGGTATGTTTCTCTTCGAGTGCCCCTAAATCGGGGTGCAACTTCACGCTTCTTGTGCCCCCAGGCCCGAGGGATATTTCTCTTCACAGGCCTCTAACCCAGGGTATAGCTTTCTTCGTATGCCCCCTAGGTCGGGGTGTATTCTTTTCGCTTCTGTGCCCCCGGGCCGGGGTGTACTCTTTACAGCTTCAATGCCCCCAGGCGGGGTGTATGTTTCTTCTTCAGATTCTCCTAAGCCGGGGTGTATTCTGATGACTTCTGTGCCCCCGGGCGGGGTGTGTCTTCTGCTTCTTATACCCCCATGCAGGGCAGATTTGCACGGGGCAGTGTCTTTGCCTCTTACGCTGCCGTGGCGGGGTATGTTTCTTCTTCGAATGCCCCTAAGTCGGGGTGTGTTCTTCATGGCTTCTATGCCTCCAAAGGGAGATATCTTTCTCTTCACATGCCCCCGGCACGGGGTGTATCTTTTGCTTCTTATGCCCCTGAAGGGGGAGGGTAGCTTTACTTCACGTGCCCCCACGAGGGGTGTGTTTTGCTTCTTGTGCACTCAAGGCAAGGTGTGTCTTTTCTTCGCGTGCCCCTAGATCAGGGTATAACTCTATTGCTTATCGTGCCCCCAGGCCGGGGTAGATTCTTCTGCTTCTTCCACCCCAGAGTGGGGTATATTTCTCTTTGCATTCCCCTGAGCCGGGGTGTACCCTTTGCTTTATGTGCCCCCGAGTCGGGGTAGATTCTCTTCATGTGCCCCCGAGAGCGGGGTGTATATTTTTTTCTGTCTCTTATACCCCTATGGCGGGGTATGACTTTTGCTTTACGTGCCCCCGAGTCGGGGTGGATTCTCTTCATGTGCCCCCAAGCTGGGGTGTATCTTTTATGGCTTCTATGCCCCCAGATCGGGGTTAATTCTTCTTCTTCTGCCCAGACACACCGGGGGGATGTTTGCTTCTTATGCTCCCAAGGTGGGGTGTATTGCTGCTTTTGATGCCCCCAAGGTGGGGCGTATTGCTACTTCTGATGCCCCAGAGCGAGGTATCTTTCTCTTCACATGCCCCCGACATGGGGTGTATTCTGCTTCTAGTGCGCCCAGAGTGGAGTGTATTGTTGCCCCCAAGGCGGGGTGTAATTCTTGCTTCTTATGCCACCGAGGCGGGGTGAATTCTTCTTCTTTACTTACGTGCCCCCATATCGGGGTGTATTCCTTTCTTCATACCCCCCTAAGTCGGGGGATGTTGTTTGTTCTGCTTCAGATGCCCCCCCCCCCTCCCGGGGGGGGGGGGGGGTGCATGTTGCTTCATGGACTCCGAGCCTGGGGCATACTCCTTCTTCAAATACCCCTAAGTCGGGGTGGACTCTTTTCTTCTTGTGCTCCCAAGGCGGGATGTAGCTTCTTCAAATGCTCCTAAGCCGAAGCGTATTCTTTATGGCTTCTATGCCCCCCCCGGGGGGGGGGGGGTATGTTTCTTCTTCAAATGCCCCTAAGCCGGGGTGTATTCTTCTCTTTCTTATGCTCCCAAGACGGGATGTAACTTCTTCAAATGCCCCTAAGCCGGGGCGTATTCTTCATGGCTTCTATGCCCCCTGGCGGGGTATGTTTCTTCTTCAAATACCCCTAGGCCGGGGTGTATCCTTTGTCTCATATGTCCCCCGAGTCGGGGTGTAGCTCTGTTTCTTCTTATGCCCCCATTTCGGGGTAGATTCTTCTCACGTGCCCCCAGGGCGGGGGTGTATTTCTCTTCATGTGCTCCCATATCGGGGTATATTTCTTCTTCAAATACCCCCAAGCCGAGATGCATTCTTGCTGCTTCTTACGCCCCAGGGCGGGGTGTACCTCTCTTCATGTGCCCCTCAGTCGAGGTGTATCTTCTGCTTCTATGCTCCCCCCAGGCGGGGGTATGTTCCGCTTCTTTTACCCCCTCACGGTGGGGCGTATTTCTCTTCCTCTGCCCCCAGAGTGGGGGTGTAGCTCTTCTTCATCTGCCCCCTAGGTCGGGGGGTATGCCTCTTCGCTTCTGTGCCCCCAGGCGGGGTATGTTTCTTCTTCAAAGGCCCCTGGGCCGGGGTGTAGCTTTGTTGTCTGTTGTGCCCCCGAGTCGGGGTGGATTCTCTTCATGTGCCCTTGACAACGGGGTGTATATCTTTTTTCTGCCTCCTATGCCCGCATGGCGGGGTATATCTCTTCTTCTTATCCCCCATGGCGGGGTATGTGCATGCTCTCTTCGAGAGTGGTGGCCGTGCTTGGCCTCATTGCTATAAAGCATTCCCCACAGCGGGCAGCAATTCATCAAGCTACAATTATAGTTTGTTGGATCTTCTAACAGCCACTCGAGGGGCCGTCTTATGCCGGATAGGGGCAGCAGGAAGGTGGAACGGACTAGGGCGTTGCACCATGGAGTTGGACCCTCCTAGAGTCGGGCGAGAGGCCGGCCTTCTTCTTGTCCTTTTGGTCGACGATGCTTGCCAACCTTTCTCTTCTTGTCCTTTCTTTTCTTCCCTTCTCTTTTGTGTAATAGACCAAGGTGGGTGTGCAGGAGAGCGCTCACCCCCTCAGGGAGGGGATGAGTGGTTCGCTCCATCGCATCAACCCACAATGGTAATCTTTGTTCTGCACGGGTGTCGACGGATGCGGCCGTACAACCCTCTCTCGTCGGTTCTTTCTCTTCCTTTTTTTGGTTTCTTTCTTCTTTCTTCTTCCTTTTTTTCTTTTCTTCTTTTTCTTATTGTGGAAAAGGGGGTCTGATTTCACCTCCCTTCTTTTCTCTTTCTCTTCTCTCTCTTTTTTTTATATAGCAGCCCCCCATTATTCCTGGAAGCTGCATATGCTTCGGAGCAGCATCCTTGAGGCCACAAAGGCAATTGCACCTAGTCCGGCTTTTCTCCCCATAGGGCTGGCGAAGACAGCACCGGTAATTCATCAAAGCAGGCAAACATCATTTATTAGGAGGCCTTGAGGCCCTAAATCCCGACGAAGATATGAAGGGTGGTTTAGGTCCCACCGAGCGTGCCAGACTTGTGGACGCACTTTCCGACACGTCTATTTATTCATTCTTCTGTTCATTCATTTATTGGCTTTATTAGGTTCATCAAGTGCGTGGGCGTGCCAGTCACAGAGTGGTAATTTATTCGGACCCCGAGGAGCCCATGGTGCGCTCGATCTGACTAATCAGATGATTGTGTGGTTCGAGTCGGGACCAAAACCCGCCGCGCCGTAAAAGTCACGACGTCATTTACATCCCCCATACAAGGGAACACCCTTGATTAATCGTCGGGAATCAGGGCCTCATGGCCAGGAAATTAATTGCATAAATGGCCTATAAGGAAGCATCGAAATCCCCGTACGAGGGTGAGAAGAAAACATTCAAGATCATGTCGGTCATGTGATGACTATTTAATATTCGGACGAATGTCCGGCTCAAGAAAAGCAAATCGTCACGGGAAAACCGGAACATATGTATGGCGGGTGCGGCAAATTTATTGTTCAGAGAAAGGAGAAATATTCGGTTAAATCCCGGTTAAAGCGGTCGGAAACCAACAAGTTTGTCGGCTCGGCGCAAGATCAAGCCGCGACCATATTGCGGTGGGCCCCCCGCGGTCGCAACAAGACTTGCATGAGTATCATTAATATTTTCGGTGCTAAGGGGCAACGGAGGAGTGTCCCGGGCTCAGAGCCTAGAGCCAATATGTATTCAGAGGGAGCGGACTGTAGGCCGAGGATATGGGTCAGACAACGATCATAATCGGGACGGACCCAAGGTCTAAGCGTGACCCGTGAAGGCCTTATCAATATCCCCATGGGAAGGGTCCGAGGATGACGAGGACCACCTCATTCTATTCGGATTTTGTCGGTCATTCACAGACCTTTTCATGTTCGGACAGAGGTCCGTAAGAGAAATGCGACGGAAATGGAAACAAACCCGTATGAATGTATGCCGAGTTTACGGCAATTTCAATGAAGAGCGGGATCGAATCCCAATAGAAGCGAGTCTGGTTTGACGAACTATCATCCCAGAACGACGTCTGATTACGGCCATATTGGGATGGTTCCCAAGATTCGAATCCGACTTGGAGGGGGCGACATTAATATTCCCTTTACATCGAGTCTCGAGGAGAAATGAGGCTGCGGAGCGGATCTCGTCATTTGGTTATCGTCTGGGAATTATTATCATTCTTTTTGTTGCCTTTATCATTTTTGGGGAGTTTGATATTATTATTTATTTATCTTATTATTATTTGCTTATTAACTACTTTTTTGAGTTATGTTATTATTGTTATTTATTTATTTTGTTATTATTTGTTTATTTACTACCTTTTTTGAGTTTATCATTATTATTATTTGTTTCTGTATTATTATCATTTATTTATTCATTTTTTTGGTCACTATCATTCTTTATTATTATTATTTGTTATTATTATCATTTATCCCCTTTTTATGAGTTTATGGGAATGTGCCACTAAGAGGGTGAGAGGCTGTACCGGGTGAGGCCTGGGCTGATGTACCGGGAAAGGCCAAGGAGGGGCGTGTCGGGGAAGCGCCTGAAAGGTGTACCGGGTAGGGCTGCGCAAGGTGTGTGTCGGGGAAGGCCAAGGTAGGTGTGTCGGGCTAGGGGCTGGGTCGGACCGTGCCGGGGAAGGCTGGACTGGGCTGTGCCGGAGAAGGTTGGGCCGGGGTGTGTCGGCCAGGGCGAGTAAGCCAGGGGTGTGCCGGGCTGGAGGGGAGGCAGGCGTGCTGGATAAGGCAGGCTAAAGGCGTGCCGGGGAACGGACAAAGGGAGTATGTCGGCGAAGAGGCCAGAAAGGGTGTGCCGGGCAAGGCGCAGTTAGGGTGTACCGGGGAATGGAAGTGGAGGCATGCCGACGAAGGCCCTGGCCGAGTGTGCCGGACAAGGGCTGAAATGGGGTGCCATTGAGCGTGGGGAGAGCGTGCCGGCGAAGGTGGCTGGAGGGGCGTGCCGACAAAGGGTGGCTGGAGGGTGTACCGGCGAATGGCATGGGGAGCGTGTCAGCGAAGGGCCAAGCAAGGTTTGCCGGTCTAGGAGCGTGCCGGGGAAGGCCAAGGCAAGCAGGCGTATCGGATGAGGGTGAGGACGGGGCCCACTCCTCTCCCACTCTTATATCTTTTCCTTTTCTTTTCTCCCTTGATTTTTATTTAGTTTACATGGGTCTGTTCTTTCTTTCTCTTGATTAACTTCCATTCTTTCTTCCATGAGGACGAATGTTCAAGTTGTTTAGTTGTCGTTCGATTTGACTCTCTTTGTGTTGATTGCGGTTCCTTTGCCTTGGTGAAAGCGTTTTACCGTTGTTCTTTTCGTTTGTTTGTTGCTTTCTTTTAT
The DNA here is from genome assembly GCA_022559845.1 of Amorphophallus konjac. Classification (NCBI taxonomy): domain Eukaryota; kingdom Viridiplantae; phylum Streptophyta; class Magnoliopsida; order Alismatales; family Araceae; genus Amorphophallus; species Amorphophallus konjac. The sequence continues at coordinate 190,752 of JAHNEJ010001281.1, read as the reverse complement.
CTTTTTTAATATGTTATCGTTTCTAACAAAAATTCGGCAGCATCTCCCCTTGACCCGAGCGTAAGGGAGATACAAGGAGCGTGCCCACATGGAGTGGCAGAACCCGACAATTGGAGGTGGGCGCCCGGGGGCGGAAACACCTTAATAAAACCTCGAAAAACTTGGAGGGAACGGCGAGTGGAAGACTATTCTAGGATTGGCTAGGGGGGGTGCACCGGGCAAGAAGGAGGGACAGGTGTGTCGGGCAAGGAAGGCACGAGAGGGCGTGCCGGACTGGGAGGAGCCCGGGTGTGCCGCTGAGGGGCTGTGCCGGGGAAAGGGGGCAAGGGCGTGCCGGGCAAGGGTCCAAGGGACCGTACCGGGGAAGGCCCTAACAAGGGCTGTGCCGGAGAGGGGCGGTTAGGGTGTGCCGGTGAAGGCACAGCCGGGGTGTGCCGCTGGAGGCACAACTGGGGTGTTCCGTTGGAGGCACGGCTGGAGTGTGCCGTTGGAGGCACGGCTGGGGTGTGCCGGGCAAGGCGCGGCCAGGGGTGAACGAAGGCGAAAACGCCCGAGAGGAATCAAACCCTAAAGAAGGGAAGAAAAGAAAGGGGCATGAAACACCGAAGAATGCAAACATGGAAGAAATGCCTTAGAAAGACGTCCAACAAATATTTGCAAGCCTTCTACTTTTATTCTCACAAAAGGAGCGCCCCAAGGGAGCTAATACATTGGAACAGAAAAGGGAAAAAAAGGAGGACAAAGAAAGAAAGAAAGAAAATACAGTGGGGGGGGGGGGGGGGGAACAGAGCACGGACTCCTCCCCTCCCGGACCTCACTCTCTCTCTTCACCCACCCTTCTTCTCTTCCTCTCTTCACACAGACGGTGGTGGACGGGGTAGCAGGAAAGGAGGGGGGGGGGGGTAGGAACTCCTTCTCCTTTCTTCTCTTCTCTTCGCTCAGGTGGTGGTGGGCGGAGTGGCAGGCTCCTCTTCTTCTCTTCTTCTTCTTCTCTTTCTCTTCACGCGGACGACGGTGGACGGAGCGGCAAGGGGGAGCCAGAGCCTCCCCTCCTCCTCTTCTCTTCTTCTCTTCTTCTTCTTCTCTTCTGTTCTCTCTCTCGTGTCTGTCTATCTGTCTCCATCTTCTTGTTTGTGGAGCAACGGAGGCTTTTTTTATATCTCCCACGGCGAGAGCTTCCGAAGGCGGGAAGCGTCCGAAGTTGACGGGCATTAAATGGGAGTTGACTCTCCCATCCTTGGTTACAGGAGGGAGTGGCTTGCGTGTCTTCTTCCCTGGGCGACACCTCAGCCAGCTTGCTGCGCGCCAACGGATCGTAGGGGATGGGCGTCACGTCTAGGTGGCAAGGTGTGCCGCTGAGAGGTCAAAAGGTTGTGCCGCTGGAAGACGCATAAGGTGTGCCGTTGGAAGGGCTGGCAAGCGTGCCGTTGAAGAGGCTTGCATGTGTGCCGTTGAAGAGGGGCACCAGGCGTGCTGTGGAGGCAAAGCATGAGCGTGCCGCTAGAGGCACCTGTGGGCGTGTCGCTGAGCGGGGTACACAGGGACTATGCCGGTGAAGACACCCACACTAGGTGTGCCGGTGGAGTGTCCCGGCCGAGTGTGCCGACGGAGCGCCAGGGGAGTGTGCCGCTGAACGGGCGCGGTAATGAATGAATGAATCAATCAATGAAAAAAATGCCATTTGAGAGTCCAAAGCTTAGTTTAGTGGAGTGATTTCAATATTTTTTTGGGTGAGAAACCCTAGGGGAGAGATTCCCCACCCTTCCCTCTCTTAATCCCTCTTTTTCACTCTATTTTCTCTCTCCTCAACACCCAATTTCAAATTTTCTTCTCTCTCCTCCCTTCCCAACCACCTCAACCCCCACCTACCATCATTAAAGCCCTCCACTTCCCCATGGCCTCCATTACTCCACCCCCCTAGTCCCAAGGAGATCCCTCACCATTCCAACACAATCTTCTCTATTCCAACACAATCTTCCCCCATTCCAACACACTCATCCCTCTTCCCCACACAATCCCCCACATTCCAAAGCCATTTTGAATTTGAAATCCCTTCCCTCCATATCCTTTGGCCGCCCCCCTCTCCTCCTCTCTAGCCTAGTTCGCCCCCCCTCTCCTTCCATTCTCCACCACCACTTGCCCTCACACCCTCCATCCACCAGCTGAAACCTTCGCCCCTCCTCTTCTTCATCCACCTCCCCCCTGCCATTAGCAACCCTCCACCTCTTCCATACCTCCCCTCCACCTTTCTTCATCCCCCTTCACCATACACCACTCTCTCCTTCTTCTTGTTAGATCCCTTGGGGGCTTTGTCAAAGTTGCAGGTTGCTGTTCAAGAGATGTAGTTGTGCCCGAAGCTTGCAGAAGGTACCACGGTTTGCTACCTGCGATTCTGAAGGCATAAGAGGCATCCACGGAAGCGTCTGCCAGTCCTCTTCGTCTTGAAAGTGGTTTCGTCCTCATCGGAGCTTGGTGCTGTCCGGGACCTCCATTCTCCCACAGCTGCGCGGTTCTGCCTCGGCTGAGGACCTGAGCCGGCTTAGAAGCTCTGCCACAACCAGCCCCGAAGGAACCAGTCCTCAAGTCCTTCTTAAAAGTTCTTCATCGGCCTGTCTACTTTCAGAATCAAGAAGCAGAAGCCAATTTCGCATCCGGGAACAGAAGTTACCAATTTTCTTCCACGGTCGCGCGGCTCTGCCTACCCCAGTCTGCATCGACACCTCCTCACTCTTCTGGCTCCACCGATTGTCTCCTTTCTCTTCTGGCGTCCCTGTTTCTTTTGCTGCAAAGAGGACTCACCCACGGTTCTAACGGCGCTGACAGCATCAAATTTGGAGTTCGGGAGCGGCCAGGACAGCCTCTGCATCCTACTGTTGGTGACCTACCCTTGCTAGTCCGAGAAACAGAGGCCCTGTTCAAGCTCCTGCCCCGACCTACAGAGACTCCAGAAGAAATTACAAAAATTCTGAGGCATTCCCCTTCCTGTTACGAAGATTTCGTTGCCGGTCTCGCCATCAGTAAACTTCCTGAGCAATATCTACAACAGCAACACCGACCCTCTGTCCTGGTTCGTAGACAGCAGGCAGATTCGGCGTCCACCCTTGTTCCTCGTTCTTTACTTTGGTTTCCCCACCCCGCTTGGCCGGCTGAAGGCCCCTCCCTGCGTGGAGGTAGTATTGATGTAATATCAATAACCCCCACCCCAAGTTCCCCCTCCTGCGAGAGGTGTAGTGGTGTACTTTGTTTGGGCAGGTCAAGCGACACCGTCGCGGCGTGTGGGGATCCACTCGCCTCCCCGCTCGCCCTCGTCTCCGACCGGGACCGGTTTCTTCAAACCGGTCGAGTAAGTGCTCAAACCTTCACTCCAACTAGTGCTTGTCTTTCAATATTAGTTCTTAATTCCGCTGGTTATGCGAGTGAGAGCCCGATCCTCAAGCCCCATAAACTTGAGTGATCACCGTGGGAATATTGTAACCGTTGCCGTTGGCACTTTGTCGGCCCCCTTGATTTGGGTACCCATACCCATTGGGAATCATTCTTGGCCTTACTGGCCCTCTACCAGTAAGGGCCCAACCCCACATCCTCCCCTTGGCATTGCCAAGTCACCCCGGGCTTGGGTGAGTGACGATAGAGCGGTGGCCCAACTTGGCCCGTTTTGAATGCGATTGTGCTTGCTTGCATTAGGTCCAAGGTTGTGTCACATCAATTGGTATCAGAGCAAGTCATTGACTTGTCTCTACAAGTCAAGTCCTAGGGCATGCTTGCATTGGACTCATCATCAATCCGACCCTTGCATTGATCCCCCCGATCATCATGGCCCCTCTCCCAATCATATCCCATGCATGCTTACCTAATGGAGAGCCCGTAGAAATTGATTTCATTGACCTAGAATCTAAAAATTGGGTGTCCCCCGATATCATTACCTCTCTTTGTAAGACCGGATAAATTGTGCACAATGGAGACCAAGTCTTTATTGAATTCCATAAATGGTTCGGGGAGACTAAGTATTTAGATGGAGCTTGGTGTCAAGAGGGAACATTGGCGGGTCCATGTATAATCCTAGGAAAGAAATGGTTAGATGAAAGGAATGCTGACATCGACCCAACACGTCGGACTTGCCTAGTACATCCGCCACACCTTTCGGGAACCTTTAAATTCAACAACCTTATATTCTCCCACCCGCGGGAATCCCGCCCTTGCTCACCACCCCGGGTGCACCATACTCCGGCCATCATCACCCCACCATCAAAGAACCTTCCCACTCCATTAGCTTTGGAAGAAGTAGTCCACACCACAACCATAGGTCCCCATACCCAATTGGGCCCCATGACCAACTCTCCACCTAGGCCCATGGTAACCCTCACCACTACCTCTCCATCACCCCCAAAAGGGGACACTCCTCCCAAAACAAATCAACCCAAACCCCTTCAACCCACCCATCTTCCTCTCCCTACCCCAATCCAACTCCCACCAAAGCCTCCACTACTTCCACTCCCAAACCCCACTCTACCAATCCCAATCCAAGTTTCCCTTTACCCACCACCCCGGGAGCACCACACACCAACCCTCATCACCCCAAAAGACCTCCTCACCTCCTTGGTAGAAGAACTCATACCCAATTCAATAGTTGAGGACACTCCAAACCCACTCCCCACCTTGGAGGGAACCCAAGTCCAAGTTGAGAAAGAAACATCACACGATGGTCCTCACCTTACATCACCCTCTCTAGTTGGGACCAAGCTCATCTTAGGAGAACCCATTGTTAGTTGGCTAAAGGAGAGCCCAATTAGAGAGATCCGGGCCCATGTTTTCCCTCCCATAGAACAAGACCTTACCTTAGTGCCCTTCTTCTCCTATCACACCACAATCCAAGCATCCTATCAAGTGGAGACCTTAGAGGGCCTTCTCAAGGGCATAGCATGGCAATTAGAGATGACTAACATGTTGACCCCTATGGTAGAACAACCTAGGAGCCTTAGCCTCCTACACCTATGCATAGGGTCTATCACCTCGGTTTGCACCATTGGTTGCTACACTAGCGACCTCCTTCTATTCCTCCCTACACCGGATGAGCCCAACCTTCTCCTCGATTTAGAGCTTCTTATCTCGGGTAAAAAGCCAAGCCTTCCACTCATGGCCGACTCACTTGTCAAGAACATTGGCCCAACTATAATGGAGAAGAATGACTTAGCACCTTTTAAGGATCTTGAGGACATGGAGTTCCTCCCCCTAGGTGACCCATTTTATGATCCATATGATCCATTCCAATGGGAGTCAAGGGACTCATATGACCCAACCATCTTACCAACCACCCACCTTTTCCTACCCTCACCCACCATATTGGGCCAAACCCACCTCATCTGTGACCCGGGTTACACCTTGGGAGCCATGACCTTGGGCCACATATCCCTAGGTAATAAGGTTGTGCCCCACCCCATGATGACCACCTTCTTAGATCCATTCGATCCTTTTCAATGGGAGTTCAAAGGTTGTCCCACACCTATACACATAGAAGTCACCTTTGGGAAAAGCATGCATGTGTCTAGGCTTACCATACCCCTTGGCATGAACACTATGTTGGGTCCATTCATTCATATCACCCACATGTCAAGTAGAAAGTATGAGTGGTCCACATTCGGATGTCATGGTCCTCCTTCAATCATCATAGATCTTAAGCATGTCAAAAGTATCTATGGATGTCCGGGTCCCCCCACATTCATCACCACTTTGCATGATAGGTTCACCTACTGGTGCCCCGGCCCACCTAGGCCCACCGAAGTCTACATGACAACATTGCATGATAAGTCCACATATGGTTGCCCCGGCCCTCCAAAATCCATCAAAGTCTTCTTGGCATCAAAGCATGATCGGTCTACTTTTGGTTGCCCAGGTCCACCCATCACCCCTAGAATGTCAACATTCACGAAATTGCATGAAAGCCTTTGCAAGCACATAAGCAAAAAGAATGAGGCTTATAAGAGGCGGGCCGACTCTCATCGGCGTCACCGAGACTTCCATGAGGGTGACTTTGTGATGGTAAGGACGGAGAGGCTCTCCCCGGGAGCCAACTCTAAACTGAGGCCACGTGGGGCTGGTCCCTTCCAGGTCTTGAGGCGTATTGGTGTAAATGCCTACGAATTAGATCTCCCTGAGGAGTATGGAATAAGTCCCACATTCAATGTCGCCGACCTAGTGCCATATAAGGGACCCACGGTGGTACCTAGTGAGGAGATTGAGCCTACTTCTTCCATTGAGAGAGCACCCACCCGTGAGGAGAGGCCACCAACCAAAAGAGCCCAGCGTGAACAAATTGAACAAATATTGGATATACAAGTCACTACCACTCGGAGCAAGGTATATGAGCGCTATCTCGTCAGGTGGAAGGATCGGCCTCCTTCGGAGGATTCTTGGGTGAGTCGGGAGGATCTCCAGCGGTTGGATCCGGACCTCCTCGAGCAGTACCACAGCCGGATGGATCCCTACTCGACGGAGTCGAGCTCTTCACAGCCCATGGGATTTGATGGAGACATCATCCACAATTCCCTTTGGCTAGGGTCTTCTTCACACTCCGGCATCGTTCGAGTTCGGGCCTCTCTCTATAAAGGCCCACTTATCCTTTTTATGCTATTTACTTGAGTCATTTGATGTAATTTTCAGTTTATTTGAGTCATGTCCCTAGGTCTTGCATTTATTTTCCTAAGTATTGAGTGTCATTAGATTGTGTAATGTGCTATTGGGCCTAATTCTTCGGGCTTGGCCCATGAGCCCCCCCTACCCCTTCGGTTATTTGCTATTGAGTCTTTTGTCAGGGACTTATTGTAAAATGTGGGTTTCCTATATATAGGGCCCCATTTCCTTCATTTGGAGGTAATGAAGGAATGAATCAATCAATGAAAAAAATACCATTTGAGAGTCCAAAGCTTAGTTTAGTGGAGTGATTCCAACATTTTTTTGGGTGAGAAACCCTAGGGGAGAGATTCCCCACCCTTCCCTCTCTTAATCCCTCTTTTTCACTCCATTTTCTCTCTCCTCAACACCCAATTTCAAATTTTCTTCTCTCTCCTCCCTTCCCAACCACCTCAACCCCCACTACCATCATTAAAGCCCTCCACTTCCCCATGGCCTCCATTACTCCACCCCCCTAGTCCCAAGGAGATCCCTCACCATTCCAACACAATCTTCTCTATTCCAACATAATCTTCCCCCATTCCAACACACTCATCCCTCTTCCCCACACAATCCCCCACATTCCAAAGCCATTTTGAATTTGAAATCCCTTCCCTCCATATCCTTTGGCCGCCCCCCTCTCCTCCTCTCTAGCCTAGTTCGCCCCCCCTCTCCTTCCATTCTCCACCACCACTTGCCCTCACACCCTCCATCCACCAGCTGAAACCTTCGCCCCTCCTCTTCTTCATCCACCTCCCCCCTGCCATTAGCAACCCTCCACCTCTTCCATACCTCCCCTCCACCTTTCTTCATCCCCCTTCACCATACACCACTCTCTCCTTCTTCTTGTTAGATCCCTTGGGGGCTTTGTCAAAGTTGCAGGTTGCTGTTCAAGAGATGCAGTTGTACCCGAAGCTTGCAGAAGGTACCACGGTTTGCTACCTGCGATTCTGAAGGCATAAGAGGCATCCACGGAAGCGCCTGCCAGTCCTCTTCGTCTCGAAAGTGGTTTCGTCCTCATCGGAGCTCGGTGCTGTCCGGGACCTCCATTCTCCCACAGCTGTGCGGTTCTGCCTTGGCTGAGGACCTGAGCCGGCTTAGAAGCTCTGCCACAACCAGCCCCGAAGGCATCAGTCCTCAAGTCCTTCTTAAAAGTTCTTCATCGGCCTGTCTACTTTCAGAATCAAGAAGCGGAAGCCCATTCCGCATCCGGGAACAGAAGTTACCAATTTTCTTCCACGGTCGCGCAGCTCTGCCTCCCCTAGTCTGCATCGACACCTCCTCACTCTTCTGGCTCCATCGATCGTCTCCGTTCTCTTCTGGCATCCCCGTTTCTTTTGCTGCAAAGAGGACTCACCCACGGTTCTAACGGCGCCGACGGCATCAAATTTGGAGTTCGGGAGCGGACAGGACAGCCTCTGCATCCTACTGTTGGTGACCTACCCCTGCTAGTCTGAGAAATAGAGGCCATGTTCAAGCTCCTGCCCCGACCTACAGAGACTCCAGAAGAAATTACAAAAATTCTGAGGCATTCCCCTTCCTGTTATGAAGATTTCTCCGCCAGTCTCGCCATCAGAAAATTTCCTGAGCGATATCTACAACAGTAACACCGACCCTCTGTCCTGGTTCGCAGACAGCAGGCAGATTCGGCGTCCACCCTTGTTCCTCGTTCTTTGCTTTGGTTTCCCCACCCCGCTTGGCCGGCTGAAGGCCCCTCCCTGCGTGGAGGTAGTATTGATGTAATATCAATAGCCCCCACCCCAAGTTCCCCCTCCTGCGAGAGGTGTAGTGGTGTACTTTGTTTGGGCAGGTCAAGCGACACCGCCGCGGCGTGTGGGGATCCACTCGCCTCCCCGCTCGCCCTCGTCTCCGACCGGGACCGGTTTCTTCAAACCGGTCGAGTAAGTGCTCAAACCTTCACTCCAACTAGTGCTTGTCTTTCAATATTAGTTCTTAATTCCGCTGGTTATGCGAGTGAGAGCCCGATCCTCAAGCCCCATAAACTTGAGTGATCACCGTGGGAATATTGTAACCGTTGCCGTTGGCACTTTGTCGGCCCCCTTGATTTGGGTACCCATACCCATTGGGAATCATTCTTGGCCTTGCTGGCCCTCTACCAGCAAGGGCCCAACCCCACATCCTCCCCTTGGCATTGCCAAGTCACCCCGGGCTTGGGTGAGTGACGATAGAGCGGTGGCCCAACTTGGCCCGTTTTGAATGCGATTGTGCTTGCTTGCATTAGGTCCAAGGTTGTGTCACATCACTGGGGCTGGAGGTTTTCCGTGTGTCCCTTGGATGAGGGATTATCTCGGCGGCTTATGAGTTGTCTTGGGAATCATATTACCGTGGTTTCAGACCTAGGGATTAGGCTAGATTGACGGCGCTGTGCCGTTACGTGCAGGGGTTTTGACCCGAGTCGTGTGACTCAAAGACCGTTGGGGTTGTTAGGTCTAGTGGGTTGTCCAGAGTCTGGTGGCCTCGAGCCACCTGGTACTCCGTGCTACTCACGATGGGCGTGTGCGTGGTTCTCGGTGTTCACATTTAGTGACCCCCACTAGCTGTGGCTTTCCTGCGCACGCGAGTGTAGACCCACCCGGGAGTGGTGGAGAGCTTTCCCGAGAGAGACGATTTTTAGGCTGGTTACGGTAGGGCCCCTCGCGTTTGCAGCCTAAGTCCGGGATGGGGGAAAAACCAGCTAGAGGACCCGACTTAGAGCGGATAGTCTGTGTGTACATACGTGGTTGGGGACGTCGGACCCGCGCTGACGAGCGTGACCCCAACTAGTCCTTGTTCTGTGGTTATTGTACGGTGTCTTAGTTCCCGCTGGGCCGGAGGGAGACACCTGAGGCGCGGACTAAGTCGTCAGTGGACACTTCCGGCCTTGCTTCTAGTGGACAGGTACTCCCGTCACGTGACTTGAGATTCCATTTCTCGTATGCGAGATGTGGTTTTGTGTGCAATTTTTGGGTGAGTTCCTGAGATTGAGGTCTAGGGTTCTGGTGAGCATCACCGAGGGTTTTTCCTAGGCAGTGTCTAGTCCACGACAGGGTTGTCGTGATGTGTTTTCTGGCGGTGTGGCCAGAGGTCTTTTCGTTAGGCCGATGCTCCCCCGACTGTGAGATCGGGGTGTTGGTTTCTATTCTGATAGGCGTAACTGTAGCGTCGAGTTTTTACCGGACACCGGTTTGCTATTCTTGTTGTTGTTGCTGCTTTCCGTTACCACCGTTATTTTCGGTTGGGGTTCAGCGGGACCCCTACTGAGCCAGTGATAGGAGGCTCACCCCTACTTTTCAGGTGCGGTAGTTCTTCCTCGAGATACGAGGGTGCTGTGCGGAGGTTCTTAGTGGCCAGCTTACAGGGTCGTGTGTTCACTCGGTGTTGGGTATGCTTCTCTGCCCTAGACTGTACTTTTGTTGGACAGGACTCTATTGTAGTGAGATTATTTATTTCTATTAATTGTTGAATTGTTCTGTTTTATTTCTTATTTCTTTGTACCTCTACACTCCCTTTAGCCATTCCGAGCCCTCCGGCTCGTGGGCGGCGGGTCAGGATTCGAATGGTGTCGGGTTCTTCCCAGTATTCGGATCTTGGGTCGTTATAGTTAGCGTGTTGGGCGAGGCATGCGTGTCTTGGTTAGGAGTAGCACGATGGCAGAGGAGGGCCGGCGATGATAACGACTGTGGTGGCCAGAGATTCGGCTAGTGGCGATAGCCTGGTGAGGCTGTTGGGGAGGCAGCTAGGGTTCTTTCCCCCCTTTCTATTGTGAAGAAGAAGGAGGAGATGGTGAGGAGAAAGAAACCAATATGAAAGAGGACTCTTAAGTTAATTGGATCCAAGGTTATTGGGTCCAATTTGGGTTCAGGTTTTGGATCTAGTTAACTAATAAGTCTGGTACACTTGTTGGATCTGGGTCACGGTGAAGTTTGTGTGTGGAAACAGGTCTGTCCGTACCCATTTAGGAGATCTATCTCACAAGATTGACATGTGAGTGATATGACAGTCAACATTATTTTGCTCAGATCAGAGGCAATCGAAGGCAGAATTGGGCAATCTAGGAGTCCATCCCTAGGTTTTTAGGCACTTCAGATGTGTTGGATAGTCTAGATTGAGAAAATTCTGCTCTAATTGGGAGGTTTGTGAGGAGAGTGTGGAGATCGATGGAGATCAGGGCGATCAGACAGATCATGGCTAATTAGCGAGGGTTGATGGAGGGCAGTGCAGATCAAAGGTAGTAGGGAAGTGTGGACACCAAAAAATGCATACTTGGATATCCTGCTCGGCCTCGCGTCAGCAACGGCGCCGAGTGAAGAAACCCCGGAGAAATCAAGCACAAAAGGCCCCACAGCCCGTGGGCCTCAAAGAGAATCAAACGGGCCATGACTCGTGCCCACAATGGGCTCAGAACGGGCCCCGGGTACACACACCCCCTGGGGAGCCCTTCAGCGGCACGCCCAGCCCCAAGGGGGACTCAACGGCACACCCTGGCGGAGCCCCAGCGGCACGCCTTGGAGAGCCCTCCAGCGGCACGCCCCCTCCAGCGGCACGCCCCCTCCAGCGGCACGCCCCCTTCAGCGGTACACCCCCTGGGGGGGTTTCAACGGCACACCCCCGGAGGGGTCTTCAGCGGCACAGCCCCCAGGGGCTTCAGCGGCACAGCCCTCAGCAGGCCTCAGCGGCACGCCCTTCAGGCCTCAGCGGCACGCCCTTCAGGCCACTCAGCGGCACGCCCTTCGGGCCATTCAGCGGCACACCCTTCAGGAGCTTCAACGGCACGCCGTTTTGGCTCCCCAGCGGCACGCCTGTGCAGCCCGCCAACGGCACAGCGTCAAGCCTTTTCAATGGCTAAACGACATGGCGCCCATGCCCTATGCATCCTTGGCGCGCAGTGAGCTCTATGAGGTGTCAACCATGGGTTGGGCCACGCAGGCTACCCCACTGACAACCAGGAGAGGAGCAGGTCAAACCCATCATCACAGTCGGCTTCCCACCTTCGACGGTCCTGCTCGAAGTCGTCGGTGGCTGGGAGTATAAAAAGCCTCCTGTTCGACAAAGGAAAGGGGGGAGGCATGAGAAGAAAGGAGGCCCAGAGAGAGACACCCACCACACAGAGGAAGAAGAGAAGAGAGAAGAGAAGAAGAGGCGTCCCGGCGTGAGCTTCCTCCGACGAGTACCGGGAAGAAGCAAGAGTAAGAGAGAGAGAGCTCGATGTAATGGGGGAGAGAGTTAGGGGCGGATGGCTTTCCTCCTGCACTCTGTTCCTCCCCCTCTTATCTTTTGTCTTTCGTTGGGTTTCCCCCTGCCTATAGCCTCGTCTTGGGCATCTTCTTTGGTAATGTACATGTAGGGCTACGGCCTTTTGCCTCCCATGAATAAAAGATCACCCCCCTTTTTTTCGGGACCTTTCTTGCTATTTATATTGATTTACTCCCGCCGTCGCAGTGTATGTGGTGTGTTGTTCGCTTTCCCCGTTTCTCCGGTATTTCTTCGTAACCTCCGTAGCCATGTGATTCCTCCCCTATGAGTTTTGGCCTTATGGGCTCTTCACTCCCCTCCATGGCCCTCTATTATGTCCACCGGCCTAGGGGAAGGGGAGACCCTTACCCTCTCTCCGAGCACCCAGTAATTAGTAGCCTACCCCCGGCCTTGAATCCCCCTTCTTGCCATGAATGGCCTTCAAGTCTCCCAGCCCACACACTTAGCCCTGTTTGAGCCTCCAGCAATACACCTTTCCGGCCCTTGGCCGACACACTTGTTTGGGCCCTCAGCGGCACACACACACACATTGGCCCTCAGCGGCACCCCCCCCATTGGCCCTCAGCGGCACACTCCTATTGGCCCTCAGCGGCACGCCCATTGGCCCTCAGCGGCACACTCACTTTGGCCCTCAGCGGCACACCCTTATGGCCCTCAGCGGCACACCCTTCAGTCCCCCAGCAGTACACTTCTTGGCCCTACTCCAAGCCCTTCCTTTCGCGTTTTCCGAGGCTCCGTAAAGGTGTTGTTGCCTTCGGGCGCCCACCTCCAGTTGTCGGGTTCCGCCACTCCGTGTGGGCGCGTTCCCTTTATCTCCCTTACGCCCCGGGTTAAGGGGAGATGCTGCCGAATTTTTGTGAGAAAATAACAAAATATTAAAAGAGACAGAGGGAAGCAACAAACGAATGGAATAATCAATGAACCTCCCAACTAATCAAGCCACTGCCGGCACCATGACGAGAACCGAACTGATCAACTACCCGGCAGCCCGGACGCCCAACCCGCAAGAAAGGAGGCTGAACCGAGCAAAACGGAAACAAGGGAGAAGTTTATATAAAACTACGTAAAAATTAAAACAAGAAGAAAAGAAAAGCCTTAAAATAAGAAATTGAAAACTGATTGGACCTCCACCGCCACGCCTTGATTGGCCCTTCAACGGTGCACCCCAGTTATCTTCCAGCGGCACACTCATCCAACCCCTTCGCCGGCACACCCCTCCCAGCCTTCAGCGGTACGCTTCAAAGCCTTCCTCGGCACGCCCCTTGAACCCTCAGCGGTACGCCCTAATTGCCGATGGACACACCCTTTAACGGCACGCTCTCCATGGCCCTTTCAGTGGCACACTCCCTCCCTTCGCCGGTACACCCTCAGCCACCGTCTCAACGGGATCCAGTGTATAGACTTTGGGCCAGCCAACGTACAGACTTCATGTTACAATGTACAGACTTTGAGCTTGGCAACGTATAGACTTCGAGCTGCAGTCAAAGGGGCAATGTACAGACTTCATGTTGCAGCGTATAGACTTGGGGCTGGCCAATGTATAGACTTGGCCAATGTATAGACTTTGGGCCAGCCAACGTACAGACTTCATGTTACAATGTACAGACTTTGGGCTTGGCAACGTATAGACTTCGAGCTGCAGTCAAAGGGGCAGTGTACGGACTTCATGTTGCAGCATATAGACTTGGGGCTGGCCAATGTATAGACTTGGCCAATGTATAGACTTTGGGCCAGCCAACGTACAGACTTCATGTTACAATGTACAGACTTTGGGCTTGGCAACGTATAGACTTCGAGCTGCAGTCAAAGGGGCAATGTACAGACTTCATGTTGCAGCGTATAGACTTGGGGCTGGCCAATGTATAGACTTGGCCAATGTATAGACTTTGGGCCAGCCAACGTACAGACTTCATGTTACAACGTATAGACTTTGGGCTTGGCAACGTATAGACTTCGAGCTGCAGTCAAAGGGGCAATGTACAGACTTCATGTTACAACGTACAGACTTTGGGCTTGGCAATGTATAGACTTCAAGCTGCAGCCAAAGGGGCAATGTATAGGCTTGGTGTTGTAGTGTATAGACTTTGGGCCAGCCAATGTACAGACTTCATGTTACAACGTACAGACTTTGGGCTTGGCAACGTATAGACTTCACGATGGACAATGTACAGACTTTGAGCTGCCAATGCACAGACTTCGTGCTGGTTGAATAGGCAACGTATAGACTTGAGGCTGGGGAACGTACAGACTTTATATCACCCCCCGTCCTTCACCGACACACTCTCCAGCTATGGCCCCTTTTTAGCCCCCAGCGGTACACCCCTTGAGTCTACAGCGGTACGCCCCCCCCTTTTTGGCCATGTTGCTCTCAGCGGTACGCCCCTTCGGCCTCCAGCGGTGTGCCCTTTTCACCCCCCAGCAGTACACCCCTTCGCCATTCAACGGCACACCCCATGCCCTCAGTGGTACACTCCCATTTTTCCTTCGCCGGCACACTGCATGTGTATATACACATATAGCATGATAAGGGCATTGACGATAGCAAATAAATTGATGAAAATTATGCTAATTAAAGGACCCCGAATATGTAACATTAATAATGATTCAAAGGCATAAATAAACAATAAACATCAAATCAAAGATCAGAACATATAACTAAGAAAACCCCGAATAAAAGACGCTAGGGCCCATACTGCAGCCCCCATCTCTCCCCGCGACCCGGGGCAAAAGGAACAATAATGCCGCCCTCTCAGGCCGGGCTCGGACCTTGGGAGTCATCCCGACATGGTCCGGTCTCGACCTGGCCTCGGGCCGACATCTTGATCAGACTGGGTTTGCTCCCCGTTCCGGACGCCCTCCGAGTCATCACTAAAGTTGTCGGGCGTTCGGCAAACACTTGAACGGATTTGTCCCGGCTTTTCCTGTCGCGTTTCCATCACGGACCCGTGTCCGAATATGAAAAGGTCCACGAGTGACCGACATGACCAGCAGTTGGTGGTCTGAATACAACCCTCAGTGTGATCCATTCCTATCCTTTTCTTGCACAATTAGTATTATTCTTTTCGGCCGCGGGGCCCCTAACTTCGGTAATTAATCAAGGGTATTCCCTCGTGTGGGGGATGTAAATGACGTTGTGACCTTTATGGCACGACGGGATTCGGTCCCGACACGAATCACACAATCGCCTGACGAAGTAAGACCGAGCACACAATGGGCTCTTCGGAGCCCGAATAAATTGTCACTTTGGTGACTGGCACGCCCACGCACTTAATAGACAAGACCACCTGAACCCAGCGAATTTAAGCGCGTCCACAGCTCTGGCACGCCCGGTGGGACCTATCCACCCTTCATCTCTTTGCCGAAGTTAGGGGCCCCGCGGCCCCCTTCTTGTAATACTAATTGTGCTACTTTCTTAAATGCAGGAAGAGAGAGAGGCATCATGGAGCCGACAATGGCTGTTGTTTGCGGCCCTCAAGTCGTGGAGAGCCATGTCCGAGGCGGCTACCTGGCGGTGCCCCTCAACTTCGGGAGCTTCCCTCCCACCGTGGACTTCCCCAACTTCTTGGGGGTAGCCTTCGCCAACATCCTCGAGGTAAAGGCGCCCGAAGAGTCCCAGGTCAACGCTCCCGCCCCGGTGGCCACTGAAGCTGCTGCCGGCCGAGCTATGGCCAAGAACAATACCAGCGTCCCGACAACGACGCTGAGCTGCAACGTGCACCACGTGCACCAAACTACCGGCCCATCCCACCAAGGGTCGACATTCCACCGAAGGAGGCTTCGGAGGAGCAACACTGGCGCCGGCTCAGGGCGTCGCATGTCCAACTCCGGAAAGTCCATGACGGTTGGGGCCCTCCGAGTCCGCCTAGACGGGCAGAGGTCCCAGGCGACGCTGGACCGCGTCGTCCCGACCATCCCAGTCCGCAACTCCTTCCAAGGACTGGAGAAGCAGAAGGAAAGGGCAACGCCCGCAACCCTACACAGGCCGGCCAAACTGAAACAAGTTTGGGTACCCAAGGGGGCCCAGCCTGCTACACCCGCCCAAGCGGGGCCCAGAGCTTTCCGCCCGAGGAGGGCCCGACAAGATGACCGGGTCGAGGTGATGACCCCAACTTCCCGACCGGCACCCGTCATCCCGGCGCCGTCCGAGAATGCCCGCCGCCGTCGCCAAGGGCCCCGGCACAATGCCGCCCGCCCGGCTCTCACGGCCTGCTCTCCTCCTGCCACTGTCATCGACATGCAACCCCAGGCCGCTCTCCCTGACCAGGAGTGGGAAGGGATCGAGCAGGCTATGAGGAATTACCTCCGAGGTCCGGGTAGCACCCCCGCCGGCCGCCAGAGACTGCTAGGGGCAATGGCTTCCGCTTTTCAAGAGGAAGGCGCCCGACCCGCACCTAGCATGGAGTCGAGGACCCGTCCGGAGGAGCCGCGCTAGTCCCCTATTCGGGAGGAAGCGCCGCCCCGACGATCGGTCTTTGATAGACTGGTGTTCCCGGGAAGATCGTCCAGGAGGGCGACAAAAAGAAACAAGACCAAGAGGTGGCAGACATTCACCTGTAGCATGGCAGGAGTTCACGGGCGGTATGGCGCCTTGCCTATCGATCCTGAAGAAATGGCCAGACTGGCCGCCAGACCGGGACCCCTTACTAGAAGAGGGAGAGCGGCAGGCGGCGCGACACCCGCAGGCGCCGAAGGGGCCCTACCTGAAGAACCCCTTGCGGCCCTCACGGCCAACGTAGTCACCACCGACGACACGAGTGGCGGACCCTCGACATCATCTGAGGACGCCCCGGCCGAAGAGACAGGGGGCATGCCCAGTCTCCCCACAGCTGACCCTACAATGCTGCTCATGATACAACGATTCCAGCAGGAAATCGAGTCACTCAAGAAGCAGCTAAGTGAGCGGAACACACCGCCCCCGATGTCCTGGTAGACCGAGGTTATACCCGAAGTACCCAGGGACAGGGGGCAGTCTTCAGAGGCAGCTCTCCCAGCAACCCTCAATCCTCTTGGGGGCGCGCCCCCACAGCAAACACATCACATAGCAGTGGCCCTGCCACAGGCCCCGCCTTCACAAGGGTCCCCTATGGCCCCCCGGGCGACCGTGGTAGCCACCCCGAGCGCTCAGCCCGCTCACTTTTACCCGAATCCAGTCGACCCGGCAACAGTTAGCCGGTTGATGCTGGAGCAGATGATAGATATGAAATTGGCCGAGAGGGGCGAAGGGGATCAGACGCCGTTTGACGTCTACCGAGTACCCTACCCGGCCCACTATGCCGCAAGGAAGCTACCGGTCGGCATCACCAAGCCGCCGAAGTTTGAAAAATTCAACGGGTAAGGGTCCCCCAGGGAACACATTGCTTACTATGTGAACATCATGGGAGATCTAGCTGCTGATGAAGCCTATCTCCTGAAGTTCTTCGGCTCAACACTTACCGGACTCGCCTTCGAGTGGTACTCCAGCCTGCCACCCGGGTCCGTTGTTGACTGGCCTGACATGCAGAAGAAGTTCAAAGAAAGATTCTATGTTGCAGAACGGGAAGTCACTTTAGCAGAGCTCTATGCTACAAGACAGAAGAACGATGAGTCGGCCCTCGACTACATCAAGAGATGGAGGAACCTCAGCTTGAGGTGCAGGCGTCCCCTGCACCAGGAGGACGCGGTGCAGATCTGCAAACAAAACTTGAAGAAAGAAATCCAGGAAAGAATGATCGGCACCGAGGTCAAGACGTTTGACCGCCTGAACAACGTGGTAGCAGAGATCGAGGCATTTCTGGCCCGATACTCCTCCGCTCCAGCCATGTCAAGCCAGAGAGCCAGACAGGCCGAGAAGAAGCCAGCTCCCCCTGAGGTGCACACATTAGACTTCCAGGCTTTTGAGAAGCAAAAAGAGAAAGCCAAGGCGGCTGCCAACCTTCCTCCGCCCAGAACTACAGAATGGCGGGAGGGCCCCTCACTAAGGGAGAAGATGAAAAATAAACTTTATTCCTTCTCCCGAGACAAGTCCAAACTCCTGTTCGAGTGGGCAACCAGCTATAGCAAAATTACACTGCCAGAGCCGAAGAGGCCCGGTGACCTGAAGAAGAAAGATGACCCGCGCTTCTGCTTATACCACCGGGTGCTCGGGCATACTATCGAAGACCACTATGTCTTCAAGGATGTTATTGAAGCCCTAATCAAGAACGGGGAGCTAGACATGGGGGAGCATAAAGTAGACCCCCCGAAGCCGCATGAGCTGCCCAGCATAACCTCCTCCGTCAACATGGTCTCATTGTACCGGGAGCTGCCAGAGGAGTGGGCGGAGGCCTGCGCCCGCGTCACTTATGAGACCTTCATCATGGCCCCATCTCAAGACCAAGAAGGGTGGCAGACTATACCCAGAAAAACTAGAAAGGCGCGTGCCTCTCGGCCTACCCCAGGAATTCACCCGAGGGTGGCAGCGCCCCTGCCTGCACGGCCCCCGGCAAGCCCGGTTTGCCACGACACGGCCCCTCGGCTGGTCATGAGGCGGCCCACTCACAACAAGAAGAGTTCTGTCCTGCTGCGGATGCACAAGAAGACTAGCCCGGTGGTTGAAAGACTCCAGGCTATTATTGATGGGCTCGAAGATTATGAACAGCCCGAAATCCAGCCTGTGGAGCTGAGGGAGTATGTCCCCTGGAAGGAGTTCGAATCACTCGAGCTGGCTCCGGGAACAGAAGCCGATGCAGACAAAGAGCCTCCTCTGTGGGGTGAACTTCCTCAAGAGCAGCCACCTGCTGCAGCAGGCAAGAAGAAGAAGAAGAAGAGAAGACCCAGGGGCAAGAAGAAGAAGGAGGTTGTCCTCGCCTGCAACACCCTCTCAGCGTTGTTCGACACCGCTCTCTCCCTGGAAGAAAAAGAAGAAGAGCCACCCCATGAACCGGCGGAGGTGAATCAAGCTGAGGCGTCCACCTCCCAACACGCCACCAGGTCCGGAAGGAAATGGGGGCGCCCTCCTCAGGACAACCTCAACACCATGCTCAGGGGAGAACAATCATACCAGATTTCTGACCCTGAGGTCCGAGGCGCCGAGATCCCTCCTCCATCGGGTCTCTATCCCGGTGGGGCCAGGAGTCAAGGCACCCCTTCATTCGTTGAATTCCTGTCAGCCCGAGCAGGCAGGCAGGCGCGCTCCCCAGTGCCTCCCTCCACCAGGAAAGCAAGCAGTCCCCGAGCTCTACCGGCGGCTACTCCTCCTCAGCCAGAAGGAGAATTCAACGGCATCCCAAACCTCGCCGAATTCATGCGAGAAACAGAGGAAGCCCAGCAGGCCCCGCCGGCTCAACAGGCTGCAACGGAGCCCACAAAGCTGGCGTCCCCTGACCTGACACCACAACCCCAGGATGAGGGCAGGCGCAGCAAGCCCGAAGAGATGAAATTGCTCAAGGTGCGGGTGGCCGAGCGAATAGTCAGACACCTCAAGAAAATCCCGACCCGGTTTACGGTATGGGAGATGCTGTCCCTGAATGAAGAAACACGGCAAGCCATCATCTCCGCACTCCAGACGCCAGCACACCTTGAAGCCTGTTTGGCAGAAATATCACCTGAAGTAGCAGTGGCTTTCACAGAAGATGACATGCTCCTGCCGACTTGCAGCCATAACAGGCCCCTCTACATGAAAGGGCAGTTGAACGGCCAGCCTATCAATAGGGTCTTGATCGACCCAGGGGCAGCAATGAATATACTCCCGTACCGGGTGTACCAGATGGTGCGGACACCCGAGCAGTCGATCGGCACGACACGCCGAGCCACCGGTACCGCACGCGGAGCACGACACGAGCCACCACAGCATCCATCTGGCTCGGAGACAGCCTGGAGACTCCGCCTTGAGCTTCCCCATTTATTATATTTAGTTAGACTTTATGTGTGTGTAATTTGTATTTATTTCGTTGCATTCGGTTTGCCATTTTGAGTGTAATAGGGGCTTACGAGCATTTCGGACCCCGTGGGCCCCACGGGCCCCCCGGGCCCCACCACATTGGGCCACCTCAGCCTAGGGTCCCACATGGGGCCAGTCAACATGCCACATGGGAGCATCTAGAAGTTTGAATGGTATTTGGACACATGGGGGACAATGGACTTGAAAAGTCCAAATGAGAGGCCACCTACCCCCACCTACCAAGTCCAACTTCCACATCCTTGCCATTCTAGTCAATAGGCCGCCCCCCCCTTTATTTTTTTTTTAATTTTCATTTGTGTGGATGGTCACATGCAATCCTAGCCCTCAATCTCCCACCCCTAGATCCAACGGTGGAGGATTGATTAGATTGGTGACCTATATATGCTTGTAATTTCCATTTTTGATGAATTAATGCCATTTGGAATCAAGAAATTGTTGGAGCTCCAGCTTGGTGCGCCCCTCTCTTCCCCCTTGCAGCTGTGAAGGTTGCCTCTGGAGGTGTGACTCCTCCCCTATCAGTTCCGGTCATCGCCGCCGCCGCCACGAGCCGCCATCGCCACCACCGGAGTTCTGTCCACGCAGTACCACAGCCACTTCCACGAAATTCCAGTCTCAGCCACGGCCTCAGATCGAGCTGAAACTTTTACTGGATGTCCCAGAGGTGTCCAGCACGTCCTCAGAATTTTGGTTGGTCATAAACATCTCATTTGGTATTTTTTGATTTTCGTCCAATCACAGTTTCCAGATCTGTCTACTGTCTGTTTCCATTTCCACCCGCCCAGAGTTTCAAGTCTTAGGTCCTTTTTTTGATTTTCTTTGGTTCTCCCAATTTAACTGGGTGTCCCTTACATCCATCCCTTCATCCACCATTTTTTTTAATTTTTGGTTCGTCAATTTCATATTTTCTAAAATTCGTTCTCAGTCCTAGCTACAGTACTTTCTGCCAGTTCCCAGATCTGACCACCAGACACTCCAAAAATCCTATCAAATCACCACCAGCTCCAAATCCAATTCTAAAAATTGTCCCATCTTCATGGTTTGAATATCTACAAAGTTTAAGAAGAGCTTGAAGTCTGATTCCTACGGAAAGTAGGCGGTCAACGGTGGTTCTCAGACAAGTACTCTGTAAATCTGATGTCTCGGTTACTGTACAACAGGGATTTGTAAATTCATTAAAGTCTAGATCTGGCTAGATCCATCAGATCTCTTTGAGTCTAGATTGAAGCATTTGAAGAGAGCTTTCCAACGATAGCTCATGCGTCCCGATCCGACGTCGGGATCGACCGCAGCGGCTGTTTTCGCCGGAGCGCGCACCTGAAAACAGCAAGCAGAAATCCGTGGGCAGCATTCCAAAAGCTTGGAGATCGGAGTTGTTCGGCCACCGGTCGGTGTTCCCGGCCGACCGCCTTCCGTGGAGACGTGCCACCAGGGGTCCCCATCACAGTGGGACCCACTCCTGCAGATCCGGAGGCCAGCGCCACCCGTGGGCCCCACGGGCCCGCAGAACCCGCCGTTCGGAAAGCACTAAAACGCGGAGTTCGGCACCGCCGGGCGACATCAAGATGCTGCCCGTCAACCCGAGTTGCGTGATTCCCGGGCTCCACATGTGACCTTTTACCTCCCTGCGTGGAGTGGGTCAAATCTTTGTATTGCTGTGATATTGTTTAACCGGGAGTCCGTGATTCGGCCGGGGTTGTCTTCGCCACGCCGGGAGCGTGGAGGTAATGGTCCGAACCTCTTGGCGTTCATTTGCTTAGCTAGTATACGGTCTTTTGCCGCTGCCGAGAGTGTAGGTTCCTAGCCCGTGTGTCCATGTCACCGCTGTGAGCGTGAGAGTGACCCGTCCCGCGACTCGATCCGAGTCCGGAAGTGAGTCTGACTACCTTGAACTCTGCCGGTTCCTTAACCGCGCACGATCCACGTTTTCCCTCGCATGGGACGCCGAGTGAGCTTGTACTTCTGTTAGCGACGTTTGCCACTAGGAGCTCGTAGTGTCGGGCTTAGCGTCTCCCTGGTGTGTATTGCTGGTCGCGTCTTCATTTAGAGTCCGAGGGTGGCACTGTATAGTGTCGTCTCCCGTGTCCGTCCCGCATCAGTTTGGTATCATAGCAAGTCGAGTCTAGGGTAGTCGTTGCATAAGTCTTGCATAGTCTAAGGTTACCCCACACACACCTTCACTCGGTATATCCAAAGGTGTTGTCCGACCGTTAGGCTTCGCCTATCGGGAAGACCACACACTTGCGCGAGTGACCTTCGGGTCGATTACCTCCGCCGCGTACCGAGTCTTGGCCGTGTCTAGGGTGTAGTCGAGTCTCATTCTTTTCAAAAAAAAAAAAGTGTTTTAAATTACATTCTTTCAAAATACCAAAAAAGGAGTGTTTTCAAATTGCAATTAGGTCTAAGTGTATCATTTAGTGTGTTTGCATTAGTCGGTCGTTGTCACCTAGTCCGTACGTCTTTGCATGCCCACCCGTCGAGGCACCCAATACTCGCCACCACCACCTATGGCGGACTCCCGAGCCCGTAGTTCCGATGAGTCTTCCACGGCCGAGATGTTCCGGGCCATCATGGATCGTTTAGACACGCGTATGGATGGTCTTAGTACGCGTATGGATGGCATAGGGACGCGTCTAGAAGGGAGGATGAAGGTCCTCGAGGATCGGGCCGGGGTTTCGGAGCAGTCCATTCAAGGCCTTGTTGGGAGGATTGCCGTCCTAGAGAGGGGCCCAGTAGCGGCGCAACCCGCGCCGACGAACGGCCAACAAGAGCCGGTGCAGCAACCCGCTGTGCCAAGGGCTCAGGTAGAGGATGTCGGGAGGCAACAGGCGCCTATAGTGGATGATTATGCCTCCGACAATGATCACGGGGGTAACGGTCGTCGTCATCAACGACGGAATCGTGATGACGAGGATGACGACCGCATTCTTAGGGGTGTGCGTGCGGACCCTCCCACTTTTAGCGGGTCCTTGGACCCTAGGGTGTATCTAGATTGGGAGGCCGGTATGGACCGGTACTTCGAGTGGTTTGAGATGACGGACCACCGAAGAGTCCGATATGCGAAGATGAAGCTGCAAGGGCAGGCCCAAACTTATTGGATCAATGTGGAGAGCCTGCTCAACCAGCGACGTCAACCCCAAATCGGTACCTGGGATGATATGAAACTCAAATTGAGGGAGAAGTACCTTCCTGCCTCATATCGCCAACGTCTTATAGACAAGTGGCAAAGCATCTCCCAAGGGAACCGATCCGTGACCGAGTACACCGCCGAGTTCGATGAGTATTATTTGCGGTGCGGGGTCACGGAAGAGAGCACCATGACGATATCCCGCTTTCGGAGAGGTTTGCGGCCTAATTATCAATATGAACTCTTTCGCCGCAATGCCACCACTTTGGAGCAGGCATATCAGATTGCTCTCGAATTGGAGCAGTTCGAGGCCGAGTTCGAGTCACCCCATCGGTTGGGCTCCTTTCCCCTTCGTAGTGTCGAGTCCCGTGGCTCATCTGGCACATATCCGAGGGCCCCCATGGCTCGACCTCAGGAGCCCGCTCGCCACGAGCCCTTTGCTCCTAGGCCTCGCCCTCCACCCCCGAGGGACCTTCCTCGTCCCCAGCATCTTACGGCCCCACCCATAGCCCGTCCACCGGCACCTGCACCACCCGCACGTCCTTTGTTGCCTACGCCTCCTATCCGTCGGGAGGATAAAGGTAAAGGACCTATGATTGGGGAGCCTAGTGGATCACGGCAGCAGTGTTATCGCTGCAATGGGTTTGGCCATTTCGCCAACCAGTGTCCCACTCGCCCATCTCTTCACATTGGGGACACACAGGCTGAGGATACCACCCCTGCGGGCCTAGAGTTAGTCAGCTATGAGGCAGATGAAGAGCTAGCTGACGAGTACTATGAGATGGGAGGTGAGGCCCAGGATGCCCAGCAGTTAGACGATACCCATGTGGGGGTCGTCAGATGTATCCTCACCCAGCCACAGGTCAGTGATGACTGGCGTCGGACCACTATCCTTCATGTATTCTGTAGGCTGGGAAAGCAAATTTGCAAGGTGGTCATCGATAGCGGGAGTTGTATCAATGCAATCTCCACGAACGCTGTCACTCGTCTTGGTCTCACACCCGTAGACCACCCTTGCCCCTACCAGGTATCATGGGTGGATACAACTTCCATTTCGGTCAGGCTGCGGTGCTTGGTCCCGCTGCAGCTCCACTCCTACCGTGACGAGATCTGGTGTGATGTTCTTCCCATGGAAGTGGGAAGTATCATTCTTGGTAGGCCGTGGTTATTCGACCGAGATGCCACACTCCATGGTCGGTCGAACACCTGTACCTTCGACCACGATGGCCAGCGGGTCACCCTCCAACCCGTTCGGCCCAGGAGCCCATCTGTTAGGGGTCCTACTGGCCCTAGTACTCCGAAGCCTTCCGTTCCCGGGCCTAGTACCCCATCCCCAGCTCGGGCTATGACCGTTACCTCTGGCCCAGGAGAGCCCTCGACGAGGAGATTGATGATGATTAGCTCCCGGGAAATGGAGCAGGAGCTTAGTCAGGGCTGTCCGGTGTTTGCCATTACGGTCCGAGAGGTGGAGCGGGACTCCGAGGGTGAGCTCCCACCCGAGGTTGTTCCCATTCTGCAGGAGTATGCTGATGTATTCCCCGATGAGCTTCCCGAGGGACTCCCACCTATGCGGGATATTCAGCATGCCATCGACCTTGTTCCGGGCTCTTCTTTGCCCAATCTTCCTCATTATCGAATGAGCCCCACGGAGCATGCCGAGCTTAAACGGCAGGTCGATGAGCTTGTGCAGAGAGGATCTGTCCGGGACAGCATGAGTCCATGTGCTGTACCCGCATTACTCGCCCCGAAGAAGGATGGCACGTGGAGAATGTGCATTGATAGTCGTGCCATCAACAAAATCACCGTGAAGTACAGGTTCCCTATTCCCCGCCTTGATGACATGCTGGACATGATGGCAGGTGCCACTATCTTTTCGAAGATCGATCTTAAGAGCGGCTATCATCAGGTGAGGATTAGGCCAGGTGATGAGTGGAAGACCGCATTTAAGACCAAGGACGGTCTATATGAGTGGTTGGTCATGCCTTTTGGGTTGACCAATGCCCCTAGCACTTTCATGCGGCTCATGACTCAGGTCCTTCGACCTTTCATTGGAGTCTTTGTAGTGGTGTATTTTGATGATATCCTTATCTATAGCTGCACCACAGGGGACCACTTAGACCACCTTCGGCAGGTCTGTATACTTCTTCGGCGAGAGCAGTTGTTTGCGAACCCACAGAAGTGTGCTTTCATGACATCTCAGCTTACCTTCTTGGGTTTCATTGTGTCTAGTACTGGGGTCTCCGCCGATCCGGAGAAGGTCCGGGCCATTGTTGAGTGGCCGGAACCCTGTACGGTTCATGATGTCCGCAGCTTTCATGGCCTTGCGACGTTCTATCGTCGCTTCATCCGCGGATTTAGCTCCGTCACTGCCCCGATCACGGATTGCATCCGTAAGGGCACATTTGTATGGACGAAGGCCGCATCTGCTGCCTTCAGGGACATCAAGGAGCGTATGACCCAGACACCTATCCTTCGACTGCCTGATTTCTCGAAGGTGTTTGAGGTCTGTTGTGATGCGTCGGGTGTTGGGATTGGAGGAGTTTTGAGTCAGGAGTCCCACCCGATCGCATATTTCAGCGAGAAGCTGAATGACGCGAAACTGCGATATTCCACATATGATAAAGAATTCTACGCAGTTGTTCAGGCTCTTAGGCATTGGAGGCACTATCTATTACATCAGGAGTTTGTCTTATACTCCGACCACGAGGCATTGAGGTACCTCCATTCCAAAAGAAGCTTAATTCGCGTCATAGTCGTTGGGTCGAGTATCTCCAGCAGTTCACCTTTGTGCTTAAACATAAGGCTGGAGTGGAGAACAAGGTGGCTGATGCCTTGAGTCGGCGAGCATGTTTGCTTACCACCATGAGTGCCGAGGTCATAGGGTTAGAGAAGATGAAGGAGGCCTATGTTGATTGTCCTGACTTCGGTCAGATTTTTACCACCCTCCAGGCCGGACCCTCGAGAGACCTTGATGAGTATGTGCTTCAGGAGGGTTACCTCTTTCGAGGTAGCAGGCTATGTGTTCCCCGAACTTCGGTTCGAGATTTCTTAGTGTGGGAACTACATGCGGGAGGTCTAGCCGGCCACTTTGGTCGGAACAAGACTATTGAGGCAGTGGAGCATCGTTTTTATTGGCCGAGCTTGAAGCGCGATGTTGCTAACATCGTGGCTCAGTGCCGTACATGTGCTACGGCCAAGATGAAGAAGCAAAGCTCGGGTCTTTATACGCCTCTCCCCGTGCCTGATGCCCCGTGGCAGGATGTTAGTATGGATTTTATTTTGGGATTGCCACGTACCTCTAGGAAGCATGACTCGGTCTATGTGGTGGTTGACCGTTTCTCGAAGATGGCCCTCTTTATCCCTGCTCGAAGACTTCGGATGCTTCTAGGGTAGCCCGCCTATTCCTTACTCATGTGGTGTGCAAGTTCGGGTTGCCTCGCACTATAGTGTCTGACCGTGATGTTAGGTTCACTTCCTATTTTTGGAAGACACTATGGCATATGATGGGTACGCACCTCAAGTTTTCCACTGCATACCATCCCCAGACAGATGGTCAGACCGAGGTGGTCAATAGGAGTCTGGGTGATCTTTTGAGATGTCTTGTTAGGGACCGCATTGGGGATTGGGATCTCATTCTACCTATGGCTGAGTTTGCATATAATGATTCGGTGAATAGGTCTACTGGCATGAGTCCATTTGAAATTGTCACAGGTCGTAGGCCTAGGAAACCCGTTGACCTTGTCCCCATGCCTGTCCATGCTAGAGTGTCGGAGTCGGCCGAGTCATTTGCTAGGCATGTTAGGAGTTTGCATGACGACATCCGTCGTCACATTGAGTCCAGCAATGCACGGTACAAGGAGTTAGCCGATGCCCACCGACACCACCGAGAGTTCCAGGAGGGTGAATATGTCATGATCAGGGTAAGACCTGAACGGTTTCCCTCTGGAACCGTTAAGAAGTTGCAAGCTCGCGGAGCCGGTCCATTCAGAGTGTTGAAACGCGTTGGATCCAATGCATACGTTGTGGACCTGCCCGAGGAATATGGTATAAGCTCTACCTTCAATGTATCGGATCTTGTTGCATATAGGGACCCAGCGGTGATCCCTAGTGAGCCTTTTGAGCCATCTCCTCCCCTTGAGAGTGATCCCACACCTGAGTGTCCACTTCCACCTCCAGCCCCTTTTTCACGGCAGCGTGAGCATATAGATCGTATACTGGACGAGCAGGTGACAGTTACCAGGAGTGGATCTTACCCGCGCTACCTAGTGCGATGGAGAGGACGGCCCGCTACTGAGGACACTTGGATCACACATGGCGAGTTGCAGCGGATCGATCCGGACCTTTTGGAGCGATACAGGAGCGATGCAGACCCTTACTCGACAGGGTCGAGTTTCTCCCACCCGGGGAGAATTGGTGCGGACACCCGAGCAGTCGATCGGCACGACACGCCGAGCCACCGGTACCGCACGCGGAGCACGACACGAGCCACCACAGCATCCATCTGGCTCGGAGACAGCCTGGAGACTCCGCCTTGAGCTTCCCCATTTATTATATTTAGTTAGACTTTATGTGTGTGTAATTTGTATTTATTTCGTTGCATTCGGTTTGCCATTTTGAGTGTAATAGGGGCTTACGAGCATTTCGGACCCCGTGGGCCCCACGGGCCCCCCGGGCCCCACCACATTGGGCCACCTCAGCCTAGGGTCCCACATGGGGCCAGTCAACATGCCACATGGGAGCATCTAGAAGTTTGAATGGTATTTGGACACATGGGGGACAATGGACTTGAAAAGTCCAAATGAGAGGCCACCTACCCCCACCTACCAAGTCCAACTTCCACATCCTTGCCATTCTAGTCAATAGGCCGCCCCCCCCTTTATTTTTTTTTTAATTTTCATTTGTGTGGATGGTCACATGCAATCCTAGCCCTCAATCTCCCACCCCTAGATCCAACGGTGGAGGATTGATTAGATTGGTGACCTATATATGCTTGTAATTTCCATTTTTGATGAATTAATGCCATTTGGAATCAAGAAATTGTTGGAGCTCCAGCTTGGTGCGCCCCTCTCTTCCCCCTTGCAGCTGTGAAGGTTGCCTCTGGAGGTGTGACTCCTCCCCTATCAGTTCCGGTCATCGCCGCCGCCGCCACGAGCCGCCATCGCCACCACCGGAGTTCTGTCCACGCAGTACCACAGCCACTTCCACGAAATTCCAGTCTCAGCCACGGCCTCAGATCGAGCTGAAACTTTTACTGGATGTCCCAGAGGTGTCCAGCACGTCCTCAGAATTTTGGTTGGTCATAAACATCTCATTTGGTATTTTTTGATTTTCGTCCAATCACAGTTTCCAGATCTGTCTACTGTCTGTTTCCATTTCCACCCGCCCAGAGTTTCAAGTCTTAGGTCCTTTTTTTGATTTTCTTTGGTTCTCCCAATTTACCTGGGTGTCCCTTACATCCATCCCTTCATCCACCATTTTTTTTAATTTTTGGTTCGTCAATTTCATATTTTCTAAAATTCGTTCTCAGTCCTAGCTACAGTACTTTCTGCCAGTTCCCAGATCTGACCACCAGACACTCCAAAAATCCTATCAAATCACCACCAGCTCCAAATCCAATTCTAAAAATTGTCCCATCTTCATGGTTTGAATATCTACAAAGTTTAAGAAGAGCTTGAAGTCTGATTCCTACGGAAAGTAGGCGGTCAACGGTGGTTCTCAGACAAGTACTCTGTAAATCTGATGTCTCGGTTACTGTACAACAGGGATTTGTAAATTCATTAAAGTCTAGATCTGGCTAGATCCATCAGATCTCTTTGAGTCTAGATTGAAGCATTTGAAGAGAGCTTTCCAACGATAGCTCATGCGTCCCGATCCGACGTCGGGATCGACCGCAGCGGCTGTTTTCGCCGGAGCGCGCACCTGAAAACAGCAAGCAGAAATCCGTGGGCAGCATTCCAAAAGCTTGGAGATCGGAGTTGTTCGGCCACCGGTCGGTGTTCCCGGCCGACCGCCTTCCGTGGAGACGTGCCACCAGGGGTCCCCATCACAGTGGGACCCACTCCTGCAGATCCGGAGGCCAGCGCCACCCGTGGGCCCCACGGGCCCGCAGAACCCGCCGTTCGGAAAGCACTAAAACGCGGAGTTCGGCACCGCCGGGCGACATCAAGATGCTGCCCGTCAACCCGAGTTGCGTGATTCCCGGGCTCCACATGTGACCTTTTACCTCCCTGCGTGGAGTGGGTCAAATCTTTGTATTGCTGTGATATTGTTTAACCGGGAGTCCGTGATTCGGCCGGGGTTGTCTTCGCCACGCCGGGAGCGTGGAGGTAATGGTCCGAACCTCTTGGCGTTCATTTGCTTAGCTAGTATACGGTCTTTTGCCGCTGCCGAGAGTGTAGGTTCCTAGCCCGTGTGTCCATGTCACCGCTGTGAGCGTGAGAGTGACCCGTCCCGCGACTCGATCCGAGTCCGGAAGTGAGTCTGACTACCTTGAACTCTGCCGGTTCCTTAACCGCGCACGATCCACGTTTTCCCTCGCATGGGACGCCGAGTGAGCTTGTACTTCTGTTAGCGACGTTTGCCACTAGGAGCTCGTAGTGTCGGGCTTAGCGTCTCCCTGGTGTGTATTGCTGGTCGCGTCTTCATTTAGAGTCCGAGGGTGGCACTGTATAGTGTCGTCTCCCGTGTCCGTCCCGCATCACCAGAAGCACTACTTTGACGTACACCTGGTCGAGGTTAAAAATGTCAAGATTGCTGGTTTCAACCAGAAATGTGAAGTGCCCATGGGGGTCGCAGAGTTTAACTTGACCTTTGACGACTTCACCTCCAAAGTCCAGTTCCACGTCATCAACTCCAACACTTCCTACAAGGCGTTGCTCGGCCGGCCTTGGCTACACCAGAATAGGGTGGTGCCCTCCACCTTGCATCAGTGCATCAAGTACCCCTGCGAGGGGAAAGAAGTCAGAATCATCGCCGACCTCCACCCGTTCGAGGTGTTCGAGTGTCACTTATCAGATGCCAATCTGTACCTGGAAAAGGCGAAGCAAACTCCTCAAGCCGCCCGAGACAAGGGAAATAAGAAAATGGAGTCAAGTGGCTGGTTTCCTCCGCCACCCCCAGGCTATGTGGCTCCTCCGCATGTACCATTCATTGCACAACAAGAAGGGGTATTCAGGGCGGCTCCTCTCACCATCTACCCTACACCGGGGGCACCTTGCCTCGAAGACCTGCTACAAGATGTCAGGGTCCCCCCAGGGATCGTCAAGCCGGTAATAGAAATAGAATGCCAAGCAGCCGAGCAGCTGAGAACCTTCGAGGTGCCTAACCCTGAAGGGCCGCCCACTATCTTCTATGTTGCGGGGGAAAAGCCAGTCAGGGAAGACGACGATTGCCGATTCCCTGATGAGTTGCATGACCCGCACGTCCCCATTGCAGGACTTCCTCACCTGACTGACCGGGCAGCCGGGATGGTCAGAAAGCAGAAGATTCCTCCATACCTGCCCTCCAGCCGGAAGAAGATGTTTGAAAAGATGTGGAACCCGCCGAACCTGGATCGACGGTTGCTACAAATTACCAAGCATCCCGGTCTGGGTTTTTCACTAGAAGATTACTACGAGGCTGATGTGATATCAGTTTCGGCCTTGTCCGGTGACGACCCTGCGGAAGCTGCAAATTTGAGGGAAGCCCACCAAGATGTATGTCCCAGCTCTCCGGCTCAGGAGGCACAAGATGAAGAAGTGTTCCTTTGGAACCCTATCCGCCGCTGCATGGGGAAGACCTCCTCTTTCTCCGAGGAACCGACCTCGGAGGGGCACACCGTCAAGGTACCTTTGCTCCGGCCGGCCGGCGAAGCAAGAAGCAGTAGCATGGGCCATGCTCCGAATTCCCCTCGATACGACCCCGTCATGTACGCCTTGTACCACAGGCAGCAACGGGAGATCGAGATGCTAAAAGTGCGGCTGGCTGAGTTAACCTCGCTGGTCACCGACCTGATCCAGGGTTCTCTTCCCCCGTGGGGTGGCCATCTGCCCCGGCCCCCAGGCACCAGTCCTGACACCTCCGCCCCGTTGAGAAGAGAAGCAAGAAGTGCAGCAAGCCCCTTTGCTGGGCGGCCAGCCCGGCGAGACGTGACACTCCAGGAGAAGTTGCAGAAGCCCTATTCCTTCCTAAAGGAGAAGACTCGGGGAATCTTTGACTGGGCTTGCTATTACGGCAAGGTTTCCCTCCCAAGGCCCAGGAGGCCGCAAGACGCCAGAAGGAGTGGGGACCCGCTGTTCTGTCCCTACCACCAGATGTTGGGCCACGCCATCGAAGACTGTTATGTCTTCAAAGACATTGCTCAAGGCCTCATCGACAGGGACGAGCTCAGGATGGGAGACTATGTGGTAGCCCCGCCACGCCCCCACGTGGCGGACAGCCCTAGAGCAGGAGCCTATACCATATCCATCCAGTACCAGGCGCCTGAAGATGCGGCTACCCCGGCCCCCGTCCAAGCTGTCTATGATGAGTACATAGAAGACCCCGAGGTGGCCCTGTGCCTTTCTGCACCAGCGGACCTCACAGACCCGGCGGCTACGGTCCAAGAGGACTACACGGCAAATCCAGCCCCCA
Organism: Amorphophallus konjac; assembly: GCA_022559845.1. Taxonomy (NCBI): domain Eukaryota; kingdom Viridiplantae; phylum Streptophyta; class Magnoliopsida; order Alismatales; family Araceae; genus Amorphophallus; species Amorphophallus konjac. The sequence goes on along the minus strand of JAHNEJ010001281.1, from coordinate 159,181 downwards.
CGCCCGGCCAGGAGGAACAATAAGACGAGGATGCCATCCTCGAGCCCGAAGACAATGAAGACCAAGACTTCGTCAATTTGTCGCCAGCCCCGCCGGAAATTGAAAATGGCGGCCAGGCCACAGTCGACGAATTGATTGAGATCAACCTCGGCACAGAAGGCGACCCCATGCCAACCTTTCTAAGTGCTCTCATACCCCCTCGTGAGAGAGAACAATACATAAAGCTGCTGCAAGAGTTCCGGGATTGTTTTGCCTGGAACTACAAAGAAATGCCCGGACTCAGCCCCGAGGTGACTCAGCACATCTTGTCCATCGATCCTAAGGTGGAGCTAGTGAAACAGTCTCCCCGGCGCATGAGGCCGGAATTGACCAGTCAGATCTGCAAGGAGGTCGACAAGCTCATAGATGTCGATTTCGTGGCAGAAAACCAATATACCACATGGTTGGCCAACATTGTACCAGTGAAAAAGAAGAATGGACAGATCAAGATTTGCGTGGACTTCCGCGACCTGAACAAAGCCTGCCCAAAAGATGACTTCCCGGTGCCTATCACCGAAGTGATGATTGATGCAACTACTGGCCACGAGGCCCTGTCCTTCATGGACGGCTCGTCCGGCTATAACCAGATTTGGATAGCCGACCACGACCGGATTCACACAGCCTTCAGATCACCCAAGGGGATATTCCACTACAAGAGGATGCCCTTCGGCTTCAAGAACGTTGGTGCCACATATCAGCGGGCGATGACCAAGATCTTCGATGAGCTGCTATACAACAAGGTCGAATGCTACATCGACGATCTGGTCGTCAAGACTAAGAAGAGAGATGAACATTTAAATGATCTCAGGGTCGTCTTCCAAAGGCTCCGGCTATACGGACTAAAAATGAACCCCATGAAGTGCTCCTTTGGCATGTCCAGTGGAAAGTTCCTCGGCTTCATTGTCCGGCATAGAGAGATCGAGATCGACCCCTTCAAGATAAAGGCCATCCAGGAGTTGCCCCCTTCGAAAAGTCTGGGAGAGCTGAGGTCCCTACAGGGCCGGTTAGCTTACATCCGCAGGTTCATCTCCAACCTGTCGGGGCGTTGCCAACCCTTCCACAGACTAATGATGAAGAATGCACCCTTCAGCTGGGGCCATGAATGCCAGCACGCGTTCGACCAGCTAAAGGAATACCTGAAGACCCCGCCTGTCCTGGGGGCACCTGTCAAAGGCAGACCGCTCATTCTCTACATAGCGGCTACCGAATATTCACTGGGGGCAATGCTTGCCCAGAACAATGATGAGGGAAAAGAGCATGCTCTCTACTACCTCAGCCGGAGATTAGTGGGTGGGGAGGCCAAATACACTCCGATAGAGAAAGTCTGCCTTGCTCTGGTCTTCGCAGTCAAGAAGATGAGGCACTACATGCTGTCCCATGAAGTGAGCTTAATATCTAGAGCTGACCCCATCAAGCACATTCTCCTCCAGCCAGTTCCAAAGGGGCGCCTTGGCAAGTGGGCCGTGCTACTCATGGAATTTGACATCACTTACGTGCCCCAGAAGGCCGTTAAGGGGCAAGCCATCGCGGATTTCTTCGCAGCACACCCTGTGCCCGAAGACTCCCCGTTGGCCACAGAGCTGCCCGAGGATGAAACACTGGAGGTAGACCAAATACAACGAGCCATCTGGCAGCTTTACTTTGATGGAGCCTCGAGGACAGAAGCGACCCCGTCCGGGCGCGCCAAGGTACGAGCCGGAGCAGGCATCATCCTCAAGTCGCCAGACGGAGAAGTGATGCACACTTCCTGCTGCATTAGCAAACCCTGCACCAATAATGAAGCAGAATATGAAGCTCTGATCATCGGCCTCCAGGTCGCCCTCCAAATGGAGATCAAAATGCTCCAAGTGTTCGGCGACTCGCTGCTGGTCGTCAAGCAAGTCCAGGGACAGTTTGATGTCCGAAAACCTGAGCTGCTCCCTTATCACACTAAGGCGAAGCGGCTCATGGAGCGGTTCTATCTCCTTGAGATAGGCCATGTTGCCAGAGGGGAGAACGCACAAGCCGACGCATTGGCAAAATTGGCAAGCTCACTGGCAGTGCCTCCAGATGGATCCCTCCATATCTAAGTAATAAACCAGCGCCAGATGCCCAGCATGATAGAAGAGGAGCCAGAAGAAGAAGAACTAGAGGTCACTGCAGCAGAAGCCGTCGGCCTACCTGACTGGAGAGCCTCCCTGATGCAGTGGTTCAAACACCAGCAATTACCTGGCCGAAGAGAAGAAAGGATCAAGCTAGTCAGAACCAAAGAATCCTATGAGCTCCGAAACGGAATATTGTTCCGAATTGTGGCGGATGCCAAACAGAAGCTACTCCTCCGATGCTTGTCTATTGAAGAAGCTTGGAGAGTTATGAAGGAGGTCCATGCCGGGACAGCTGGCGCACACCAGGCGGGGCCGAAAATGAAAATTGAAATCAAGAAACTTGGCTATTATTGGCCTGCAATGTTCAACGACTGCTGCGAGTACGCTAAGTCATGTCAGAGATGCCAGGAGCATGCCACCATACCCAGGAGGCCTCCCATGCAATTGCACCCAACCGCGCCCAGTTGGCCGTTCGCCCAATGGGGAACAGATGTTGTGGGCCCCTTACCCGCATATTCCACAGGCTGCAAATACATTCTGGCGGCGACCGACTACTTCTCCCGCTGGGCAGAGGCTGTTGCCTTACGGGAGGTCACCGGAGAAATCGTAGTCAGGTTTATCCACCGCAACATTATATTCCGATTTGGCGTGCCCGACCGGATTGTGTCAGACAACGGCAGCCACTTCCGCAACCAGAAGGTTTACCGGCTAGCAGAAAAATACAAAATTGACTGGAGGACATCGACTCCTTACAATCCACAAGCCAATGGGCTGGCCGAAGCTTTCAATAAAACACTTTGCACTCTCCTGGCCAAAACTGTTAGCTCTAACAAAAGGGACTGGAAAGAAAAAATGTATGAAGCGCTTTGGGCGTACCGAACTGTATACAAGACCCCAACGGGCTGCTCGCCCTTCTCTCTCGTATACGGCTCGGAAGCAATCGTCCCCGTCGAACTGGAGATACCGTCCCTCAGGGTCGCCATTCAGCATGGGCTTGTCCCCGAAGGGTAGACCAACACCGAGCGAAGACTCGATGAACTCTCCAGTCTGGAAGGAAAGCGGCTTCAAGCCCAGCAGAATATTCAGGTCTACCAGGCCTGGATTGCGTGCGCCTTTGACAAGCTGGTCAAGGAGCGCGAATTCAAGAAAGGTGACCTTGTCATGGTCAAGAGAAGAGACCTAATGGCCGCCAACCCCAAGGGTAAGCTGAATGAGAACTGGCTCGGGCCTTACGTAGTCCAAAAAGTCTACGAAGGTGGGGCCTATGTAATTGTCAACCATCGCGGGGAAGTCCAGTTCCCGCCTCTTAATGGAAGGCACTTGAGATTGTACCACGCTCCGGCGCCCCCATTCAGGTAATAATATTACTCTTCGCCCTATTTTTGGGCGGATTTGCCTGATTAATGTCCAAACAACTTGGCTACCATCCACGTTTTCAAAAAAAAAAAGAGAAGAAAGAAGAGAAAAGTGAAAAAAAAAGAAAAGTTGAGAGAACAAAAATATATGTATAAAAAAAAGAAAGGAAGGAAAAAAATAATAAAAAAAGAGAAAAAAAGAGAGAAGAGAAAAGAAAGGAAAAGAAAAAAAAGAGAGAAAGAAAAAAAGAAGGGAAAGAAAAAAGCAAAAGAAGGATATAAAAAAAAAACAACAGAAAAGGGGAATGCCCCCCATTTCCAGTCACCGCCCCGCATCAGCGGAGGTACTAAAAGTTGACTAAACAAACTCTTCTCTCCGTCCTTCCCGGGCGGTGAGTACCTGATGGGGACATCACCTCCCATGCCCACGTTTACCGTTCATCTCCTCACCCCGGTTGCATCCGGCATAGTTTAGTCATTTAATTTTGAGTCCTATGTAATTTTATTTGAGTCATTTGATGTATTTTCCTTTTTATTTGAGTCATGTTCCTAGGTCTTGCATTTATTTTCCTAAGTTTGAGTGTCATTAGATTGTGTAATGTGCTATTGGGCCCAATTCTTCAGGCTTGGCCCATGAGCCCCCCTTACCCCTTCGGTTATTTGTTATTGAGTCTTTTGTAAGGGACTTTTGTAGAAATGTGGATTTCCTATATATAGGACCACATTCCCCCCATTTCAACTTAATGAATGAATCAATCAATGAAAAAAATGCCATTTAAGAGTCTAAAGCTTAGTTTAGTGGAGTGATTCCAACAATTTTTGGGTGAGAAACCCTAGGGGAGAGATTCCCCACCCTTCCCTCTCTTAATCCCTCTTTTTCACTCCACTTTCTCTCACCTCAACACCCAATTTCAAATTTTCTTCTCTCTCCTCCCTTCCCAACCACCTCAACCCCCACCTACCATCATTAAAGCCCTCCACTTCCCCATGGCCTCCATTACTCCACCCCCCTAGTCCCAAGAAGATCCCTCACCATTCCAACACCATCTTCCACATTCCAACACCACTTTCCCCATTCCAACACAATCAACCCCTTCCCCACACAACCCCACAACTTCCAAGGCCATTTCAAATTTGAAATCCACCCTTCCCTCCACTCACTTGTGCCCCCCCCCTCACTTTCTCCTCTCACCCACCTTCCCAAATTCGTAGCTCCTCCTCCCACCACCTGTTAGACCCCCTTCCAGACCCCATTCTTCCCTTCCCCCACCTTAGAACACCCCCTCCTAGACCCTCTCACAGCCCGGGCTTTCCCCACACTCATCCACCCCCATTTCCCCTCCCATATACCCCATTCCCCCCCATCATCATCAACCTACAGCTCTCAACTGAAGATCTACAGCAGACCAGCAACTTGCAGCGGCCACCACGACCTCCTCCGGATGAGTTTGAAGACCCAAGAGCCATCGTCGGAAGCGTCTGCCAGTCGGCTTCGCAACCGAAGTGGTTTCATCTTCTTCTGATCTCCGAGTCGTCCAAGAGGTCCATTCTCCCACAGCTGCGCGGTTCTACCTTGGCTGAGGACCTGAGCCAGCTTAGAAGCTCTGCCACGACCAGCCCCGAAGGAATCAGTCTTCAAGTCCTTCTTCAAAGTTCTTCATCGGCCTGTCTACTTTCAGAATCAAGAAGCAGAATCCCATTCAGCATCCGGGAACAGAAATTACCAATTTTATTCCACGGTCGCACGACTCTGCCTTCCCCAGTCTGCATCGACACCTCCTCACTTTTCTGGCTCCACAGATTGTCTCCATTCTCTTCTGGCATCCCCGTTTCTTTTGCTGCAAAGAAGACTCACCCTTGGTTCTAACGGCGCTGACGGCATCAAATTTGGAGTTCGGGAGCGGCCAGGATAGCCTCTGCATCCTACTGTTGGTGACCTGCCCCTACTAGTCCGAGAAACAGAGGCCCTATTCAAGCTCCTGCCCCGACCTGCAGCGACTCCAGAAGAATTTACAAAAATTCTGAGGCATTCCCCTTCCTGTTACAAAGATTTCACCGCTGGTCTCGCCATCAACGAAATTCCTGAGAAAGATCCACAACAGAAACACCGACCCTCTATCCTGGTTCGCAGACAGCAGGTAGATTCGGCGTCCACCCTTGTTCCTTGTTCTTTGCTTTGGTTTTCCCACCCCGCTTGGCCGGCTGAAGGCCCCTCCCTGCGTGGAGGTAGTATTGATGTAATATCATTAACCCCCACTCCAAGTTCCCCCTCCTGCGAGAGGTGTAGTGGTGTAATTTATTTGGGCAGGTCAAGCGACACCGCCGTGGCGTGTGGGGATCCACTCGCCTCCCCGCTCGCCCTCGTCTCCGACCGGGACCGGTTTCTTCAAACCGGTCGAGTAAGTGCTCAAACCTTCACTCCACTTAGTGCTTGTCTTTCAATATTAGTTCTAATTCCGCTGGTTATGCGAGTGAGAGCCCGATCCTCAAGCCCCATTGCCTTGAGTGATCACCGTGGGAAGAGTGCAACTGGTGCCTTCGGCACTTCGTCGGCCCCGTTGAATTGGGCTTCCAAATCCATAGGGAATCAAATCTTGGCCTTGCTGGCCCTCTACCAGCAAGGGCCCAACCCCTCAACCTCACCTTGGCATTGCCAAGTTACCCCGGGCTTGGGTGAGCGACGAGAGAGCGGCGGCCCAAATTGGCCCATTTAGATTGTGATTGTGCTTGCTTGCATTAGGTCCGAGGTTGTGTCACATCAAGTGGTATCAGAGCAAGTTCACAACTTGTCTCTCCACAAGTTGGTCCTAGGGCATGTTTATGTATTTAGAATCCTCGGTTGCATCTCCCATGTCCACTAGAATGGCTACTTCATACCCGTCATATCCATCCCCATCAACTTTCCCAATAAGCCCAAATCCTAATGGAAGCTCCATTGCCAACAAAGTGGGTAGCAACACCTCTATCATAGAAGCCCTACGTAATGTCCTTATTCGGCTTGAAGATATCATGTCTCGACTCGACCGACTTGAAGGAAATAGCCGTGTACTAAGAGTGAATGAGAGTGACCTTTGGGGAAATCTAGAAACCATATTTTCAGAACACTTGAAAATCAAAACCCCCGCCTTTGATGGATCCAACAGCCTAAGCCTTTACCTAGATTGGGAGATTTTCCTAGACCAATTATTTAAAGGTTGCCCCTTGAACGAAGGAAGGAGAATGAGGCTAGCCAAGGCACACCTCTCCAAATAAGCTAAAACTCATTGGTTAGTTGTGGAAGGTTTGAGAAAGATCCGTAGGGAGGCTCCAATTAGCACTTGGGATGAGATGAAGACCGAGCTTAGAAAAACCTACACTCTCCAGCCCTCTCCCTCCTACTCAAATCACCAAAGTCCAAGGAGCACTTCAACTCCATCATCCCCACCGAGTCAATCCAAGACCCCAATCACCCATTCCCCACCACTTCCCATCTCTCTTACCCCAACCACTACATTTACACCCCACCTCCAAGTCCACACCACAACCATAGGTCCCCATACCCAATTGGGCCCCATGACCAACTCTCCACCTAGGCCCATGGTAACCCTCACCACTACCTCTCCATCACCCCCAAAAGGGGACACTCCTCCCAAAACCAATCAACCCAAACCCCTTCAACCCACCCATCTTCCTCTCCCTACCCCAATCCAACTCCCACCAAAGCCTCCACTACTACCCTTACCTATCCTAACCCAAGTTTCCCACTACCTACCACCCCGGATACACCATGCCCCAATCATCACCACACCCTCAAAAGCCCCTCTCACCTCCTTGGAAGAAGAACCCATACCCGATCTAATAGTGGTGAACACCCCAAACCCACTCCCTACCTTGGAGGAAACCCAAGTCCAAGTTGAGAAAGAAACATCACACGATGGTCCTCACCTTACATCACCCTCTCTAGTTGGGACCAAGCTCATCTTAGGAGAACCCATTGTTAGTTGGTTAAAGGAGAGCCCAATTAGAGAGATCCGGGCCCATGTTTTCCCTCCCATAGAACAAGACCTTCCCTTAGTGCCCTTATTCTCCTATCACACCACAATCCAAGCATCCTATCAAGTTGAGACCTTAGAGGACCTTCTCAAGGGCATAACATGGCAATTAGAGATGACTAGCATGTTGACCCCTATGATAGAACAACCTAGGAGCCTTAGCCTCCTACACCTATGCATAGGGTCTATCACCTCGGTTTGCACCATTGGTTGCTACACTAGCGACCTCCTTCTATTCCTCCCTACACCCGATGAGCCCAACCTTCTCCTCGATTTAGAGCTTCTTATCTCGGGTAGAAAGTCAAGCCCTCCACTCATGGCTGACCCACTTGCCAAGAACATTGGCCCAACTATCATGGAGAAGGATGACTTAGCACCTTTTAAGGATCTTGAGGACATGGAGTTCCTCCCCCTAGGTGACCCATTTTATGATCCATATGATCCATTCCAATGGGAGTCAAGGGACTCATATGACCCAACCATCTTACCAACCACCCACCCTTTCCTACCCTCACCCATCATATTGGGCCAAACCCACCTCATCCATGACTCGGGTTACACCTTGGGAGCCATGACCTTGGGCCACATATCCCTAGGTAATAAGGTTGTGCCCCACCCCATGATGACCACCTTCTTAGATCCATTCGATCCTTTCCAATGGGAGTTCAAGGGTTGTCCCACACCTATACACATGGAAGTCACCTTTGGGAAAAGCATGCATGTGTCTAGGTTTACTACACCAATTGGCATGAACATTATGTTGGGTCCATTCATTCACATCACCCACATGTCAAGTAGAAAGCATGAGTGGTCCAAATTCGGATGTAGTGGTCCACCTTCACTCATCATGAGTTGTAGGCATGATAGGAGTATTCATGGATGTCCGGGTCCCCCAGCATTTGCCACCCCCATGCATGACCGGATCACCTATGGATGCCCCGGTCCTCCCCATTCCATCAAAGTCTTCTTAGCGTCAAAGCATGATTGGTCTACTTTTGGTTGCCCAGGTCCACCCATCACCCCTAGAATGTCAACATTCACGAAATTGCATGAAAGTCTTTGCAAGCACATAAGCAAAAAGAATGAGGCTTATAAGAGGCGGGCCGACTCTCATCGGCGTCACCGAGACTTCCATGAGGGTGACTTTGTGATGGTAAGGACAGAGAGGCTCTCCCCGGGAGCCAACTCTAAACTGAGGTCACGTGGGGCTGGTCCCTTCCAGGTCTTGAGGCGCATTGGTGCAAATGCCTACGAGTTAGATCTCCCTGAGGAGTATGCAATAAGTCCCACATTCAATGTTGCTGACCTAGTGTCATATAAGGGACCCACGGTGGTACCTAGTGAGGAGATTGAGCCTACTTCTTCCCTTGAGAGAGCACCCACCCGTGAGGAGAGATCACCAGCCAAGAGAGCCCAGCGTGAACAAATTGAACAAATATTGGATGAACAAGTCACTACCACTCGGAGCAAGGTATATGAGCGCTATCTCGGCAGGTGGATGGATCGGTCTCGTTCGGGAGACTTGAGGGCGGTACCACTTCTACACCCTCCAAGGAGGGAAGGACACTTACTCGACAGAGTCGAGTTCTCCGCACCCCGGGAGTATGATGGGGACATCACCTCCCATGCCCACGTTTACCGTTCATCTCCTCACCCCGGTTGCATCCGGCATAGTTTAGTCATTTAATTTTGAGTCCTATGTAATTTTATTTGAGTCATTTGATGTATTTTCCTTTTTATTTGAGTCATGTTCCTAGGTCTTGCATTTATTTTCCTAAGTTTGAGTGTCATTAGATTGTGTAATGTGCTATTGGGCCCAATTCTTCGGGCTTGGCCCATGAGCCCCCCCTACCCCTTCGGTTATTTGTTATTGAGTCTTTTGTAAGGGACTTTTGTAGAAATGTGGGTTTCCTATATATAGGACCACATTCCCCCCATTTCAACTTAATGAATGAATCAATCAATGAAAAAGTGCCATTTGAGAGTCCAAAGCTTAGTTTAGTGGAGTGATTCCAACAATTTTTGGGTGAGAAACCCTAGGGGAGAGATTCCCCACCCTTCCCTCTCTTAATCCCTCTTTTTCACTCCACTTTCTCTCACCTCAACACCCAATTTCGAATTTTCTTCTCTCTCCTCTCTTCCCAACCACCTCAACCCCCACCTACCATCATTAAAGCCCTCCACTTCCCCATGGCCTCCATTACTCCACCCCCCTAGTCCCAAGAAGATCCCTCACCATTCCAACACCATCTTCCACATTCCAACACCACTTTCCCCATTCCAACACAATCAACCCCTTCCCCACACAACCCCACAACTTCCAAGGCCATTTCAAATTTGAAATCCACCATTCCCTCCACTCACTTGTGCCCCCCCCCCCCTCACTTTCTCCTCTCACCCACCTTCCCAAATTCGTAGCTCCTCCTCCCACCACCTGTTAGACCCCCTTCCAGACCCCATTCTTCCCTTCCCCCCACCTTAGAACACCCCCTCCTAGACCCTCTCACAGCCCGGGCTTTCCCCACACTCATCCACCCCCATTTCCCCTCCCATATACCCCATTCCCCCCCATCATCATCAACCTACAGCTCTCAACTGAAGATCTACAGCAGACCAGCAACTTGCAGCGGCCACCACAACCTCCTCTGGACGAGTTTGAAGACCCAAGAGCCATCGTCGGAAGCGTCTGCCAGTCGGCTTCGCAACCGAAGTGGTTTCATCTTCTTCCAATCTCCGAGTCGTCCAAGAGGTCCATTCTCCCACAGCTGCGCGGTTCTACCTTGGCTGAGGACCTGAGCCAGCTTAGAAGCTCTGCCACGACCAGCCCCGAAGGAATCAGTCTTCAAGTCCTTCTTCAAAGTTCTTCATCGGCCTGTCTACTTTCAGAATCAAGAAGCAGAATCCCATTCAGCATCCGGGAACAGAAGTTACCAATTTTATTCCACGGTCGCACGGCTCTGCCTTCCCCAGTCTGCATCGACACCTCCTCACTTTTCTGGCTCCACAGATCGTCTCCGTTCTCTTCTGGCATCCCCGTTTCTTTTGCTGCAAAGAGGACTCACCCTTGGTTCTAACGGTGCTGACGGCATCAAATTTGGAGTTCGGGAGCGGCCAGGATAGCCTCTGCATCCTACTATTGGTGACCTGCCCCTGCTAGTCCGAGAAACAGAGGCCCTATTCAAGCTCCTGCCCCGACCTGTAGCGACTCCAGAAGAATTTAAAAAAATTCTGAGGCATTCCCCTTCCTGTTACGAAGATTTCTCCACCATTCTCGCCATCAGCGAAATTCTTGAGAAAGATCTACAACAGAAACACCGACCCTCTATCCTGGTTCGCAGACAGCAGGTAGATTCGGCGTCCACCCTTGTTCCTTGTTCTTTGCTTTGGTTTTCCCACCCCGCTTGGCCGGCTGAAGGCCCCTCCCTGCGTGGAGGTAGTATTGATGTAATATCATTAACCTCCACCCCAAGTTCCCCCTCCTGCGAGAGGTGTAGTGGTGTAATTTGTTTGGGCAGGTCAAGCGACACCGCCGCGGCGTGTGGGGATCCACTCGCCTCCCCGCTCGCCCTCGTCTCCGACCGGGACCGGTTTCTTCAAACCGGTCGAGTAAGTGCTCAAACCTTCACTCCACTTAGTGCTTGTCTTTCAATATTAGTTCTAATTCCGCTGGTTATGCGAGTGAGAGCCCGATCCTCAAGCCCCATTGCCTTGAGTGATCACCGTGGGAAGAGTGCAACCGGTGCCTTCGGCACTTCGTCGGCCCCGTTGAATTGGGCTTCCAAATCCATAGGGAATCAAATCTTGGCCTTGCTGGCCCTCTACCAGCAAGGGCCCAACCCCTCAACCTCACCTTGGCATTGCCAAGTTACCCCGGGCTTGGGTGAGCGACGAGAGAGCGGCGGCCCAAATTGGCCCATTTAGATTGCGATTGTGCTTGCTTGCATTAGGTCCGAGGTTGTGTCACATCAGTACCCCTTTGGCTTGGACCACCCGTCCGGGTCATTGACTAAACAAACTCTTCTCTCCGTCCTCCCCGGGCGGTGAGTACCCCTTTGGCTTGGACCTCCCGTCCAGGTCATTGACTAAACAAACTCTTCTCTCCGTCCTCCCCGGGTGGTGAGTACCCCTTTGGCTTGGACCTCCCGTCCAGGTCATTGACTAGACAAACTCTTCTCTCCGTCCTCCCCGGGCGGTGAGTACCCCTTTGGCTCGGACCTCCCGTCCGGGTCATTGACTAAACAAACTCTTCTCTCCGTCCTCCCCGGGCGGTGAGTACCACTTTGGCTCGGACCTCCCGTGCGGGTCATTGACTAAACAAACTCTTCTCTCCGTCCCCTCCGGACGACGAGAAGCCCGGTCTCTGACCAAGGCCCCCCGCGGGAGGCCAGCACGCGCTTCCAATATTGCGGCGAAACCAGGGAGTCGCCCGTTCGGTATGGTGGAGTGGTCCCCTCGTCCTACCCCTGGGAAGGCGAGCACTCTCCTGTACCCTGACGTAGGTCCCCGCTTGGTTCTCCCGAAGTAAATCTTCGCAAAGACCCATACCCTGCTAACGTGGTTCAGCACAAAAGAGGGGAAGGAGGGGAAGAAGAAAACAATGTGCACAGAAAAGAAAGGAGGGTAAGAAAGCTCCCTCTGGGATGAATGCACACACAAAGAACGCGTGAAATCATAAATGCTCCGCTCTATTCAGAAAGGGGACCAGACTACATGTGCTGCGGGGCATACCCCTGTGTTACATTCAAAAGAAAAGAAAAAGGAATTAAGGGATGCAACGCTTAGTCGATGTCCCTGAAGATGTCCTCGAGAGGGAGGATCCCGACGCAAGGGAAGTTCGTCATATCGCGCAGTCGGCCCCTCAATTCCTCAAGACGGGCGAGCTCCGCTTCGACGGACACCATTTCAACATCGGCGACGGCAAGAGCTTCCCTCTCCTCTGCCACCCTCCTTTCCGCCGCGGCAAGGTCGAGTTTAGCCGCAGCGAGGTAGCCCTCCAGCTTCTCGATCCGGTTCTTGAAGGAACGAACGCTGCCTTCGCCTTCCTCTAAGGCCTTTCCGTGGCATTCTCTACTGTGGTGTCGGGCCTCTAAGGTCTGCAGATACTCGTCTGCCTGAGCATCAAGGGCGGCACGTTCGTCAGGAGCCTGGGTCTCCAGGAACTCACGGCGCTTGACATACTTCAGCAACAGCAGAACCCGCCGCGACCATTCCCCCAGCGGGCAGCTGAGCACTTGCAACGCCCCGGTCAACTGCACCACTATAGTATGCACCTCCCTATATGACAGAGAAGGGTCGGCAAGGAGCATGGTCCGTAGAGTGATCAGCATTTGGCGGACTGGCGCTTCTGATGACATATGGCTGACTGAGGGCACGACCGGAGGAGTTAATTCCACGGTGCTGTCCACTTCTGCCCATAGGTCGGTGTCTACCGCCGCTGAAGATGAAGGAAGGGCAAGGGTCAAGTCGCCCGGTCGGCGTAGCTCGACGAGAGACCCTTGGCCAGCCACTGCCGGGGGAGCGGACAAGACCATTGCCGAAGCCTCCAGTGCCCCCATCGTTTGGAGCTCCCCTGCCTCCTCTGCCTCCGTCCGGCCCGCCTCTGCCACTGCTCTAAGGGGCAGGGGTGCAGGTGCCGTCACTTCAGCTAGAGGAGGAGCTTCGAGTAAAGCCAGACCCGACGCCATCACCCACGGGCTTTTCTCTCGCATCTGGGGCCCCTCCAGATGCGCACGAAGCCCCGCGAATATCTATCTCAAGAGAGGATCCTCCATCTGGGCCGGCAGCCTCGGAAGGGGTGGAAGTGGAACCAGCAGGTGAGGGACGCCTCCCGCCTGCACGAGCACGGCAAGAGTCTCCACCTCCGGAACAGATGCCGGAGTCGGTCCCCCCGCTGGTGGCTGACCGGTGATCGGTCTCCGCTTGGCGATTGCCTTGCGAGAGCGGCCAGGCGTCTTCCCGGTCGTCGGCGCCGCCTATCCACATGAAATTCGGTTAGCCGCCCGTCGCCGAGAATAAATTACGCAAGGACGAGAAGTGGGAAGAGCCATAAAGCCTCGCCTACCTCGGCCACCGTGAAGGCGCGGCCTTCGGGCGCAATCTCTCCTTCCTCCAGAGGCTCGTCCGCCGCTTCAGAAGCACTTGAAGTCCATGCGGCCGACTCTTGCTGAAGAGCCTCGAATAGAAGGGCTAGTTTGCCTGAGCCCATATCGACCCCCACCTGACGGTCGATCGGCGCAACTGGGGTACCCTCCTCCACAGTCTCCGGCAAGTTAAGCCCCTGAAACCCGAAATTGACAAGAGAAGATCATTAGATAACCACGAAGGAGAGGAAGGAGCCGGCCCAAGCAAGCTCGCACTTACAGCAGTCTTCCCATAAAACTCGAGGAGCCAGCAAGTAAGGGGGCCCTGAAGACCGGCTCGGGCGGCTCCGATGCCCCGGGCACGCCTTCGTCGGGAGCCGCTTCATCGGAGGAGTAATCGTAGTCTACCTCTTCGCCCAACGATGACTCGACCGCCGCAGGCCCTCCCCTTGCCGGCAAAGGGGACTCCATTTCGAGGTCAATGGCCGGCGCATCTCCCCTCGGGCTGGATGAGGCCGGTACGCCAGACTTCAGCCTCCTCCTCACATATAGACGCGTCGTCGGGAGTTCCACGCGGGGCCCGAATAGTCCAGCAACTGCCTCTGCTGTGCCTGGCACACAAAAAAAAAGGGTTATATCAAGCCCAATTGGCCCCCAGGGAATAAAAAAGGAGAAAAGGCCGATTAAGCCGACAAAGGCAAATACCCTCTTCAGCTCCTGCGGCACGAGGTGACCCACGGGCTTCCTCAACAGGCAAGGCCCTCTCGGGAGTCCCAACCGTACCCTCGCCCGGGATCAGCACGGGCGCCGGCTCCTTCGTGCCGCCTGTAAGGAAGAAGCGCATGGTCGCCGTGCGCGCATGCGGGGCCGGCTCAGGAAGCAAGCCAATCCTAGACGATGTTGGCAACTGTTGGACCTCATCAGCATCGTGACTCGGTCCGGCCCGGGTGACTTCAAACTCCTCGAAAGATAAGATGGGGGCCACCGGAGAGACGGCCGTAGGAGCCGGGGATCCCTCGGCCCGTCTCCGCTTTGCCGCTTCCCGCCTGGCCACCTCGGCAGCAGCCAATGCCTTCTTAACCGGCGACTTGGCCCGGGACCTCCCCTGTGCTACCGGTGAGGAAGTCGGGGTCGGCGCCGAAGTCTTCCTTGCCGCAGCCGCGACTTCACCCACATCAGGAAGGGGCGCAGGGACTGGCTCCTCCACAGCAGGAATAGGTGCAGGCGTGGGCTCCTCCATTGGGGCTGAAACGAAAGGAAACATTCAGGCGTCGAGACCTTGCTCCGAAATAAAGATAAAGAAAAAGGATTAAAAGGCATGCTAACAGTCGGAGGCGCTAACCGGCAGGTTGGCTCGGCTCGGTCCGGGCAACCTTGAACTCCTCAAAGGACGGGACCCGTGGCGCCGGAGGAATGGCAGTCGGGGCCGTGGCCGCCTCCGTTTTTCTCCGCTTTGTGTCCCGCTGCTTAGCCACCTTTACGGCATCCACTGCTTTCTTCACGGGAGATTTTGCCCGGGGCCTCTTCGCTGCCTTGGGCAGAGGAGCCGCAGTCGGGGCTAGTGGTGCGGCTTCAAAATATGCAGGCTTCTGCACAAGCCGAAGGAGATTCCGGTACGTGGCCATTTGCGCGCTATCGGGGTGGTCTGCCAGAAAGGAAAAGAGAAATAACAAACACGCATTCATGATTAACATCCAACTCTCCACAAAGGCCGCCAGGATAAGAGACAAAGACAAAAGGAGAAGAAGAAGATCAAATACCGTGAGGGCCAGTATACAGCCGCAGTGTGATCGGCCAGTAGCTCAGGGATGGCTCTTTGTCCCGACGTGCCGCCTCTCGAACGAGCCAGCACACATCCTCAATCTTCTGGCACCGGTCCGTAAGGTTGGCCAGATCCGCGTGCTTCTTCATGGAGAGGTGACAGAAGAGGCTGAAGTGGTCTATGCCCCACCCGTCAGCATAGTAGTACGGGATGTGCAGTTGCTTCCCCAGGATGGAGGCCCTCTGATCTTCGATCTTCAGCCCGTTCACCCGGAGAAGGACATATAGCCATGTCGTGTCCCTATAGTTCTCGGGTTTCCTCTCCTCCCGCCTCATGAATGTGCAGTATGGGCAGAGCGCATCTCTCTCCGGACGCCAGCTCTTAACGGGAGTCCCCTCTTCCTCTATGGGGAATGGATAATTGATGAGGTCCAGGCGGTCGCTCCCCACCTTGCAAAGGTCCCGCAATGTCTTCTTATAGTCGTCCTTCGCCACCGGAGGCAACTCCACTTTCGGCATCGGCCTCGCATCCCGGGCCTCCCGACGAGCAGCCATGTATGCCGCTACCTCTCTCTCCTGCTTGTTCTTGAGCCGAAGAAGATGCTCCGGCTTGATATCAAGTACCGGCACTGGTTGCAGGCTAAGGAACCTCCTTTCGGCGCCATCCCAACAATCGGTTTTGTGCAACCGATAGAAGGCCGTCCGGGCATTCCACCACTTTATATAGTCTTCGGTCACTCGGGGCACACGACCCGGGGCTGGCACCCTGAAGGAGGCAGAGTCCGCCCGGTGGAAGAAGTCCCACCAGCTTTTGGCGTGCTCGACAACTGAACCTCCCCGGATATTCCGTGAAGGCAAGCCGAACTGCGCATGATAGACAGGGATATGCTGATCATATCCAAAGTTGCGGCCGAATCGGAAGGGGTAATACGGCTCCATCAGTACATTATCTCCCTTCCGGAACACCAACACGCTCGGGCGGATAGCCAGCGCCCAATCCCTCAGCTCTGGTTCCAGCAGCGGACGGACCACATTCTCTTGGCTGATCGGGTGGACGTACTTCTCCACCTGGTCGTCTTTGCATTCTCTCTTGTTATTCACAAGGGGGCTTGAATGCGCAGCCAGCGTCCAGAAATGAATGGTACCGGTGGCATCTCGGGGAACCGTGGTCAACCGGCCCCGAATATCATACATCCGCATAGAAGTGGAAGCCGGCTCTGCACTCGCAAACTCTAGCATCCTCGGCACTAGCCCCCAGTCCTGAAGGACTCGCGAGGCAAACTCTGGGAACAGTGAACAGACCCACGCGTTGAAGAAATGCAGTGGGCACACGTACCGGGCCTGCCTCGGGAACTGGTGGGAGCTGATGTCTCCCAGTGCCTTGTAAATCAAGCAGAGAGTTGCCGGGCATAGGGAAAGCTTGACACCCCACGCCATCTGGCACGTCGGATAGATGGCATCTGGCCGGATCACTGTCTCGTCCCCGTACGGCATGGCGAATGAACACAGCCAATACGCCAAATAGGCGGCGCAGTGAGTCTGCGGGTCGACCCCCATCGGATTGGCCCCGCTCCGGCATCCCCTGGAGGGGATCTTCACATCATGCTTGGGCTTCGCACGCTTCTTGCGAGCAACGGCGGTGCCAACGCAGAGAAAATCTTCATACTGCTTCAGCCCATCGTAGAAGTATTCCAGCCATACTGCCATACGCACCCATTTTCTGTCCCCACGTGCGACGACTGATACAGTTCTCGGTACGCCTTCATGAGGTACCGGTATGAATACCCCAGAGAATAATAGCCGTCCCCGTTAGTCTCATCCTGGATCAGGTCGGGGAGGCACACTTCTTCATAAGGCTCCCCGTTAATGGGTAAGCCGCTCAACTGGCTGAGGCTCCACAAATCAAGTGAAGTCTCGCCCTCCGCCGTATAGAAGGTATTGGTCTCCGCACTAAATACCTCTATCATGCCGCAACAGAGACCCTTGGAGATGGGGTAGCCGTACCGAGAAGCATACACGCTGTGGTAAATGCCGACCCGGACCAGCAATGGGGCGTAGTTGAACAATACATACTCAGTGAACTCCACTGCCCCTTCCCGGAAACTGTGGGCGTCTTGAAGCTTCAGCTCCCCGAACCAGCCCAGTGACAGTTCATACTTGAACCTGATGGCCAAGCAGTCCAATATAAACGGCTCCTCCCTATAACCCCATTTTAGGGGAGCCAAGAATAAGCCAAATCGGGGGGACTCGCCACGCACCTTCCCTGCAGACATGTCCCACTTTGCTGGCGTGAATTGAGGGGCTCGCACCAGTCTATCTTCAGTCGGCAGCACCCCTTCGATCCCCAGGACCGGCTTCCATTCCCGAGCTTCTCCCACCAAATACATCGGAATGCTCCTGGGGACGCTGTATAGTAGACTATCTCGGGCTTGCAGGATGGTCCGCTCGACGGCCTTTATCGTGCGGAAGTCTCGCCCCTCCCCGGACCGCAGTTGCTTCAGGAATCGAACAAGGTGCCGATCCTTCGGGAAGTCTTTCCTGTATTCCCCGGTGGCCCGATCAAAAGTGAAGCCGCTGTCAACTCTGGCAAGCCGGCCAAAGTCCATGCTCTCCCGGTCAGACTCCGACGACTCTGCCAAGGCAGCTATCTCCCCATGTTCGCGGTCCAGGTTCTCCACATTAAGCCACGTGACCGCTGGCACGGGACCCCGCGGAATGAGGTCGGCACCGACAGCAGCAGCAGGGACAGAAGAACCACTTGGGGCAGCCATTTATCTGCAAAGGGGCAACAAATAGAAGATCAGACTAAGCCGTAGGCGAAGAAAAGTGAAAAGCTGTAAAGGGGGGGGGGCTTTGCTACAAGTCAAATGAACAAAATATTGCCAATTTCTGACGAAATTTCGGCAGAGTTTCCCCTAGGCTAGAGGCGTAAGGGAAAACACGGGTGCGCGCCCACAAGGAGTGACGGCCCCAACAAAGTCATGGTGGGCCCCGAGAGGCAACACCAGAAGTCCACCGGTCAAAGGAGTCTTCTCCCCTAGCTAAAAATCCCCTTGGCCCCTTGGCCGGTATAACTCACCCCCTACGGGCCCTCACCGGTACACCCATGGGCGCCTTCCCCGGCACACCCATGGCGGCTTCCCCGGCACGCCTCCGAAGGCCCCTCACCGGCACGCCTACGACGGCCTCCCCCGGCACACCCGCCAGGGTCGTTCCCCGACACGCCCGGTTAAACCTTCCCCGGTACACCCATGGGTGCCTTCCCCGGCACACCCATGGCGGCTTCCCCGGCACGCCTCCGAAGGCCCCTCACCGGCACGCCTACGACGGCCTCCCCCGGCACACCCGCCAGGGTCGTTCCCCGGCACGCCCGGTTAAACCTTCCCCGGTGCACCCCAGACGGCTCTCCCCCGGCACACTTCCTAAAGTCGCTACCCGGTACAGCCCATGGGGGATCCTTCCCCGGCGCGCTCCGAAGGCCTCTCCTCGGTACGCCCGTAACCACCCTCGCCGGCACGCCCGGCCCTCACGTCACCGGCACACTGTGTGCCCCCGTAGCCCGACACGCCCGACGGCCACGCCCCGTCGCCACCGGCGACCGCCCTCCTCTGCACACGCTACGCCGGAGACAGAGAAGAAAAGATGAAAGAGAGGGGAGAGAAGAAGAGGGAGGGGGAAGAGATAAAGGGGAAGACGGACAGAGGGGGGGGAAGCGACGCCCCCTCCGACGGTGGTCCAGAAGAAAAGAAAAAGAAAGAGAGAATAAAGAGGAAAGAAGAGAAAGGGGAGGAGAGCAAGGGAGAGGAAGGGGAAGACGAGAAAGGGAGGGGGGGGGGGCTCCACGGAGGCACCCTCACCACGGCGACGGCACGACTGCGATGGCTCCCGGTGACGGAGAAGAAGAAGAGGGGAGAAGAACAAAGGGGGGGTTTCGCCCATCGAAGAGGGAAGAAAGAGAAAGGAGAAAGAGAGAGGGAAGAGGGGGGGCAGTTCGAAATGGGTGACCGTTCGAAGTACCCCCGTCCCCCTATTTATAGAAAAAGAAAAGAGGGGAGAAAAGAAGAAAGAAAAGAAAAAAAAGGAAGAAAAAAAAGGGGAAAAGGGAGAGGAAAAAAAAGGAAAAAAAAGGAGAAAATAAAGAAGAAGAAAAAAGGGGGGAAGGAAAAGAATGAATAAAAAAAGGGAGAAAAAAAAGGGAACAAAGAAAGAGACGGGGGAAATTCCAAAAAGAGGGGGGTGAACAAAAAGGATAAAAAAAAAAGAAAAGGGGAAAAGAAAAGGAAAAAGGGGGATAATGACAATAATAAGATATATATATATATATACACACACATATACGCACGCGTACACATGCGCACAAATATACGTGTATATACACGTACATGCGTATAAATACACACGTATTCCTCTCTTACGCGTGCCCCTACACGTCTACGGGCGTCCGTGCGAGCAAAGACGACTCTACCCCTACAGCTCTATCCTCGTCACGGTACCACTACCCTGCAACCGAACAAGACCGTCCCTGGCATATAGCCCTGTGCTTCAGCCACCTTCCGTCACATAAAGTCGCCATCACGGGCCTTACGCCCGGATCGGCAGAATCTCTATCCTTGCGCTGGCATTAGTCCCTTGCCAACGAATAAGTCCCTCTCTGGTGCAAGGCCTCGGGCCCTAGCCACCCACTCAGCACAATATGGCCATTACGGACCTTACGTCTGAATCGGCACAAATTCTCCCGTTGCGCTGGCATTCTATTCTTGCCAACGAGTGAACCTTATCTTCCGGCGCAAGGCTTCGTGCCCTAGCCTACACTCGCATATTACTCAATTTCAAAAGAAATAAAGAGAAGAAAATGGGGTTAAAAAAATAGAGATACCCCGCCGGACTTGCCCCTCCACGGGGACAAGGGCAAAAATGGCAACAACCCGGCTGTGGCGAAAATCCGAAAGGGCGCTGCGGGTAAAATCGGGTACCCCGCCACGTGAAAACCTGAAAGGGCACGTGGACAAAAGCAAGAGGGGGCCGGTACCGGCGAAAACCCGAAAGGGCGCTTGTATCGGTAATGTGGTTCAAAAAAAGGGGGGGAAAGAAAAGAAAAAAAACAACAAAGTGCTTCAGTTCCCGACACCCCGTTGGCACTGATGAAGAGACCAGCAAAGTGCTTCAGTTCCCGACACCCCGTCGGCACTGATGAAGAGACAAAGAGACTAGCAAACTGCTTCGGTTCCCGACACCCCGTCGGCACTGATGAAGAGACAACAAAGTGCTTCAGTTCCCGACACCCCGTCGGCACTGATGAAGAGACAAAAAGACAACAAATTGCTTCAGTCCCCGGCACCCCGTCGGCACTGATGAAGAGACAGCAAACTGCTTCGGTTCCCGACACCCCGTCGGCACTGATGAAGAGACAACAAAGTGCTTCAGTTCCCGACTCCCCGTCGGCACTGATGAAGAGACAAAGTGACAACAAATTGCTTCAGTCCCCGGCACCCCGTCGGCACTGATGAAGAGATAACATATGCTGCTTCAGTTCCCGACACCCTGTCGGCACTGATGAAGAGACAAAGAGACCAGCAAACTGCTTCAGTTCCCGACACCCCGTCGGCACTGATGAAGAGACAAAGAGACAACAAATTGCTTCAGTCCCCGGCACCCCGTCGGCACTGATGAAGAGATAAAATATGCTGCTTCAGTTCCCGACACCCTGTCGGCACTGATGAAGAGACAAAGAGACCAGCAAACTGCTTCGGTTCCCGACACCCTGTCGGCACTGATGAAGAGACAAAGAGACCAGTAAACTGCTTCGGTTCCTGACACCCCGTCGGCACTGATGAAGAGACAACAAAGTGCTTCAGTTCCCGACACCCCGTCGGCACTGATGAAGAGACCTACATTCTCCCGTTGCGCAGACATTCTGTTCTTGGCAACGAAAGAACCTTATTTTCCGGCGCAAGGCTTCGTGCCCTAGCCTACACTCGCATATCACTCAACTTCAAAAAAAAAGGAGGAAAGAAAATAAAAAAAGGGGTTAAAAATAGAGATACCCCGCCGGACTTGCCCCTACACGGGGACAAGGGAAAAAATGGCAACAACCCGGCTGTGGCGAAAACCCAAAAGGGCGCTACAGGCAAAATTGGGTACCCCGCCGCGTGAAAACCCGAAAGGGCATGTGGGCAAAAGTAAGAGGGGGCCGGTACCGGCGAAAACCCGAAAGGGCGCTTGTATCGGTAATGTGGTTCAAAAAAAAGAGAGAGAGAGAAAAGAACAGAAGAGACTAGCATACTACTTCAGTTCCCGACACCCCGTCGGCACTGATGAAGAGACCAACATACCACTTCAGTTCCCGGCCCCTCGTCGGCAATGATGAAGAGACCAACATACTACTTCAGTTCCCGGCACCCCGTCGGCACTGATGAAGAGACGAAGAGACCAATATGTTGCTTCAGTTCCCAGCACACCGTCGGCACTGATGAAGAGACGAAGAGACCAATATGTTGCTTCAGTTCCTGACACCCCGTCGGCACTAACAAAGAGACCAACAAACAACAAATCGGGTCGGCTCTCGACACCCCGTCGGCATCGACAAAGAGAGAAGAGACGAAGACACCCGCGGGCACCGCCCAGCTCATCCTTCGCCTGCGATACCCGTGGGTGGGGGGCATTTGTGGACACCAAAAAATACATACTTGGATATCCTGCTCGGCCTCGCGTCAGTAACGGCGCCGAGTGAAGAAACCCCGGAGAAATC
Organism: Amorphophallus konjac; assembly: GCA_022559845.1. Taxonomy (NCBI): domain Eukaryota; kingdom Viridiplantae; phylum Streptophyta; class Magnoliopsida; order Alismatales; family Araceae; genus Amorphophallus; species Amorphophallus konjac. Next base: position 137,083 of record JAHNEJ010001281.1, on the reverse strand, counting down.
AAGCACAAAAGGCCCCACAGCCCGTGGGCCTCAAAGAGAATCAAACGGGCCACGACTCGTGCCCACAATGGGCTCAGAACGGGCCCCAGGTACACACACCCCCTGGGGAGCCCTTCAGCGGCACGCCCAGCCCCAAGGGGGCCTCAATGGCACACCCTGGCGGAGCCCCAGCGGCACGCCCTGGAGAGCCCTCCAGCGGCACGCCCCCTCCAGCGGCACGCCCCCTTCAGCGGTACACCCCCTGGGGGGGTTTCAACGGCACACCCCCGGAGGGGTCTTCAGCGGCACAGCCCCCAGGGGCTTCAGCGGCACAGCCCTCAGCAGGCCTCAGCGGCACGCCCTTCAGGCCTCAGCGGCACGCCCTTCAGGCCACTCAGCGGCACGCCTTTCGGGCCATTCAGCGGCACCCCCTTCAGAAGCTTCAACGGCACGCCGTTTTGGCTCCCCAGCGGCACGCCTGTGCAGCCCGCCAACGGCACAGCGTCAAGCCTTTTCAACGGCTAAACAACATGGCGCCCATGCCCTATGCATCCTTGGCGCGCAGTGAGCTCTATGAGGTGTCAACCATGGGTTGGGCCACGCAGGCTACCCCACTGACAGCCAGGACAGGAGCAGGTCAAACCCATCATCATAGCCGGCTTTCCGCCTTCGACGGTCGTGCTCGAAGTCGTCGGTGGCTGGGAGTATAAAAAGTCTCCTGTTCGACAAAGGAAAGGGGGGAGGCATGAGAAGAAAGGAGGCCCAGAGAGAGACACCCACCACACAGAGGAAGAAGAGAAGAGAGAAGAGAAGAAGAGGCATCCCGGCGTGAGCTTCCTCCGACGACCACCGGGAAGAAGCAAGAGTAAGAGAGAGAGAGAGCTCGATGTAATGGGGGAGAGAGTTAGGGGTGGCTGGCTTTCCTCCTGCACTCTGTTCCTCCCCCTCTTATCTTTTGTCTTTCGTTGGGTTTCCCCCTGCCCATAGTCTCGTCTTGGGCATCTTCTTTGGTAATGTACATGTAGGGCTACGGCCTTTTGCCTCCCATGAATGAAAGATCACCCCCCTTTTTTTCGGGACCTTTCTTGCTATTTATATTGATTTACTCCCGCCGTCGCAATGTATGTGGTGTGTTGTTCGCTTTCCCCGTTTCTCCGGTATTTCTTCGTAACCTCCGTAGCCATGTGATTCCTCCCCTATGAGTTTTGGCCTTATGGGCTCTTCACTCCCCTCCATGGCCCTCTATTATGTCCACCGGCCTAGGGGAAGGGGAGACCCTTACCCTCTCTCTGAGCACCCAGTAATTAGTAGCCTACCCCCGGCCTTGAATCCCCCTTCTTGCCATGAATGGCCTTCAAGTCTCGCAGCCCACACACTTAGCCCTGTTTGAGCCTCCAGCAATACACCTTTCCGGCCCTTGGCCGACACACTTGTTTGGGCCCTCAGCGGCACACACACACACATTGGCCCTCAGCAGCACCCCCCCCATTGGCCCTCAGCGGCACGCTCCTATTGGCCCTCAGCGGCACGCCCATTGGCCCTCAGCGGCACACTCACTTTGGCCCTCAGCGGCACACCCTTCAGTCCCCCAGCAGTACACTTCTTGGCCCTACTCCAAGCCCTTCCCTTCACGTTTTCCGAGGCTCCGTAAAGGTGTTGTTGCCTCCGGGCGCCCACCTCCAGTTGTCGGGTTCCGCCACTCCGTGTGGGCGCGTTCCCTTTATCTCCCTTACGCCCCGGGTTAAGGGGAGATGCTACCGAATTTTTGTGAGAAAATAACAAAATATTAAAAGAGACAGAGGGAAGCAACAAACGAATGGAATAATCAATGAACCTCCCAACTAATCAAGCCACTGCCGGCACCATGACGAGAACCGAACTGATCAACTACCCAGCAGCCCGGACGCCCAACCCGCAAGAAAGGAGGCTGAACCGAGCAAAACGGAAACAATGGAGAAGTTTATATAAAACTGCGTAAAAATTAAAACAAGAAGAAAAGAAAAGCCTTAAAATAAGAAATTGAAAACTGATTGGACCTCCACCGCCACGCCTTGATTGGCCTTTCAACGGTGCACCCCAGTTAACTTCCAGCGGCACACTCATCCAACCCCTTCGCCGGCACACCCCTCCCAGCCTTCAGCGGTACGCTTCAAAGCCTTCCCCGGCACGCCCCTTATTCAGCGGTACGCCCTAATTGCCCATGGACACACCCTTTAACGGCACGCTCTCCATGGCCCTTTCAGCGGCACACTCCCTCCCTTCGCCGGTACACCCTCAGCCACCGTCTCAACGGGATCCAGTGTATAAACTTTGGGCCAGCCAACGTACAGACTTCATGTTACAATGTACAGACTTTGAGCTTGGCAACGTATAGACTTCGAGCTGCAGTCAAAGGGGCAATGTACAGACTTCATGTTGCAACGTATAGACTTGGGGCTGGCCAATGTATAGACTTGGCCAATGTATAGACTTTGGGCCAGTCAACGTACAGACTTCATGTTACAATGTACAGACTTTGGGCTTGGCAACGTATAGACTTCGAGCTGCAGTCAAAGGGGCAATGTACGGACTTCATGTTGCAGCGTATAGACTTGGGACTGGCCAATGTATAGACTTGGCCAATGTATAGACTTTGGGCCAGCCAACGTACAGACTTCATGTTACAATGTACAGACTTTGGGCTTGGCAACGTATAGACTTCGAGCTGCAGTCAAAGGGGCAATGTACAGACTTCATGTTGCAGCGTATAGACTTGGGGCTGGCCAATGTATAGACTTGGCCAATGTATAGACTTTGGGCCAGCCAACGTACAGACTTCATGTTACAACGTACAGACTTTGGGCTTGGCAACGTATAGACTTCGAGCTGCAGTCAAAGGGGCAATGTACAGACTTCATGTTACAACGTACAGACTTTGGGCTTGGCAATGTATAGACTTCAAGCTGCAGCCAAAGGGGCAATGTATAGGCTTGGTGTTGCAGTGTATAGACTTTGGGCCAGCCAATGTACAGACTTCATGTTACAACGTATAGACTTTGGGCTTGGCAACGTATAGACTTCACGATGGACAATGTACAGACTTTGAGCAGCCAATGCACAGACTTCGTGCTGGTTGAATAGGCAACGTATAGACTTGAGACTGGGGAACGTACAGACTTTATATCACCCCCCCTCCTTCACCGACACACTCTCCAGCTATGGCCCCTTTTTAGCCCCCAGCGGTACACCCCTTGAGCCTACAGCGGTACGCCCCCCCCCCTTTTTGGCCATGTTGCTCTCAGCGGTACGCCCCTTCGGCCTCCAGCGGTGTGCCCTTTTCACCCCCCAGCGGTACACCCCTTCGCCATTCAACGGCACACCCCATGCCCTCAGCGGTACACTCCCATTTTTCCTTCGCCGGCACACTACATGTGTATATACACATATAGCATGATAAGGGCATTGACGATAGCAAATAAATTGATGAAAATTATGCTAATTAAAGGACCCCGAATATGTAACATTAATAATGATTCAAAGGCATAAATAAATAATAAACATCAAATCAAAGATCAGAACATATAACTAAGAAAACCCCGAATAAAAGACACTAGGGCCCATACTGCAGCCCCCATCTCTCCCCGCGACCCGGGGCAAAATGAACAATAATGCCGCCCTCTCAGGCCGGGCTCGGACCTTGGGAGTCATCCCGACATGGTCCGGTCTCGACCTGGCCTCGGGCCGACATCTTGATCAGACCGGGTTTGCTCCCCGTTCCGGACGCCCTCCGAGTCATCACTAAAGTTGTCGGGCGTTCGGCAAACACTTGAACGGATTTGTCCCGACTTTTCCCGTCGCGTTTCCATCACGTACCCGTGTCCGAATATGAAAAGGTCCACGAGTGACCGACATGACCAGCGGTTGGTGGTCTGAATACAACCCTCAGTGTGATCCATTCCTATCCTTTTCTTGCACAATTAGTATTATTCTTTTCGGCCGCGGGGCCCCTAATTTCGGCAATTAATCAAGGGTATTCCCTCGTGTGGGGGATGTAAATGACGTCGTGACCTTTATGGCACGACGGGATTCGGTCCCGACACGAACCACACAATCGCCTGACGAAGTCAGACCGAGCGCACCATGGGCTCTTCGGAGCCCGAATAAATTGTCACTTCGGTGACTGGCACGCCCACGCACTTAATAGACAAGACCACCTGAACCCAGCGAATTTAAGCGCGTCCACAGGAAGGTTATGTGCTTCTTCGTGGAACCTTTCAACGGCTACAATACTTTTACGCTATGGCAGTAATATGTGAAGAACATCCTGGCGCGTGAAGGACTGGTGAAACCTGTCAATGATTAGGCTGAGAAATCAGAGAAGCTATCAGCTGAGGAATTGCAGGAGATGCGTGACTTAGCGAATAGCACAATGCAATTGTTCTTTGTAGATAACACACTTCAGGTGGTGATCGACTTGGATCATTTGACGGCAGTCTGGAAAAACTTGGAGAGCAGGTTCAAGTCCAAGTCATTAACAAACAAATTGTTTCTCAAAAAGAAACTATATGGCCTTAAGATAGAGGATGGAGCATGACTGGAGGCTCATCTAGATGAGTATAATAAGATTTAATGGAGGTGGTTACCTTGGACTTGAAGATTGATGAAGAGGATGAGACACTTCTCTTGTTAGCATCATTGCCTACATCGTATGATCATATTGTGAGTTCATTTTTGTTTGCGAAAGATACTCTCATGTTTGATAATGTAGTCACTTCATTACTCATGAACGAGTCGTGATGGAAGATTGATGGTGATCGGGCGTCAGATGAGGGTCATCTTTTGGTTGCAGGTGGAGATTGAGGGAGATCGGATGTGAGGTAGGGGTCCAGAAAGAGCAAAGGTCATTCCAAGTCATCGATTCCTCGGACGTGTTACTATTGTGACAAAAAGTCTTATAAAGAGGGATTGTACAGTGCGAAAGGAGGATGCGAAGTAATGGAAGGGGAAGGAGAAGGAAGACATATCATCTGTCGGGGTAGCTACAGAGGACATCAAGGGAGATATAATTTTTTGCACAACATCTACGGGTGAGAGAATTTTAGATTCTGATTTTTCGTTTCATGTACTGTGTTCAGACAGGAAGCAATTTAGCACATAATAGGCATGTGATATGGTGGCTCGGACTAGTTGACAAATGCCATGGAGTGCACAGTTGTCGGAGTGGCATTGGTGTGGGTTCACATGTTTGACGGAGTGGTGCATATATTGACAGAGATCCGACATGTGCCAAATTTGAAGAAGAACTTGATCTCACTGCAGTCTTGAATTTTTCACCAACAAAGTATATGTATCGATATATCCCCTATCTTCCACAAGATGTCATGTGATTAATTCCCTTCTTATTGCTGGGCTTGGGGGCGAAGTACGAGCATGATTAATCCGTTTTATGTCCAATCTTTAGATTTTAGGAGTATGGCGTGGAGTATTCCTGTCTGAAGTTCTAGGGATTCCATTTTGTATGTGGGATGGAGGATTTCAAGAGATTGTCGCCTTTAAAGAAGGGCAGACGATGGGATTCTGATCAGAAGACTGTTTGTTGTAAAGTGGTTGTGTCTTGCTCCATCCATATTCAGGCATTAAAGCGTTGGTTGGGCACCCACAAACCACTGCATTTTAGTCTTTCTTGGCGATTATTTGAGCAACTGTTAATAAATATTAATTTACGTCAGCGAATACAATTGAAAACCTATTGGCAGCCATTCTATTGTGAGAATAATATTGGTAACTCCAGACAGAATCACATATTTCATTGACGAGAACAATATGGGCTGCTGGATGAAGTGTTTGCAATTGGATAAAAGGAGAATTTAGGACCCCAAAGCATATATATAGATATAGGGAGCTCGAATAATACAGACTGTTATGGGATCGATGACATAAATTAGATGGTCGTGTCTTAATTAATTACATATTAATTAAAGAATGCAAGAACAAGAATAAGATACACCTTTTCGTGTCAAAATATCGATCTCTATCTGTAGGTGTACACAAGAATAAGATGGATGGTGTGCTTTGATTCTCCCCCTTTTGCATCATTTGCTTATTCACCAATCACCACCCAAAGCCAATTAATATATGCAACCTATAAACGTAGTTCGCATCATTCCGGATGTGAGTTTCCTCTACATTGATTGAACCCACAATTCCCATGAAACAAACCTTTTTCACAATCCTGACGTGCGAGAGCATGCACACGACCGCTCTTCTCTTACCCTTATTAAAGCTTCCGGATTTTGTCTCACACACCACAACAATCAAAGACTTAATTTTCTTCCCCGGCCCGTGGATGATCCATATGCATGGCAACCCTTGAAGCGACACTAAGAATATCTGCCAACAAGCTAGAACTTAATTCCATACAGATTGCAATAATTACTTTATATTAATATCCTTTCTTATTCATATATCTGTCCGTTGATTCCAGCAAAGAACTTATGATGAAAGCAGTTACATTCTTTAATTTGTAGCAGAAAGATCAAGGGCTCTTAACAAACATTCCTTACAAACAGTCCAACCACCATCAATATATATATATATATATACATATATATATGTCGCTAGCTGGGAGTTCTTCAGGTGAGCATGCAACTACATGATGGCACATGCATGGACATTGTCATCGTTGAAGAGTGCGGTTGCATCATCATCGACGACATGGGAGTACGCAGGTTCAGGGAAGTAGCCCTGCACATCCGAGTTGTACCCATGCCTGTGGTAGTTGTAGGTAGAAGAGTAATTAGTGCTGTCCTCAAGATACTCCAGGGCATACGGATGGTACTCCCCATCGTATGGGAACGGCCAGAACTCCGCCTTCCGGCCCGTCCGCCGCACCGCCTTCAGGACCTCGCTCCGGTCGACGTATCCGGTCACCGTCACCTTCTGCATATCTATGTCTATGTCCACACTGTCGACACCTACAACGCGTGTGTACACATTATATCATACTCTTATTAAGATGGGAAACAAAAGCAAGAAGCAAATCAAGCATGGCGTGACATTGAAAATTAACACTTCTGTTTAAATTACAAATTAAGATGAGATTTAAGAACGGGTACAATTTATAAGAAGAGTGCAAAAATTTCTTTCTGGTAATTATATATATATATATATATATATAATCAGTCTGATCAGTAATGTTACTGTGTCGTACATATTTTGTTACTAAATATTGGTTTGCCACTCTGATCTTAGTCGTCTGATAATATATAACCAATCGACCAAATGTAAAATTGGTTCGAGACTGGTAACTTCTCAGTGGTGATGGATCTTAATTAATTAATTACCTTCTAATTTTGATATTGCCTTCCGTATTCTCTTCTCGCAGCCTTCACAGTCGATGTGAACCCCAAGCTCCACAATCTACGTACAAAGAGAACAAATCAAGAGAAGAAGGACCAATATCAGGGGAAAGAAAAAAAAGGTAAAGAAAGAAGATAACATATATAAGTCTTCAAGCGCGCAGATCCTTCACTAGCTAATTAAATTCCCTTGCCATTACAAAGCAAACAAGAACATATATATTCATATGTATTATATATATATCGAATGCTTGACGTCCTGTGGTACTTACGGACATGGCATTTGACACTCCCTTTGGTGCAAGAAAACGGAACATCGTGCACCCCTGTTGCCCACAAACCAAGCACGCGCGCCTTGGGGAGCTTGAGAAATCGAGGGAGGGGCCTTAATTATATATAGATCGAGGAGCTGGAAAGGATGATTTATCGAGGGGATTCCTCCCACGTAAAGAGATAGAAGTGTAAAGCGTAGGGGGGGGGGGGGGGGGAGATAACACCAACTAGCGTGGAAAGTGCAGCGTCGAGGTGAATGATCTTTGCTTTTGGTCCCCTAGGTTTCATCCGCATCAACTTTGTGGAAAAAGGAACTCCACTTTTCCCTGCGGCATACCTGTTGAGACAGGAGCGCCCTCCTACAGGATAAGTCTCTCGGAGGAATTGAAGACCATCTTGGACTTGGAGTGGGGTTAATATATTGCCAGGGGTTGGTTTGAGCTAGCACACAAAGAATGCAAACCTTCCAGTAGGATTAAATATCTTCTGGTTTCCCACACTAAGTAAGAAGGTGCAACACCAAGAACATGAGGCGTGCATTAGTTAGTGGTCAGAGGAAACCAGTAAGTACGTACGTGTCTCTTAGATCGAAGAAACCATGCATCTTGGATGGGGGGATGCCAGAGGTGAAAACACACAGAAGAATGCAGGTTTTAATTTCTTTAGGAGTAGATGTCTAGTTTAATTCCCACTACAGCTTGGTTTATGGCATCTGTCCTACACTAAAAACCGAAGATGAAACATCTAGATCGCATGAAGAGTGCACTAGCTGGTTCTTCGTGACCAGGAATACATGGGAGTCATGGGTTAACTGCATGCTCAACTGTTCATCAAAGTCACAAGACTTGTAAAGACACCGTACGTAGAATAGCTGGTAAGAAGGTCCCTCATGGGTATCCTTGACACAGGGCAGAAGATTTGATTTGATTTTGTTTTTGGGCTTAATTACCATGCATATATGGTTAGCAGAAGTGGACTGGATCGGGGCCCGGATCAAGTGATCAAAATTAATAATGCATCAAGATTAATACGCGCGTACTTCTGCCAAAGATAGCATTGTTGTAATTAATAATGCATCAGGTAGTGGAGGAGGCTCATGCCGAGCCAAACTTTTGGAAACTTAACCTCAGTTTGGAAAATGAACATCAGGTATATATAAGCTCAAACTTAATTATATGGGTGGGCCCCTCCTAATTAATTAAACAAGGGGCTCAAACTCAACTAGACTAAAGGTAAGAATGACTTAACCGCGCGCGACTCAAAATTGATTCCATTCAGTTAGTTAATCTAAGCTGAAGTAATCAAGCTCAAACTTAAAGAAAGATATATACCAATTCCTAATTAAAAAGTCAAATAAAACTTGAATATAGTTTTTATGAATAAAGATGTTGACATATAACGTACGTTAACAAGCCGGTCTGGAACCAAAGCGACCAATCCTTGTTGGGCTTGATCTTGGCTTACTTAGCCCAATAAGCTCATCTCAAAGCCTCAGCCCAACTTGTTTGGTTAAACTAGAGCTGGAAAGGCGCTAGAAGTAACTGCCAGGCAATTAGGGAACGACAGGATAGCTACCAGGTAGGAAGTAATACCCTCAAGGGATCGAGATGGACGCGGGGGTTTTCTTCGTCACCCCAGTTGTAAGGGGGGCTGTCAAGACACTGCCGTTAAATTGGGCCCGATTGAGTCGATAATTTCAAGTTCGGATGTCTCTGTTTAATTACTCAAGTAACAGATCTCTTATTTTACATTATTATTATAATTATAGCGGTAAGAAAATGGTTCCTAGGTCACGTACCACATTCTCTATTTATTTGTTGGGGAAGTCGTCTCGCACCAGTGGAAGCCTGCAAACACCAAGAAACCAAAGAGACGTCAGAAGGAGTCCCGGGTGTTATCTCAGGAGACAACCCTCCGATGCTTAAGTCAGCAAGGGATCAATGAGCTATAGAGAAGAGCAAAGTGAGAGAGAAGCAGAGTTCGTAGTAGATGATCAGAGAGGCGAGTAGGTCCTCTGCACGTGTGCTCGCCGCTCCCAGTGGGTACTCGGAGAGTGCTCGCTGGGTGGTAAGGCCATGCAGGAGGAGGTTTCTCTATAGGCGCAGTGGGGAACCTCTCTGTCGTCGTAGTAGGTCTCGTTGCTCTATTCTCAGTAGGAAGCTCTTATGGCAGAAGTATCCACCATGCTCTTCTTCTCTGTCGATGTCCCTTTTATATGGGTTATCTTGGAGCGAGGGGCCTCATTCCCTGAGAGGAAAGGGTCCGCTTAGTAGAGAATCGTTCCCCCGCTATATTGGAGGGAGTTTTCCGTTGGGGGGCGATAGCCTCGGCGCCGGCCGGTCCATGGGCGAGTCTTACGGCGCTCATGGGGCGTGCTCTCCCATTACAGGGTCAAGGCCGACGTCGTGGGGGCAACGGTCGGTCGTCGGAGTGTTCTCCGGCGAGAACTGCGCTTGGGCCATAACCCTTACGCCTTGTAGAATCCGATGCTCTCTTGGGCTGGGCCTCACCTTAGTGGGCCACACCCATATGTCCACCTCTTGGGCACGCTTATCGAGAGCTCTTTGGCATAGGCCGATCGTTACTGGGCCAGATGTGGGCCCGACTGGATTTACCCTCCTCACTTCCCCCCTACTCTCAGTTGCCGAGCACTCTGCAGGGGGCTGAGAGTAGTTCAAGAGAGGGTTTTCTGGAGTGTAGGATCCGAAGATGATTTCCTCGTACAGCAGGGGTTGTTGCTTCAAGAGCCGGCCTGGCCCGCAAGGTGCCTCTGGCGGTGGCAGAAGCCACGCTGGTAATCATGACCCTAAGTCTTGTCTTGTTCTGGGAGCGTGGGCTCCGAATGGTCATCTGACATCGGTAGCCGTACCGCCGTGGCGGCCAGCGTCCTTTCACCTGCCCTTCAGGGGGTAGCATTGATCCGTAGTGGGTGGTTATAAAAATCGCTGTGAGGTCTCCTACAAACTGTACCCACGTCTCGCCGGTTGTCGTACTTCATTGTAGGCGTCTTCCTCCTTTTACCTGGTGAGGATCATTCTTCCCCTGCATCTTTCGTCTCTTGTAGTCATGTCTCCGCGTAGGAGAAACCTCAGCGTCGACTCTTCTTCCTCGGAAGAGGCGGCTCCTGGCCGCGGTGGTGCGCTGAGCACTTCAGGTGCGGGCGCTAGTTGACCCAGTTCTCCACCGTTAGTGGCCTATAGGGTGATCCATGGGTTGCGGGAAGCCTTCCAAATTCCCCCTGAGTATGAAATCATCTTCCCCTCCGCGGGAGATGACATAATGAGTTACCCTTCTGGTGGGATCATGGTCCCGGTGGCCTCCTTTCAGGTAGGCTTCCGCGTTCCAGTTCATCCCTTCATCGCATCCGTCCTCCATTACTATGGGCGGGATCTTGGGGAAATAACCCCCAATTCATACAGCATCCTCAGCGGGTTTATCTATACGTGCCATAGGGCATCGGTGGGGCCAAGTGTCGATCTGTTTCGATACTTCTTTCTCCTCCAGAGTTGCCCGTTCGATACCTATTTCGCCTATTTCAAGGCTCGCACCCACCAGCATTTCATCACAGTTTCCCGTACCGCATCCAACCGCAAAGGCTGGGCGGAGCGGTACGTATACCTTGTCAAGTCGAAAGATTGGGAAGAGGCCTCCGATAGTTGGATGCGCAGCAGCTGTCGTCGCACTTGACGTGATATGAAGCCCTCTCTCAGGGCCGAGGACCGTCAGAAGTTGAAGGCTATTTCCCTGTATCCCCTTGCTGACGCAGACTTTGTTCTGACCCCGGCCCTGCTTCGGGAGCTGGAGTTGTGTCCCCCGCTACTGCAGGGTATTGGCTTTATCCTTTCATAGGGTCGCGTCGGTAGTGACTGGTGCTTGACTAGCCTTGTTCTATTTTCAGGGGCGACTGAAGCACAGGGTTAGACCTACGAGACCGTCCGGTTGCCACAGCTTGCTCCTCGCCCCGTGGACCACGTCGTCCCGGGAGCAGGTCAGGTGTCGGTCGTTGCCCCCCATGCCGAGGTTGCATTCGCCTCGGGAAGGCTACCGTATCCCCTTCCAGTCGGCATTCCTCTAGCACGCTCGCCTGAAGCGTTCGTGGCCAGCGGAGGGCCTAGTCTTTGACGGAGTTCTCCTGAAGCCACCTATAGTGCGGCTGGTGAAGAGCCCGCCATGACTGGCGGCAGTCGAATCCCTCTGACTGATGACGAGTTGGCGGAGATGGACAGTCGCCGCCAGTCGAGGAAGAGAGGGAGAGTTTTTACCCCAGCTAGGAGTCGTGTTCCGCCTCTTTCTGAGACGCCTTCCCCTAGTGCTCCTCCGCCGCCATCATCTGCAGTGCCGACAGCTCCTTCTCTGGCGCCTGCCTTAGGAGGGTGGGGGCGCGAAAGGGGCAAAGCTCCTGCTGTTGTCGAAGTTGATTCTCTCCCTCCACCGAGGGTCCCTTTACGTGGTCAGTCCTTGCAGCCCGAGGACTTGACGGCGGGGTTGCCCGGGGTCGCGAATGTCGTTGACCTCATGGTGCAAAGCATTCGTTGGCACGAGCACATTGGGAAGTTTGGCCTCGAGACCGCAAAGGAGCTGACGGCCGTCGCAGCGAGGAGTGCGTGTCTGGTCGTTAGTGCCCTCGGGTTGTGGAGGCACTACTTCATCGATCTTGCCCGCGAGCTGGAAGCCAGCCAGGCCCTTCAGGTGGGGGCCGAAGGGTGTTTGAAGGAGTCTGAAGCTGCTAACGCCGGGCTCCAAGAGCGGCTGGCTCAACTAGGGTTGGCCCTCACTGGCATGGAGCGCGATCGGGACTCCTTTCGGGCGCGGGCTGATGCTGCCGGAGAGCGAGCAGCCAAGTCGGAGGTGGAGGTCCGAGCCATGGAGGCCTGTGTCCAAGAGGTCAAGGCGGAGCTCGCCAAGCTGCGTTCGTCCCTGTCCTCGGCTGGCGAGGAAGCTGTGGAGAACTTCCGCTCCTCCTCGGCTTACCGGGACTAGCTGACGGAGGCGGCCTTGGAGTTTTACGGGCCAGCCCATGACCGTGGCTTTCGGGAGGGCTGGAGTGCCACTGTGAAGGCCACATCGGGGAATCTTGGCCTTGCGGCCCCGGTTCTCCCCCCCCCCCCCCTTCAACTCTTTATGGCTCGGATGCTGAGGACGGAGAGGAGAAGCCTGACACCGTTGCGGCGGGTGCCGAGCGGTTGATGCCGAGCGTGGGTGAGCGAGCACCCGCCGATGTTACCGTGGTGGACTTGGTTGATGAGCTGCCTTCTCCTGATGTTGCTGCTGCACGTGCGCCTGCAGAACCCAGGGCACGTGATGATGTAACTGGGGCAGGTCCTTGAGAGGATGCCCCTTGCTGTCTTTTCTTTTGTTACTTTTTATCTGCACTTTCCAAGGTGGTAGCCTTCTTCTATAATTTCCTTACTTTGAAATGGATGCCTTCCCTTTGTTTGCAAACCTCGAGATTTCTTCCGTGTACTTCCCTCTTTCTGAACTACCGCGAGATCCCCTGTGGATACGAAGCGGTGTTCTTGATGTGGACTCTGAAAGGGTGCGACTTTCGAGATCCATCGCTTCGATTTCCACGGATTTGATTGAGGCGGTGGGAGTCCTCATTCTTCTGGGAACTTCACTTCCTCTTATAAATAGTGACCCCCAGTGCGTTTACGTCCATCTCACGGTGGGTGAGTTGTGAGGAGAGGGGCCTTTCGCGGGATGTCGTCTGGTGAGTCTGGCACTTCATCGGATGACGAATTTTCGCAAGCTCGCCGTCAACCTCTGGTCCTCCGGCGGGACCCTGCCCCTGTGCCATGGCGGCCGTGGCCTGCGCCTGGAGAGGGTGGCCCTGCCTCTGAGCAGTACAAGCTCGGGTACCTGGATGGTTGGCGGGAGGCCTTGGAGAAGGTTAACCGCTTATACGCCGGCAAGGGGGTCCTGCTTCTTGAGCCGGATAAGTTCTGTCCCTGAAGGGATGAGAAGTCTCTAGGTATTGCGGCTTTCTGTCTCTCAGCTAGTTCATGTCTCTTATCTTTGCGGTATGTAACCGTTATTTACTTCCTGCAGGCACTTGGTGAGGTGCTCCCCGTTGCTGGAACATCTTCCGATCTTCTGGTGGGAAGGAGCATAAGGAAGGGTAGGGAACTATTTTCCCTTCTTCCACTTTGCAGACAAGGCCATGCAGCTGGACGATGGCGGTGGACTCGTGGTGCACTGGCCGCGGCGAGACAACCTCTCCATCCAAGGTGGGTGCCGGTGGCAACCGGGGCAGTGGGGTCTTGTTCGCCAGTTTGGAGGCATGGCCAGTACGCCAGAGTGGCCTTCATAATGCGTTGGCCTCGTAGTACCGCTGCCCCTCGTTGGCTTGTGTAGGCATGCTGGTTCCTTGTAAACGAGGGGCCTTGTCCCTCTTCGAGTACAGCGTCCACTGGCCCCTGTTCGACCAGGGCTGGCCGGAGTAACCAGCCTAGTTTTCCTGGTGCAGGTTTTCTACCAGTGAAGCCCTTTGTTGGTCTAAGGGGCCGTGTCCCTCTTCTTTGGCATAGGCGGCTTCACTGTTGGCACCCTTCCACAAAATAAAAATGGGTGCTAGGTGTCTGCTCAGAGACTCAGCATGATTGTTGGCGGAGGACAGTGCCCGGGAAGCGAACTGTTGGAGTGGTGTATCACCATGATCGAGCACGTTTTGTCTCTCCACGTACTTTATATTTGGCCCGCGTGAGGGTTACTTGCCGATTTCTGGCAGCTTGTATTTTAACTAAAGAAATATAAATTCTTTATTTTGAGCTGATACTATTGTGTACCTTTCAATGGGAGCTTTTCGCATGACGTGTTTCTGATCGCCCTTCTGTGCGCGTATCCTTGCCATGCTTGTGCCCTCCATTTGTTTGTTGCCGTCGTTTTCAAGGGGAGCGGTGCTCCCCTCTAGGAAACCCTTAGGCTGCCTTCTCATTTTCGAGGGGAACCGTGCTTGCCTCTAGGAAACCCTTAGGCTACCTTCTGGTTTTCGAGGGGAGCCGTGCTCGCCTCTAGGAAACCCTTAGGCTACCTTCTCATTTTTGAGGAGAGCCATGCTCGCCTCTAGGAAACCCTTAGGCTACCTTCTCATTTTTGAGGAGAGCCATGCTCGCCTCTAGGAAACCTCTAGGAAACCCTTAGGTCACCTTTTCATTTTCAAGGGGAGCGGTGCTAGCCTCTAGGAAACCCTTAGGCTACCTTCTCGTTTTCGAGGGGAGCTGTGCTCGCCTCTAGGAAACCCTTAGGCTACCTTCTTATTTTCGAGGGGAGCCGTGCTCGCCTCTAGGAAACCCTTAGGTCACCTCTTCGGGGTATGTGGATAGCTTGGCTCAGTGGAGTACGACTGGTGGCGGTTTACTGGCAGAATTTCTTGAGGTTGACGGAGTTCCACGTCCGGGGTACCTCTCCCCCCCCCCCAACGTCACTAGCCGATACGCTCCTTTACCGAGTGTTTCCGCTACTCTATACGGACCTTCCCAATTTGGTGCAAGCTTTCTCGCGGCGCCCCTTGGGTCAGCCATGCTTGCTCGCCGTAAAACCAAATCTCCTGGGAAGAAGTGTCGTTCCTTGACTCGAGCGTTGTAGTATTGGGCTAGCTTCTGTTGGTACGCCGCGAGCTTTACTTGAGCGCGCGTTCTGTCCTCTTCGAGCAGGTCCAAGTTCTCCCGCATTGCTTGGTTGTTCCATGCTTCATCAAAGTGTCCCACTCGTAGTGAGGGGTTGGATATCTCCACCGGTACCACTGCCTCCGCTCCGTAGGCGAGATGAAAAGGTGTCTCTCCTGTGGCGGCTCTAGCAGTGGTCCAGTTAGCCCATAGAATGCTAGGGATCGAGTCGATCCAGGAGTCTCCTGCTTGGTCCAAGCGGGTCTTGATGCCGTGGAGGAGGGTTCGGTTGGCATTTTCCACCAACCCATTGGCTTGGGGGTGCCCCGCCGAAGTGTAGTGGTTCCAGATCCCCAACTCCGAGCATTTTTCCTGAAAGGCCGTGCTCACGAACTGTCTGCCGTTGTCGGTTGTGAGAACCCTTGGGATCCCGAATCGGCAGATGACGCTTCGCAGCACGAACTTCCAAACTACTTCTCTTGTTATCTTCCCCAGTGGTTCAGTTTCGACCCACTTGGTGAAGTAGTCGATGACAACTATGAGGAACTTCTTCCTCCCTTGTGCTTCAGGGAAGGGTCCCAGTATGTCAATTCCCCACCGAGCAAATGGGCGAGGCTCCATCAAAGCGTGGAGTTGTGTTGCTGGCTGGTGGTGCAGGTGGGAATATTTCTGGCATTGGGGACACCTCCGGACATAGTTGAGACAGTCTTTGTAACGACCCGAGAATCCGATTACCGGGAGAGACCCGATAACCCGAGACTCGAACCGCCGCCCACGAGCCGGGAGGGCTCGGAAGGGCTAAAAGGAGTGTGGAGGCACAAAGAACTAGGAAATAAAGCATGACAATACAACAATTAACAGAAATAAATAAACAACTACTGCTACAAGAAAGTCCAGTCCAACAGAAAGTATAGCCTAAAGTAGTAAAGCGTACCACATACCGAGTGAACACTCGACCTGACGAGTTGGAAACTGAGAACCTCCGTACTGCACCCTCGAACCTTGAGGAAGAACCGCCACACCTGAAAAGTAGGGAATGAGTCTCCAAAACAGAGACTCAGTAGGGATCCCGTGGAACCCCAACCGGAAACAACGGCGGTAGCGAAAAGGAAAGCTACAACGACAGCAGGAACAGTGAACCGGTGGCCGGTCAAAACTCGGCACTACAGCTACTCCTACTGTACCATAAAACACACCCCGATCTCACGGTCGGGGGCTACCGAACCACACTAGTACCACTTACCGAAGTAAAAATCCACGGCAACCACGCCGTAGAGGCATGTCTCCCAGGACACTGCCAACCTGGACACGCTGTCCAAGGTGCAACCCCGACCACCCGATCGCGGACACCGCGCCAACAAGACGCAACCTCGGTAAAGCTACTAGCACCAGTCTCACGGCACGAGAACCGACACATGCGCCACGGTGAAACACCCGGAACTGAACGGTCAACACGACCAAAAACCCGAAGGTCGAAGTCACAGAGACTGACTGACAGTCTATCACTCCCGACTCGACAGGAGTACCTCCCACTAGAAGCATAGTCGGTAGCGTCCGCTGACGTCTTACACCACACCACAGGTGAACTGCCTGACGTGGTAGCGCCTACCAGAGGCAAGGACACCGTACAAGTAACCACAAACAAGTGACTAGATGGGGTCACGTCCGTCAGCGTAGGTCCAACCGCCCCTAACCACGTGTGCACACACAGACCATGCGTCCTAGGTCTGGACTCTAACTGGTTTTCCCCTTGAGTCGGACTCTGGCTATCGACGAGGGGCCCGACGGAAACCAGTCTAAAATCCGTCCTCAGGGTAGCCTCTCCACCACTCCCTGGTGGGTCCACTCGCGTGCAAGCAGGCTACGACTAGTGGAGGGTCACTGAATGAGTAGACTCTCAAGTTAACGAAAAACAACGTCCGCATCCGAGGACGTACGGGGACCATCCCACGTACCGGCACCGTCCCACGGTGACCACGGTCTGAGAAGAAACGGGACTCACAGTCCACGGGCCACACACCCGGCCCTCACAGAAAACCCAGAATCACGATTCCCAAGGTAGCTCACAAGCCGCCACGCCGATTTCCCATCCCAGGGAAAGCGGGAAACCTCCAGCCCTAGGCCGGATAACTGGACTCGCAGTCCAAGGCCAAACACATGGCCCACACGGGAATCGTCTTCCAAAGAAACTCACGACATGCAGGGGAGACCCCACCGCACACACACCGATACACGGTGACTCGATCGAGCGTAACACGAAAGCCCGGAACACGTGGGGTCACCCGGACCCACCACACCTATGGGCACGCTAATCGAGATAACACGGTCGTCCCGACACCCTCAAAACACGGACATAGAATCCCACGGGTGTCAGGGGCATTCACGAGACCACAAGTCGACCACTGGGTTGCAACCGGGTTGACTAGGGACCTACACAACGCGGAACGATCGCGGAGAACATGAAAACTCACCTCGGCGCAACACAGTGCCTGGCGGTCTAACCTTGGGTCATCACAAGCTGTAACGGTCCAAGCCTCGACCGTCACAATAACTTTGATGCCCAACACATGGCCGTCAGAAGGCGAGTAAAAACTGAACGTAACGCGCTCCCCCAGGGGCGTTACGTCACCTAACGGACCAACGTTGGCGCGTTAGGCCAAGGGGCTACACAAGCCGTGACGCATGCCGCTCGGTGCGTCACGCACTCTAACGCACCTACCTAAGCGGGTTAGGGTGAAGGGTGGATGCGTTAGCTCTAACGCTCCTGCCCAGGAAGGTCACACTACCCTGACGCGCCACATCGGGTGCGTCAGGCGTCTTCGACCCCCAAAGGTCATGAACCAGGGTCGGAAACATTGTAATGGTCTAGCATGAGGGCGTCACAGCCCTGTGGCGGTCTATCGTGGGGCCGTCAGGCCCATGAACGCCAATACCAAAAACAAAGGGAACATAACGCACCTGCCCAGACGCGTTACGCACTGTGGCGGTCACTGGAACGACCGTCACAGCGTCCCGGCGGCGAAACGGCGAACTACACCCAAAAATTTCGTTCCACGCCCCGATCATCCACGGATGATGGGGAAAACAACGGGGAAGCTCCCCTATGGGCCCTAACATGCATCTAGACCCTCGAATCGGTCCGAAACGCGATAGAACGGTAGATCGGGCTCACACCCCAAAAACATGGATTTTCCCCAAATCGCTCAAATAAACCCGCTCGGCTCACCCTAGACTACCAAACTTGCGGGAAAAGAAAGCGCACGAGCTGGGGGTCCATCTCCCTACCTCCACCGAAGAAACGACGCGCCGTGGATGCCACTCCATGAAGAAACCGCCGTGAAACCCTCGCCGTTCCACGAACCCGCGGCCGAGCTTCCACGCGCCTCCACCGCCTCGATCCTCGCCCATCGTCGCCCGCGCCGTCTCCGCCTCGCCCCCGCCTCGCTCTGTCGGCCGCCGGAGAAGAGAGGGGAGAAAGAGAGCGTGAGATAAGAGAGAGGGAGAGAGGGTGAGAAATGACAGATGGGGAGAGAGAAAAGGGGAGGGGGGTTTATATAGAAAATCCAAAATTTTTGGAAAATATAGAAAAATAGAAAAATACACCCCCGTGATCCTCGGAACACGTTGATCGCCGTGGTAATGTCCCGACGTCGGAGAACGCAATGGTTCACCCTATACGGGGTTCCGAAGGTCCGACAGACGGAAAACACGAGTAAAACCCAAAATGCAACCCGGGACCCACAAAGGTGCTCCG
The DNA here is from genome assembly GCA_022559845.1 of Amorphophallus konjac. Lineage (NCBI taxonomy): Eukaryota > Viridiplantae > Streptophyta > Magnoliopsida > Alismatales > Araceae > Amorphophallus > Amorphophallus konjac. The sequence goes on along the minus strand of JAHNEJ010001281.1, from coordinate 118,136 downwards.
AAAATTACAGAAAATTACCGGCGTGCTTCTCACAACACCACAGACCTAAGAAAACACACGGGCACACCACCATTGGGTCCGATAACCCGGTAAAAATAGTCTGAAGCCCGATCGGACACAATCCGAAATCCGCGAAAAGACGATCCGAAACCACGGATCCAGATCCGAAAAACTCGGGGCATTACAGCCCTCCCCCCTTAAAGGAATTTCATCCTCAAAATTCAGGACTGGCACCAAGTCATAGGGGAAGAACACTGAACCAACTAACAACGCTGTCAGAGCCCCAGCACAGAAAATCTCGATTCACACAAGAAGCTCTGGACCTGAGGGACGCAGCCAGACTTACAATTACAAACAACACCTCGCTTCGCTCGCTCCGCGCCGTGCACACCGGCCATCAGAGCAGGCATATATCAAAGGACACAGTCCGTCATAACCTCCGACACCATGAAAACCAATCATGGAACCGCTGCCACCATCTCGCCCACCGAGGAGACATAGCCCTCGCACGAGAAATAGCTACCGATCCATCCAATGGTCAGCAGACAAATTACACATCAGCTTCACAACCAGCTGACAGGTCGCACACCCTTCTCAAGGGAACAACCAATACAGAGCCTCCACCAGCTCACGCAACCATCTCAACATATCGCAATCAGAGCATCGGCTCAGCACCAAGAATCACCTCACTCCTGGCTAGCTGAAAGCCAGACGTATCACTGTGCCAACTCTGTCAGAGGATAAACTTCGACAAAGCCCAGATCCCATCCGGAAAGGCACACCTCAAAATCAGCCACCCAAGGCCTCGCTGGCACACGGGTCTCGCCACGCTCGAGCCCCGACAACCAGCATCTTCTGTCTGTGAAAAGACCATCCACTGGTCGCCAGATACACATCAATGGGAAACCTCCGCTTGCTCAGGTTCTTCCTTCTTTCTTCGCCCTCCACTAGATCCGAAGGGAACATTCCAAACCCCAGCAAGCCATCCGCTGACTCACAGACAGACCGATACCACATCTCGAGCTGAACTTCTCTCGGACACCGCCTCCGAACTCGATCATCGCGCCAGCTCAACCTACTAAGGGCACGATGAAACCAAATGACAAGATCATGGTGTCTTCAGTCATCACCTCAGTTGACTCAGACTTACAGGGGAACCACCCCGTGCAGGCCACATACCAAGGATAACCATTGCGACACCAACGTCCCATCAAGGACCTCCATGCATAGGCGTCACTCTTCCGTCTAGTCTCATCAATTCCTTCGTCTCCATTAATCCAAGTGGACACCTACCAATCCCGATTCTGCCCTTACCACAAAGCCACGGGACACCCCTGGGACGATACATGACACACATCTCTAAAGGAGGAAAGTGCCACCCAACAATCACGGCAACTTGGTCGCCAACACCACGACTAAAGCACACTGGTTCCCAAGCAACATACATCTCACCGTGGTCGACTACGAGACTAGCCTTACCAGTCACTCACAGTTACCAACCGGAACCCAAAATCTCTCAGAAATCACTTCCTCAAAACATGATCTCATCCAGGGACATGACTGGCAACACAAGTTGGGCACCAAGCCACCAACTCTGACCAACACGTCCTCGACCTCCGTCAGGCGACATCCTTAACAACCCCATCTGGCGCACACCGACGCCTGACACGGCTTCCATCACAGGAACATGGTACTCATGCGGCGCACCAACCAGCACACTCCCCAACACTCCATCCTGCCAGTGCCAAGAATCACGATATCTCGAGCAACGGCACAGCAACAACACGTTTCACACAGAGGAATCAATCCTCCAATGCTCAACGTAAAACTCAGGAATACGCTCGTAGCAACCAACGCTACGATCTTGAACCAGTGGGTTACAAGCCCACTAGGTTTCCACTGCGCACTCTGATCCACGCGCACATCCGCAATTTCCCAGAAACACCGTCCAACTGGCACTCGTCCTTCCGGAAAAGCGCCAACACACCCTCACACGACAAGGGAATGGGCACAACTTCTCACAGGCAACCACCTTGCCAAGACAAGGAGCACGTCTCGCACGGACTTCATGGCACACAAGGCCAACCAATCCGGACACATGATGCAAGACAGCAATCCTAGCCAAACACAATACTCTCCAGCCAAAGGAGAAACGAAACACACTTCCGACCAATGGAAAACTCCGCGCTTGACCTGACCACAAACCTCGCGCATGCTGGGAACATCACCTTCCAGCACCAAGAAAACCATCGCTTCCATCAGGTCAGCACCTCCGACACACTCAGCAAGTGTCACGTCGGACCACAATCACAGCATCTACCGATGCACCACCGCTGTAATTCTTCAAACTGCAACACACCATGCCAAGAGCCGCAACACGAGCCATAACGACAACCGCCGATGCTCATCCTCGAGTCCCGAAACTCACCGCGGAACCTTCATATCTCAAGTCAAATCCAAGGCGAACACAACCCATTCGCACGCAAGAGCGAGGAGCAAGACTTACTGGGACACCACAGCCCAATTCTGCCTCGAAATCCGCAAGAATAATCGAGACCGACACCTCATTTCTGACGCCACAGAGCACGACAAGAACACCAGGCTCGATGAGACAGCAGCTCACCGAGAAGATCCTCCGCTCACCCGAGCACACTTCTCGATTAGAACATCCGTTCCACCTTGAACTACGACCTGAACACCTCAGGGGCTGGACAAACTTCAAGCTGGAGTGGCCAAAACCGACAGCAGCTCTCTCAGAGCACGCTCACGGCCACTTAACCACAACAATCCTTGCCAGCCACCTGACCTCGCTGCAGACACCTCGAACGCAGCACCGCAGCAACGCACCTGCCGGCAACCTCTACTCAACGCAGTACAACCTGGGCCACAATCGATGAGGAAGAAAGCTCTCGACCTCGATCCGCAGACCCCACGCCGGCACGAAAGCCGCGAACAACAACCATCATTACAATGCCACGCAGTGCACTCAAGCCCTCAAGCGATAAATCAAGCGGAAAACATGCACGAAATCCTAAGCCAGCTGCCGACTGTATTGGACCTTATGGACTCTGATCGCTGTAATATCTCGAATTCCTATGTACGTCCACAACCACCGCTCTGATACCAGCTGTAACGACCCGAGAATCTGATTACCGGGAGAGACCCGATAACCCGAGACTCGAACCGCCGCCCACGAGCCGGGAGGGCTCGGAAGGGCTAAAAGGAGTGTGGAGGCACAAAGAACTAGGAAATAAAGCAGGACAATACAATAATTAACAGAAATAAATAAATAACTACTGCTACAACAGAGTCCAGTCCAACAGAAAGTACAGCCTAAAGCAGTAAAGCGTACCACATGCCGAGTGAACACTCGGCCCGGTGAGCCGGCAACTGAGAACCTCCGTACCGCACCCTCGAACCTCGAGAAAGAACCGCCACACCTGAAAAGTAGGGAATGCGTCTCCAAAATAGAGACTCAGCAGGGATCTCGCGGAATCCCAACCGGAAACAACGGCGGTAGCGGAAAAAAAAGCTACAACGGTAGCAGGAACAGTGAACCAGTGGCCGGTCAAAACGCGGCACTACAGCTACTCCTATTGTACCAGAAAACACACCCCGATCTCACGGTCGGGGGCTACCGAACCACACTAGTACCACTTACCGAAGTAAAAACCCACGGCAACCACGCCGTAGAGGCATGTCTCCCAGGACACTGCCAACCTGGACACGCTGTCCAAGGTGCAACCCCGACCACCCGATCGCGGACACCGCACCAGCAAGACGCAACCTCGGTAAAGCTACTAGCACCAGTCTCATGGCACGAGAACTGACACACGCGCCACGGCAAAACACCCGGAACTCAACGGTCAACACGACCAAAAACTCGAAGGTCGAAGTCACAGAGACTGACTGACAGTCTGTCACTCCCGACTCGACAGAAGTACCTCCCACTAGAAGCACAGTCGGTAGCGTCCCCTGACGTCTTACACCGCACCGTAGGTGAACTGCCTGACGTGGTAGCGCCTACCAGAGGCACGGACACCGTACAAGTAACCACAAACAAGTGACTAGCTGGGGTCACGCCCGTCAGCGTGGGTCCAACCGCCCCCAACCACGTGTGCACACACAGACCATGCGTCCTTGGTCTGGCCTCTAACTGGTTTTCCCCTGGAGCCGGACTCTGGCTACCGACGAGGGGCCCGACGAAAACCAGTCTAAAAACCGTCCTCAGGGTAGCCTCTCCACCACTCCCTGGTGGGTCCACTCGTATGCAGGCAGGCTACGACTAGTAGAGGGTCACTGAAGGAGTAGACTCTCAAGTCAACGGAAAATAACGTCCGCATCCGACGACATACGGGGACCATCCCACATACCGCCACCGTCGCACGGTGACCACGGTCGGAGAAGAAACGGGACTCACAGTCCACGGGCCACACACCCGGCCCTCACAAAAAACCCAGAATCACGATTCCCAAGGTAGCTCACAAGCCGCCACGCCGATTCCCCATCCCAGGGAAAGCGGGAAACCTCCAGCCTTAGGCCGGATAACTGGACTCGCAGTCCAAAGCCAAACACATGGTCCATACGGGAATCGTCTTCCAAAGAAACTCACGACATGTGGGGGAGACCCCACCGCACACACACCGATACACGGTGACTCGATCGAGCGTAACATGAAAGCCCGGAACACGTGGAGTCACCCGGACCCACCACACCTACGGGCATGCTAATAGAGGTAACACGGTCCTCCCGGCACTCTCAAAACACGGACACAGAATCCCACGGGTGTCAGGGGCATTCACGAGACCGCAAGTCGACCACTGGGTCGCAACCGGGTCGACTAGGGACCTACACAATGCGAAACGATCGCGGAGAACATGAAAACTCACCTCGGCGCAACACAGTGCCTGGCGGTCTAACCTTGGGCCGTCACAAGCTGTAACGGTCCAAGCCTCGACCGTCACAATAACTCTGATGCCCAGCACTGGGCCGTCATAATGCGAGTAAAAACTGAACGTAACGCGCTCCCCCAGGGGCGTTACCTCGCCTAACGGACCAACACTGGCGCGTTAGGCCAAGGGGCTACACAAGCCGTGACGCATGCCGCTCGGTGCGTCACGCACTCTAACTGATGGGGGCATCTCTCGCCCTTCACATTTTTCCACAGCTTCGATTGCTTGCCAACATAGCTCCATTGTGTCCATCATATTTTTCTGAGTCGAGTCATGTAATTTTCATATTTTATTTGAGTCATGTCATTGTAACTTTCCTTTTATTTGAGTCATGTACCTAGGTTAATGAGTCATTTACCTAGGTTAAGTGTCATTAGGTTGATTAAGTTACATATTGGGCTCAATTCATTGGGCTAGGCCCAAGGGCACCCCCCTTCCCTTGGTTTATCGTCATTGTCCCAAAATCCAGGGACTTATTGTAAATTGTGGGATTCCTATAAATAGGACCCCACTCTCTCCATTTTCAGTTAATGAAGAATGAAAATCTAATGTTTGAGTTCCAGAAATTATCTTTTTTTCTAGGAGAGAATCCAATAGAGTGGAGTGAGAAGCTCCAACCCCCCCTCTCTCTCTCTCTAGGGGGCGCCCCTTTCTGATGTGAAACGGTCTACCTAGGATGATAATGACCCTTAGACCTATGCATCCACAAGCATACAAGCTCTCAATTCGGCTCACCGTGCGACCTATCTCACGCGACGCACATGCACTCCCGGTGGGTCCGAGTGATGCCGGCGAGGATCCGGGGTGGGACCCTAAGGTTTCCACCGGTTGGTGGGCTTATGGCTGACCCCTAATGGGCCTGGGATACCCAATTTATGGGCGGGCTAGCACGCTGGGGCGTGGGCTTGGGTGGCGCTCTCTCACTTGCCACGGTGGTGCGCTCGTGGTTTCACAAACAATCAAGTCCGGGCACTCAATTACCGCCAACGAGCTAAGGAAACGATACTAGCTAAGCAAAGTAAATGAGGACCAGGAGAGGGACCAGAAGCTCACCTGATCGGTGTGAAGACACCGATCCCGGCCGGAGACGATGGGCGCGCCGGGAGGCGTGGGTATGCACCCGAACGCCGCGGCGGGGTAGCTTGACCTGCTGGTTAGTTAATTACACAACTACGCCTCTCGCAGGAGGGGGGATCTCGGGGTGGGGGTTATGGAGTTTACACCAAACACTACCACCACGCAGGGTGGGGCCTTCAGCCGGCCAAGCGGGGTGGGGAAAATTGGTTAATTATCACACCGGCGGTCGATACCGAAACCTGTCCGGTTCTGGGATTCTGGACCAGCAGTCACTGATGTAGCCGTAGAACACTTTCTGGAATTTTGCCGGAGGCGCGGTCGGTGTCGTTGGCTTCGTAACAGAATAGGGGTGCGCCTCAAATTTTATGGATTTTCGTTCTGCACGAGCCGGGCTGCCACGATCGACCGAACGGGGTCCCTGTTCAGGACCTGCACAGGTTCAGCTTCTGAACAGCAGATTGCCGAGGACGCCACGAACGCTCCCGGGCTCTGTTTTGCAAACGGCCGGTGTCGATGGAAGCGTGGGGAAGTCTACTTTCCAACGGAGCCGGCCTCGCCACTGTCTGAAGTCCGTGTGGACAGGATGGTCCCGTTGAAGGGGGACAGGTCGGGGAAGACAGACAGGAGGCAGAACGAACGCCCGGCGGTATAAAAATGGTAACTTCCACTTACGGCGTTCAAACGATGCTCCGTCTTCGGCTTCTGAAAGCTGACAGGGGGAGGAAGAATTTTGATGAAGAGTTTGATGACCGATTCCTCCAGTCTTGGCCGCTGCACGAAGGTCGAACAGAGATGGCCTTCTGGTTGAGCCCCCAGTGCGCAGTCGCGGTAGAACGGAGCTAGCGGCCGGCCACGATCTTGGAACGGAGCGATTCCAACTCGCCTGCGGAGAAGACTCGTGGATGCACAAGTTTGCTGAAGCGCTTGGATGCCGAATCCTCCTGGAACGGGTTGGAAAATGCTCTGCAAGTTGGGGCCAGAAACTGCCTGCGGGCTGGAATGGATTTGTGGAGGGGAGGCTAAGGTGGTGGTGGTGTATGTGGGTGGAGATGGAGGGGGGTGCGACCCTAGGAGGGAGGGGAAGGGGATGGACGACCTAGGGAGGTGAAGGGGTCCCTTGGAGAGGGGAAAGGGGTCTTGGGTGGAGGAATATGGCTTGGGAAGGGTGGGGAGTGGCCTTGGGAAGGTGAAAGGGTGCCTGGGAAGATGAAAGGGTGCCTAGGAGAAGGGGTTTCCACCTAGGGGTTGGAGGGGGAATTGAATGAGTGTATAGGGAAGGGGGAGGGGTCTTAAAGAAGGGTGATTAGGGAGGAGAGAGAGGGGATTTCGAAATTTAGAGAGAGAGAGGGAGAAGTAGTGAGAGAGAGAGAGAGAACTATAGAGAGAGGGAGAGAGAATACTTGAGGGTTTAATTTTTCAATTCATCAAAAGTTCTTACAAATGGGAGAGGGGGGGGTCCTTATATAGAGTTGGACCATTTGCACAAAACCCCCTAACAAAGTGCATAAATGCAAAAGACCAAGAGACAGGGGGGGGCGCCCATGGGCCAAGCCCACTAACTGGGCCCAATGTCCTCAACTAAGGGTCCAAATGACTCAAGACTTGGATAATTAACTCTAAGACCTAGATAATGGACTCAAATAAAGGAAAATTACACATGATATGACTCAAATAAAGAAACTACATAAGCAACAAATAAAGATAGCCATGAGGACCACATCTCCAAGGGGTCACGAAGTCGGAGTCGCCTCGTGCCATAGGGAATGCCGGGAGATGTCCTCATCAAATCCCCCGGGGTGGGGAGAACTCGACCCCGTCGAGTAGGGGTCCAATCGGCTCTCGTACTGCACCAGCAGGTCCGGGTCTAGGCGCATCAAGTCCTCTCGGCTTACCCAAGCATCCTCGGTCGGGGAACGGCCTTTCCACCTCACGAGGTAGCGCTGGTAGACCCTGTTCCTGGTAAGTGTGCTCTGCTCATCCAGTATTGCCTCCACTTGCTCAAGTCGGCCTCTCAATCGGGGTGGTAGTTTCGCTCCGGGAGGGTCACTCACAAGGGGGGGTAAAGGCTCGAGATCCTGACTGGGTTCCACCGTGGGGCCCTTATAGCGAACCAGATCCGCCACATTGAAAGTGGGGTGAACCCCAAAGCCCTTAGGTAAGTCGAGCTCATAAGCATTGGTACCAACCCGTCTTAGAACCCGAAAGGGTCCCAAACCCCGTGTCCTCAATTTGGAGGCGGGCCCTGGGAGGAGCCGCTCCGTTCTCACCATCACATGGTCTCCCACTTGGTATTCATAGTGACGACGATGAGCATCGGCCTGCCTTTTGTAAGCCTCATTGCTTTTGCCTATATGCTTGCGGATGTTTTCATGTATCTTTGTGGATGTTGACTCACTAGGAGATAATGGGGGTCCTGGACAACCAAAAGTGGACCTATCATGCAGTGGTGCTACACAGACTTTGGTAGACCTAGGAGGCTTATGCGTCTTGTCAAAGGGGGTGGGGATGGAAGACCCGGAAAACCCATAAAGGGACCTATCATGCCATGCCATGTAGGCCCTAATAGACCTAGGTGGGCCAGGACAACCATAGATGGATCTATCATGCATGGTGGTGATAATTACCGGGGAACCCGAACTTCCTTGAATATTTCTCTCATGCCTAAGACTTGCGACGAACGAGGGTGGGCCATTACATCCGTACATAGACCACTCATACTTCTTACATGTCATGTGGGTGATTTGAATGAATGGACCCGACTCATGAATCATGTCAAGCGGTGTGGTGTGTCTAGACACATGCATTCCTTCCCAAATGGCATCCCTAATGTGTATGGCTTGGTGTGGGAGTTTCCTCTCATAGGGGTCAAATGGGTCTGGGAAAATAGAGTGGGCCTGGTCTATTAAGGTGGGTGAGGGTAGGAAAGGGTGGGTGGTGGGTAAGGGGGGTGGGTTGCATGGGGGTCTAGACTCCCATAGGAAGGGGTCAAAGGGGTCATGGTAAGGGTCCCCTAGGGAGAGGAACTCCAGGTCCTCATGTAGCGGTGAGTCATCCTTCTCTAAAGAAATAATTGGGCCGAAGTCTTTGGTGGGTGGATCAGCCAGGAAGGGATGGTTTGACACTCTACCCGAGATAAGCAATTCTAATTCATGGAGAGCAGCAGGCTCATCCGGTGTAGGGAGGATTAGAAGGAGGTCGCTAGTGTAGCAACCTACAGTGTAAGCTGTGGTGATGGATCCGACACATAGATGTAGGAGGTCAACGCTCCTAGGTTGGTCAGCCATTGTGGCCAACATGTCGGTCAACTCTATTTGCCATGCTAGGCCCTTAAGAAGGTCATCCCAACTCTCAACCTCATAGGAGGATTGGATAGTGGTGTGATAAGAGGAGAGAGGGACTATGGGGAGGTGTTGTTCCATGGGAGGGTAGGCATGGGCCATTATCTCTCTAATTGGGCTACCCATCAACCAGCTAACAAGGGTCTCTCCTAAAATAAGCTCGGTCCCATCTAGAGAGGGTGGTGTAGGGTGAAGGTTACCATGTGAGTTTTTTTCTTCAATTTGGACATGTGTGGTCTCCATGTTGGGAATTGGGTCCGGGGTGTTCACCACTTTGGGGTCGGGTATGGGTTCCTCCTCCAAAGAGGTGAGAGAGTATGTTCGGGGTGGGGTGGTGATGGTAGGTGCATGGCGCCCCCAAGGTGATGAGCAAGGTCGGAATTGGGTTGGGGTTGGAAGTGGAGGTAGTGGGAGTCTAGGTTGGGGTAGGTTTGTAGTTGGAAGTGGAAGGTGGGTTGGGTGAAGACAGTTGGATTGGTCGATCTTGGGTGGGGCATCCCTTATAGGGGATAATGGAGGGGTAGTAGTAGGGGCTACGGGGGTTTGGGGAGTATGGGTCTCATGGGGAATAGTGAGTTGCGGGGTGGTGACCGGTGCGGGCCTAGGTGGAGGGGTGGGCACGGGATCCACTTGGGTTTGAACGGTGAGGGTTATGGAAGTGAGTTTTAGTTGGGGAAGGTTGGTGGGGATTGGGTTTTCCTGACTTGACTCTTGGCATTGTGCCTCAAATTCTTCCTCCCATTCAAGGGGAGCTTCATGAACTTCAATCACTTTCTCAACTCTTTGGGGTGGAGGGGTTTGGTAGGGATTTGTGGGTTGGAGGGTGGTGGTCTTTGGGGGCCTAGGTGGAGGGGTGGGTAGTTGGGACAGTTGGGTTCTAAGGGAGAGGAGTTGGTGGCGAAATGTGGAGAGGGGATCGGTTAGGGGTGGTGGGGGCGGAGTCCTATGGATGGTCTTAAGTTGGCCGGGTTGGGATTGAGTAGTGGTGGTGCTCCTCGGGCTAGGGGTGTGTGAGTAGGAAGAGTAGGAAGGTTTTGGAATGTAGATTTTCCTAAGTTCTCTCGTCATCTCTTCCCACGAGTGAATGGGCTCTTGCCTCTCAATCCTTCTTATGGCCTCTATGTGTTCCAATTCTATCTTGGCTTGACCCCGAATTTGTCCCTTGGCCCTACAAACTCTTGTGTGTCCGTATACCCGATTCCTCTCAAAGTTCCTTTCCATTGCAGCCTCCCACTTGAGGTAATCACTAGCATGCGACCCATCAAAGGTAACACCCTCATCTCGAATAATGTCCCAAAGTATTGGGTTGATCGGATCCCGGTAGTGGGCCGAGTGGGATGGGTATGTGGTAGCCATGATTCATGAACTAGATGACAATGCGCCCTAGGACTAGACTTAGTAGAGACAAGTCTAAAACTTGCTCTGATACCACTTGATGTGAAACGGTCTACCTAGGATGATAATGACCCTTAGACCTATGCATCCACAAGCATACAAGCTCTCAATTCGGCTCACCGTGCGACCTATCTCACGCGACGCACATGCGCTCCCGGTGGGTCCGAGTGATGCCGGCGAGGATCCGGGGTGGGACCCTAAGGTTTCCACCGGTTGGTGGGCTTATGGCTGACCCCTAATGGGCCTGGGATACCCAATTTATGGGCGGGCTAGCACGCTGGGGCGTGGGCTTGGGTGGCGCTCTCTCACTTGCCACGGTGGTGCGCTCGTGGTTTCACAAACAATCAAGTCCGGGCACTCAATTACCGCCAACGAGCTAAGGAAACGATACTAGCTAAGCAAAGTAAATGAGGACCAGGAGAGGGACCAGAAGCTCACCTGATCGGTGTGAAGACACCGATCCCGGCCGGAGACGATGGGCGCGCCGGGAGGCGTGGGTATGCACCCGAACGCCGCGGCGGGGTAGCTTGACCTGCTGGTTAGTTAATTACACAACTACGCCTCTCGCAGGAGGGGGGATCTCGGGGTGGGGGTTATGGAGTTTACACCAAACACTACCACCACGCAGGGTGGGGCCTTCAGCCGGCCAAGCGGGGTGGGGAAAATTGGTTAATTATCACACCGGCGGTCGATACCGAAACCTGTCCGGTTCTGGGATTCTGGACCAGCAGTCACTGATGTAGCCGTAGAACACTTTCTGGAATTTTGCCGGAGGCGCGGTCGGTGTCGTTGGCTTCGTAACAGAATAGGGGTGCGCCTCAAATTTTATGGATTTTCGTTCTGCACGAGCCGGGCTGCCACGATCGACCGAACGGGGTCCCTGTTCAGGACCTGCACAGGTTCAGCTTCTGAACAGCAGATTGCCGAGGACGCCACGAACGTTCCCGGGCTCTGTTTTGCAAACGGCCGGTGTCGATGGAAGCGTGGGGAAGTCTACTTTCCAACGGAGCCGGCCTCGCCACTGTCTGAAGTCCGTGTGGACAGGATGGTCCCGTTGAAGGGGGACAGGTCGGGGAAGACAGACAGGAGGCAGAACGAACGCCCGGCGGTATAAAAATGGTAACTTCCACTTACGGCGTTCAAACGATGCTCCGTCTTCGGCTTCTGAAAGCTGACAGGGGGAGGAAGAATTTTGATGAAGAGTTTGATGACCGATTCCTCCAGTCTTGGCCGCTGCACGAAGGTCGAACAGAGATGGCCTTCTGGTTGAGCCCCCAGTGCGCAGTCGCGGTAGAACGGAGCTAGCGGCTGGCCACGATCTTGGAACGGAGCGATTCCAACTCGCCTGCGGAGAAGACTCGTGGATGCACAAGTTTGCTGAAGCGCTTGGATGCCGAATCCTCCTGGAACGGGTTGGAAAATGCTCTGCAAGTTGGGGCCAGAAACTGCCTGCGGGCTGGAATGGATTTGTGGAGGGGAGGCTAAGGTGGTGGTGGTGTATGTGGGTGGAGATGGAGGGGGGTGCGACCCTAGGAGGGAGGGGAAGGGGATGGACGACCTAGGGAGGTGAAGGGGTCCCTTGGAGAGGGGAAAGGGGTCTTGGGTGGAGGAATATGGCTTGGGAAGGGTGGGGAGTGGCCTTGGGAAGGTGAAAGGGTGCCTGGGAAGATGAAAGGGTGCCTAGGAGAAGGGGTTTCCACCTAGGGGTTGGAGGGGGAATTGAATGAGTGTATAGGGAAGGGGGAGGGGTCTTAAAGAAGGGTGATTAGGGAGGAGAGAGAGGGGATTTCGAAATTTAGAGAGAGAGAGGGAGAAGTAGTGAGAGAGAGAGAGAGAACTATAGAGAGAGGGAGAGAGAATACTTGAGGGTTTAATTTTTCAATTCATCAAAAGTTCTTACAAATGGGAGAGGGGGGGGTCCTTATATAGAGTTGGACCATTTGCACAAAACCCCCTAACAAAGTGCATAAATGCAAAAGACCAAGAGACGGGGGGGGCGCCCATGGGCCAAGCCCACTAACTGGGCCCAATGTCCTCAACTAAGGGTCCAAATGACTCAAGACTTGGATAATTAACTCTAAGACCTAGATAATGGACTCAAATAAAGGAAAATTACACATGATATGACTCAAATAAAGAAACTACATAAGCAACAAATAAAGATAGCCATGAGGACCACATCTCCAAGGGGTCACGAAGTCGGAGTCGCCTCGTGCCATAGGGAATGCCGGGAGATGTCCTCATCACTTTCTCTCTCCTTCCCCACCAATTTTGAATTTCTTCTCTCTCCTCCACCTCACCCTCCACCTCAGCCCTAGTTGGCCACCTCAACCCCTCCCCTTGTGCCACCTCACCCACCTTTTCACTTCCCTAGGTGCATTCATTACACCCACCCCAACACCCACCAAATCTTGCCCCTCCCTAGGAGATCTTTGACAATTCCAACGTAATCTTCCACTCCCCAACACAATCTCTTCCCTTCCCAACACAATCTCCCTCTCCCCAACACAATCCACCCTAGTCCCCACACAATCTTACAGCTCCCTAGGCCAAATTTGAAATATTCCCTCCACTCTCTCCTCCCACAAGCCCTAGACCACCCCAAATAGGGAAACTATCATCCCTCTTCCCCTCCCTCCTAGTCCCAAATTCGTAACTCACTCTCTCACCACCTGCTAGACCACCTTCCTGCCCCCATTCTCCCCCTCCCTCACCTTGGTTTGCCCCCTTCCAGACCCCCTAACAGCCAAGGGTTACCTCCACACCCGTCCACCCCCTTTCCCCTCCCATTTACCCCATTTACCCCATTTCCCACCTCCCATCTTCAGCCTGCACTTCCCAGTTCGCAGGCAACAGAGCACCAGCAACTTGCAGATCCGACCACGACTTCATCCCGGCGTCCCTGAAGGTCCAAGTGGTACCGTTGGAAGCGTCTACCGGTCTTCTTCGCAACGGCAGCTGTCCCGTCCCATTCGGAGCTTGCTGCTCCCCGGGGGAGTAGTTCTCCCCAGACTGCGCGTCCACCTCCAGACTGCAGACCAGAGACTGCTAGCAGAGGCTCCCGCGACCAGTAGCAAGTTCTAGACTTGTCTCTACTAAGTCTTGTCCTAGGGCCATTGCATTTATCCCCCCGTTCATCATGGCCATTTCCTACTTAGCCTACTCGCAACCCATGGACTTCATTCTAGACAAGGATATTACCTTTGACGGATCTCGTTCTAGTGATTACCTTAGGTGGGAGGCTACCATAGAAAGGTACTTTGAAAAGACTTGGGTATATGGACCCGCGAGAGTCCGCAAGGTCAAGGGACGACTTCGGGGTCAAGCCAAGAGTAAGTGGGAACACATAGAGGGATTAAGAAGGGTTAGGAGGCAAGAGCCCATTTCCTCATGGGATGATATGAAAAAAGAACTTAGAAAGATCTTCGCTCCCCGACATTTTCCTTCCTATCCGAGGAGCACTACCACTCCTCCATCCCCACTCGGCCAACTTGAGACCACCCTTAGGTCTCCACCACCACTCCCAACAAATCACCTCTCAACCATCATCACTACACTTCGCCACCAAGCCCTCTCCCTTAAGACCCAAACAAGCCTAGCCTCTACCTCTCCACCTAACCCCATGAGGGTCCCCGAACCTCAACCAAAACCCCCTTCCACAACCCTCAAAATCCAAACCAAATTGGCCCCCACTCCCACCTCTCCATAATCGGCCGATCCCAAGAGGAAGAGACCCCTAACCGACCCGATTTCCCCAATGATGGCCACCACCCCCCAACCCACAATCCCTCACCAAACCCATACCCTACAACCCCCCTTGGTCCCCACCACTACCCCTCCATCATCCCCTAAAAGGGATGACCCCCCTAAAACCAATCAACCCAAGTCTCATCACCCAACCCACCTTCCACTCCCAACCCCAATCCTACCCCAACCTAGGCCTCTGCTACTTCCTCTCCCAAACCCAACCCAAGTTCGACCTCGCTCACCACCCCGGGTGCACCATGCCCCAACCATCATCACCCCATCCCCAAAAGACCTTCCCATTCCCTTGAGAAAGGAGGTCACGCCCACTCACATAGAAGTAGTTGCTAGTCCGAACCCTCTCCCCACCCATGAGGAAACCCAAGTTCACACCAATGGTGAGGAAGAGCTTCAACCCTTTACCACTTCAAATTGTCCGAGTCTTCAAGAGCCACAAACCTTCACAAATGGCACCATAATCATAGATGGGCCCCTAGCTAGATGGCTAAAGGAGAAACCAATTCACCCCATCACGTCCTATGTCTACCCTCTCATAGAGCTAAACCTCCCCATAGTACCCTTCTCCACCTATCACACCACCATCCAATCATCCTACCAAGTGGAAACTTTAGGGGATCTTCTTAAGGGCCTAGCATGGCAAATCGAGTTCACTAACATGTTGACCCCTATGGCCGAACAACCTAGGAGCCTTGACCTCCTACACCTTTGTGTCGGGTCTATCACCTCAATGTGCACCATTGGTTGCTACACTACCGATCTCCTTCTATTCCTCCCCACACCCAATGAGCCCGACCTTATCCTCAAATTGGAGTCCCTCATATCGGGCAGAAAGTCAAACCCTCCTCTCATGGCCAACCCACCCACTAAGAACTTCGGCCCAATCATTTCATTAGAGGAGGATGATCCAACACCATATTGTGAGGACCTTGAGGATGTTGAGATGAACTTAGAGCTCCTTTCCCCCGGGCACACTTATGTTGATCTTTTTGACCCCTCCCAATGGGAACCCGGGAACCCATGTGATCCACCCACATCACTTATCACCCACTCCTTCCTACCCTCACCCACCATGTTGGGCCAAGCCCACCTCTCCCAAGTCCCGGGCGACACAAGGGTAGCTATGACCAAGGAAGATCCACATCTAAGGAACAAGGAGGTGCCTCTCCCCATGATGTCCACCTTCCTTGACCCCTTCGACCCTTTTGAATGGAAACTCCAATGCCAAACCATATCCCAACACATCAAAGTCATTTTCGGGTTAGGAAAACATGTGACTTGGCATCTCGAACCACTTGGCATGATTGATAAGTCGGGTACATTCATTCATATCACCCACATGTCAAGTTGGAAACATGAGTTGTCCATATTCGGATGTAATGGTCCGCCTTCATTCATCATGAGTCTTAAGCATGTTAGGAGCATTCAAGGATGTCTGGGTCCTCCGACACTCATCACACCCACGCATGAGAGGGACACCTATGGATGCCCCGGCCCTCCCACACCCTTCAAAGTCTCCATGGTATCACTGCATGATTGGTCTAAGTATGGTTGTCCTGGCCCCCCTTTGCATATCATGCATCTCCCACTCACACCGCATCATAGTACTTGGCATGAGCATTTAAGCAAGCAACAAACAACGAGCGGAGAGAATTACAAGAAGCGGGCAAAACCTCGCGAACGCCACTTTGAATTCCATGATGGCAACTTGGCGATGGTGACTCTGGAGTGGTTCTACCCTAGGGTCACCTCCAACTTGAGGGCACGTGGACTTGGACCTTACCTAGTTCTGAGTGGCCTTGGCAACCCAGCTTATGGGTTGGGCTTTCTAATGGGTTTTGGGATATACCCCACTTTTCACGTGGAAGATCTAGCACCCTCTAAGGGCACCGCGGTGAATCCCAGTGAGCATCTTGAGCCTACCCCCACCTTTGTGAGTGACACCCTCAGAGAGCCTCCACACATCAGCTTGAGAGTCCGACGTGTGCACACAGAGGCAATACTAGGCAAGCAGGGTACCATCGCCAGCAAGAGGGTGTGCCCGAGCCACCTTGAGAGGATGAAGAGCCGTCACCCGTCTAAGGATCCGAGGTTGAGTTTGGAGGTTGTGGCTCGCCCGGAGCTGCATTGGAGGACCTCTCCCCTGGCGGACCCATACTCGACGGAGTCGAGTTCTTCGCACCCTGGGGGTATGATGGGGGCATCTCTCGCCCTTCACATTTTTCCACAGCTTCGATTGCTCGCCAGCATAGCTCCATTGTGTCCATCATATTTTTCTGAGTCGAGTCATGTAATTTTCATATTTTATTTGAGTCATGTCATTGTAACTTTCCTTTTATTTGAGTCATGTACCTAGGTTAATGAGCCATTTACCTAGGTTAAGTGTCATTAGGTTGATTAAGTTGTATATTGGGCCCAATTCATTGGGCTAGGCCCAAGGGCACCCCCTTCCCTTGGTTTATTGTCATTGTCCCAAAATCCAGGGACTTATTGTAAATTGTGAGATCCCTATAAATAGGACCCCACTCTCTCCATTTTCAGTTAATGAAGAATGAAAATCTAATGTTTGAGTTCCAGAAATTATCTTTTTTTCTTGGAGAGAATCCAATAGAGTGGAGTGAGAAGCTCCAACCCCCTCTCTCTCTCTTCCCTCTCTCTCTCTCTCTCTCTCTCTCTCTCTCTAGGGGGCCCCCCTTTCTCTCTCCTTCCCCCCAATTTCAAATTTCTTCTCTCTCCTCCATCTCACCCTCCACCTCAGCCCTAGTTGGCCACCTCCACCCCTCCCCTTGTGCCACCCCACCCACCTTTTCACTTCCCTAGGTGTATTCATTACACCCACCCCAACACCCACCAAATCTTGCCCCTCCCTAGGAGATCTTTGGCCATTCCAACACACACAATCTCTTCCCTTCCCAACACAATCTCCCTCTCCCCAACACAATCCACCCTAGTCCCCACACAATCTTACAGCTCCCTAGGCCAAATTTGAAATATTCCCTCCACTCTCTCCTCCCACAAGCCCTAGACCACCCCAAATAGGGAAACTATCATCCCTCTTCCCCTCCCTCCTAGTCCCAAATTCGTAACTCACTCTCTCACCACCTGCTAGACCACCTTCCTGCTCCCATTCTCCCTCTCCCTCACCTTGGTTTGCCCCCTTCCAGATCCCCCAACATCCAAGGGTTACCTCCACACCCGTCCACCCCCTTTCCCCTCCCATTTACCACATTTCCCACCTCCCATCTTCAGCATGCACTTCCTAGTTCGCAGGCAGCAGAGCACCAGCAACTTGCAGATCCGACCACGACTTCATCCCGGCGTCCCTGAAGGTCCAAGTGGCACCGTTGGAAGCGTCTACCGGTCTTCTTCGCAACGGCAGCTGTCCCGTCCCATTCGGAGCTTGCTGCTGCCCGGGGGAGTAGTTCTCCCCAGACTGCGCGTCCACCTCCAGACTGCAGACTAGAGACTGCTAGCAGAGGCTCCTACGACCAGTAGCCTGAAGATCTGGAGGCGAGACTTGGTCGAGATCTCCCTCAACAAGTCGCCTTCCATCTCCAAGAAGCGCCTCCTCGATCGACCTCCGGAGCAGCCTTTTCTCATTTTTCTCCCTCAAGTGTGCTGGTCTTTCCACTCATGGACTGGTCCGACACCTGAGCACTGTTTGGGCTGCTCAGGTCTACCCCGACATCGTCTGGCATCCCCGTGGGTCTCTGCTCGAAGAGGACCTGACAACGAAGCCGTCGACTCTAGTCAAGCCCGATTCAGAGCTTGGGAGCGCCCGGAGTAACTTCGTCTTCCTGCTATTGTGGTCCAGAAGCAGACAGAGCCAGAACCCTGCTTCCCTGTTCGTGCCTCTGCTCCGACCAGCACCGACAACCTGATAAATCGGCAAAATTGGGACGACTTCCCGGGTCACCTATGAAGATTTTCCAGCTGGTTTCATTGACATCGGAGCTCTGGAGTGGCCGCTGCGACAGCAACATCAACCGTCTGTCCTCTGTTCCAGAGGGCGGGCTGAATCGACAACTTTCTATCATTTAGCTCCTAGTTCATTTTTCCCCCTCCCCGCTTGGCCGGCTGAGCGCCCCTCCCTGCGTGGAGGTACACTTTGGTTGTAATCCAATTCCCCACCCCTAGTCCAACCCCCTTGCAAGGGGCGTAGTGCATGTAACTTGAATTTTTAGGTTGAAGCTTCATCGGTGTGGCGTGCGGGTGAGCCCACGCTTCCTCGCTCGCCCTCGTCTCCGACCGGGATCGGTGTCTTCACACCGGTCAGGTGAGATTCAGTTACCCCTTGCTGGTTTTATTCCTTTGCTGGTTTAGTATTGCTGCTAGTGCCGTGGGATGGTAAGGAGTGCCCGATCCCGAATTACTTATGTGTGAGTGACTACCGCCGACAAGTTGTGAGTGAGCCATTGCATCCCACGCCCTTGTCGTGCTGGCCGCCCCCAAAGGTGGGCATCCCAGGGCCCTTAGGGGTTCAACCTTAGGCTAGCCAACCCCCGGAGCAGCGAGGTCCCGTCATGGACCCTCACCACCATCACCGGATTACCTACGGGCACGAGAGTGCGCTTAGCGGGCGAGTCCGCTCGAGTAAAGTCACCGGTCCGTGCATTGCTTGCTTGCTAGGTCCAAGAGATTTTTGGTCTCGTGACTATCACCCCCAAGGTGGTGTCACATCACTAACGCACCTACCTAAGCGCGCTAGGGTGAAGGGTGGATGCGTTAGCTCTAACGCTCCTGCCTTGGGCGTCACACTACCCTGACGCGCCACATCGGGTGCGTCAGGCGTCTATGACCCCCAAAGGTCATGAACCACGGTCGAAAACATTGTAACGGTCTAGCATGAGGGCGTCACAGCCCTGTGGCGGTCTATCGTGGGGCTGCCAGGCCCACGAATGCCAATACCCAAAACAAAGGGAACGTAACGCACCTGCCCAGACGCGTTACGCACTGTGGCGGTCACTGGAACGACCGTCACAGCGTCCCGACGGTGAAACGGTGAACTACACCCAAAAATCCCGTTCCACGCCCCGACCATCCATGGATGATGGGGAAAACAACGGGGAAGCTCCCCTATGGGCCCTAACATGCATCTAGACCCTCGAATCGGTCCAAAACGCGATGGAGCAGTAGATCGGGCTCACACCCCAAAAACATGGATTTTCCACAAATCGCTCAAATAAACTCGCTCGGCTCACGCTAGCCTACCAAACTTGCGGGAAAAGAAAACGCACGAGCTGGGGGTCCATCTCCCTACCTCCACCGAAGAAATGATGCGCCGTGGATGACGCTCGACGAAGAAACCGCCGTGAAACCCTCGCCGATCCACGAACCCGCGGCCGAGCTTCCACGCGCCTCCACCGCCTCGATCCTCGCCCATCCTCACCTGCGTCCTCGCCTGCGCCGCCTCCGCCTCGCTCCGTCGGCCGCCGGAGAAGAGAGGGGAGAAAGCGAGCGTGAGAGAAGAGAGAGGGAGAAAGGGTGAGAAATGAGAGATGGGGAGAGAGAAAAGGGGAGGGGGGTTTATATAGAAAATCTGGTAATTCTAAAAAATACCAAAAAATAGAAAAATACACCCCCGCGATCCTCAGAACACGCTGATCGCCGTGGTAACGTCCCGGCGTCTGAGAACGCAACAGTTCACCCTGTACGGGATTCCGAAGGTCTGACAAACGGAAAACACGAGTAAAACCCAAAACGTAACCCGGGACCCACAAAGGTGCTCCGAAAATTATAGAAAATTACCGGCGTGCTTCTCACAACACCACGGACCTAAGGAAACACACAGACACACCACCATTGGGTCCGATAACCCGGTAAAAATAGTTCGAAGCCCGATCGGACACAATCCGAAATTCGCGGAAAGACGATCCGAAACCCATGGATCCAGATCTGAAAAACTCGGGGCATTACAGTCTTGCTGCAGGGTGGGCCACCAATACCCTTGCCGGATCAGCGTCTGTGCGAGTGCTCGCCCTCCCACATGGCTTCTGCAAAGTCCTTCATGGACTTCTCGGATGGCCTGGTTGGCCTCTGTGGGGAAAAGGCACTTGAGTAGAGGGGCTGAGAGGGACCGACGATATAGCCAGCCATCCACAATGGTGAAGTGGGCTGCTCTTGCCCGCGCGCGCCGCGCCTTGGCACGGTCGTCCGGGAGTTGCTACCGAAGGAGGAAATCGAGGAGAGGATCCATCCTGGAGGGTTCGTAGTCGATGGCGTTCACCTGGGGCGTCGGATCATCTATGCTCGACACTGATAATTCCTCTATCAGGACTGACCTCGAACTGAAGATTGTGGTGGTTGACGCTAGGTGGGAGAGAGCATCTGCTCGGACGTTCTCCTCGCGTGGGATATGGATCACCTCAAAGTGGGCGAACTCGCTCGTCGCCGCCTTGGCCTTCTCTAAGTACTTCATTATGGAGGGATCGCGGGCCTCGAACTCCCCCCTGACCTGGTTGGCGATGAGCATGGAGTCGCTGTACGCCCGCACACTTGATGCCCTCAGGTGTTTTGCCATGCGTAACCCAGAGAGAAGCGCCTCATACTCGATCACATTGTTCGTGGCCAGGAATTTGAAGCGCAAGGCATACTGTAGTTCTAACCCTTCTGGTGAGACTAAAACCAACACTGCGTCACTGCCCGCAGCGCAGGAAGATCCGTCGACGTACAGTTCTCGGGTGGGTCCCGACGACTGCTTGGGTGACTCCTCGGTGGGTAGGGTGCACTCAGCGATGAAGTCGGCGAGAGCTTGGGCTTTGATCACTGTTGTTGGTCGAAACTTGATGTCGAATTCTCCCAACTCGATGGCCCACTTGACCAGCCTTCCGGAAGCATCATGGTTCTGGAGAATTTATCGGAGGGGCTGATCGGCGAGGACGACGATCGGGTGAGCCAGGAAGTATGGTCGTAACTTGCGAGCAACCGTAATCAGCCCGAGGGTGAACTTTTCAGTCCACGAATATTGGAACTCCGGTCCTTGTAGTGCTCGGCTAACGTAGTAGACAGGCTTAATTAATGACTCCTGCTTCCTCCCGTGCGAGCATGGCGCTCATGGTGCTGGGCGTCACGGACAGGTATAGGAGTAGCTGTTCCCCCCTTTGGGGTTTGGCGAGGACAGGAGGAGTCGCCAGGTAGCGTTTCAACTCTTGGAACACTTGTTCGCACTCCTGGTCCCAGTCGATCCACCCCTTCTTTTCTGGCGCCAAGTTGGCTTGCTTGATTAGTCGGAAGAAGAGGAGACACCGCTCAACGGCTCGGGATAGGAACCGAGCCAGGGTGGCGACGCGTCCAGTGAGGCATTGTACGTCCCTCACCCGTCCTGGCCGCTGCATTTCCAAGATTGCTCGGATTTGGTCGGGGTTGGCCTCGATTCCCCGGTGGGTGACAAGGAAACCTAGAAATTTTCCCGACCGTACCCCAAACGCACATTTAGTAGGGTTGAGTTTCATGTTGTACCTTCTGAGCGTGGTGAAGGTCTCTGCCAGGTCGCGCAAGTGTTCGGCGGTTCGGAGGCTTTTTACGAGCATGTCGTCGATGTAGACCTCCATGTTACGGCCAATCTGCGAGTCAAACATATGGTTGACGAGGCATTGATATGTAGCTCCACCGTTCTTCAGTCTGAACGGCATGCGAGTGTAGCAATATAGGCCGTGGTCGGTGACGAACGCGGTCTTGTCTTGGTCAGGCTTGTGCATGATGATCTGATGATACCCAGAATAGGCGTCGAGGAAGCTCAGCATCTCGTGCCAGGCCGTTGCGTCGACCATCTGGTCGATCCGTGGCATGGGGAAGCTATCTTTGGGCGTGGCTTT
This sequence comes from Amorphophallus konjac, assembly GCA_022559845.1. Classification (NCBI taxonomy): domain Eukaryota; kingdom Viridiplantae; phylum Streptophyta; class Magnoliopsida; order Alismatales; family Araceae; genus Amorphophallus; species Amorphophallus konjac. Next base: position 95,798 of record JAHNEJ010001281.1, on the reverse strand, counting down.
GTTGAGGTCGGTGTAGTCCACGCACATCCGCCACTTCCCGTTGCTCTTGGGCACCAGGACCACGTTGGCCACCCAGTCCAGATACTGGGTAGGCCGGAGTAGCCATGATCGTAGCTTTTCTCCTACTTGCTCCCTGATGATGGCCTGCCACTCGGGGTTGCAACGCCTTCGACGTTGCTACACCGGGCGACAGGTGGGATCCAATCTAAGTTGGTGTGTGATGACTTCCGGAGGGATTCCGGGGAGTTCATCCTCGGACCAAGCGAACACGTCCTGATTGGCCATGAGGAAGCTTGCGTATGCTCGCTTATCGAGCTCGGCTAGGGTAGTGCCGATCTTCAATGTTTTACTTGGGTCATCCCCAATTTGGATGAGGTATAAGTCCTCAGCCGACGCGCTCGTGCTCGGGCCTGGGCCTTCGGTCCTCGCCTTCTTCTCCGGCGGCACTTCTTCAGGATATCGATCACGGGTGGAGATAAGGTAGCACCTCTTGGATTCCCTATGATCTTCTCAGACTTCCCCTACCCCTCGGGGGGTGGGAAACTTCAGCTTCTGGTGGTAGGAGGAAGGGATGCCCCGAAGCATACCGAGGATCCATCGGCCGATGATAGCATTGTATCCTGTCATTGCACGGACCACAGTAAAGTCGGTGAGGAATGTTACCTCTCTCGGTGCCGTTCCGAACGTGATCGGGAGCGAGATACGCCCTTTCGGGCGGATAGTTGTGCCGGAGAACCCGTACAGCGGTGTGTGCTGTGTACAATGGCGCGAGTCGTGACATATCCACACCCATGAGTATAAGACAGTCGTACGTAATGACATCGGGTCCGCTTTCATTATCTACCAGAATGCGACGTACAGTACATTCGTTGATGGTGGCCGAAACCACCAAAGCATCAGAATGGGGCGTGGTGACGCCTTCCAGGTCATCCTCGGAGAAAACAATGGGGTCTCCTAGATGGCCCGAGGGGGATAGCTCCCGTGGGGTGCCGTCGCCTTGGTCCGCCGTGTTGATGGCCGTTGCGTACCGTCGCCTTCTGCTCGCGCTGTCGCCCCCCCAGAGATCATCATGATCTCTTTTCCGTTTGGCCGGTTGTCAATCGGGAGAGGTGTCTTCTGTCGTCACTCGGAGACTTTGGCGAGGAATTTGTCGAGGAGTCCTCTGCGGACAAGGTCCTCGATGGCATCTCTCAAGTTGATGTAGTCGGCGGTGTCGTGGCCATGGTCCCGATGGTAGTGACAGTATTTCTTCTTGTTCCTCGAATTCGGATCCGACTTCATCCGCAGGGGCCACTTGAGGAATGGCTCCTCGCAGATCTCCATCAAGATCTGGTCGGGTGGAGCCATCAGGGGTGTATAGTGGCGGTAGCCACCCCTTTCCTTCTCGGAGTGGTCGCGTCGGTCCCTGTCGCGTCGCTCCCATTTGCTCCGACCCTCTCGTGGTGGGTCGACGGCTCTCTTCCGGTCGGGATGGTCAGTCCCGGTCGTGCGGCGTAGAGCCGCGGTGTTCTCTTCCCAGTGTGGGTGCTTCTGGGCTAGCGCGAGGAGGTCTGGGAGAGTCGTCGAGGCTTCGACACTGAGCGCGCGCCGGAGGATGTGGTCCCGCGTCCCCTGGGTGAGTGTCGTGGTGGTGATGCCGACGTCAAGGTGGGGAATGCGGAGCGCCTCCGCGCGGAAGCGGGAGACGAAGTCCCACATCGTCTCTTCTTTCCCTGCCTGAGAGCGAGCAGGGTTACAGCAGAGTTGGCTACCTTTCGGCAGCCCACAATTAAAGTTCTCCTTGAACAGCTTCTTGAGCTGTTGGAAGGAGGAGACCGTCTCGGTCGGCATGGACTCGAACCATGCTCGGGCGTTCTCCCGGAGGGTCGTGACGAACGCCAAGCATTTCACGGTATCCGAGGCCCAGTGAAACACCAAGTGGGACTCGAAGCCGTGTAGGTGGTCGGCCGGGTCGGTGGTGCCGTCGTAGGAGGCGAATGACGGCAGCTGGAGCTTTGGCGGGATGGGGGCTTCAATAATCTCCCTAGAGAAGGGAGCGTGGAAGTCCAGGTCATCATCGATGAGACCTCGATTCTTGGCAGTCAGGAAGACGTCATCTAGGTATCCGACCTTGTCCTCTATCTCGTCGAACCGTTGGAGCCGGCGGTCCATATCCGGGTTAGAATGGAGTGGGCTGTGTACCTTGGGTGCAGGTACACTACGTGACTGACGGGTCCTTACGACAGAGGCATGGGATGCCTCCCGTACCTGCCGGAGGTTTTCTCTGGTCTGGCCCCTTTCGCCCTCCCGTTGTTCAGGTGGGGCGTACTGGGCCCTCATCCTCTGGTCCCGAAGTTCTTGGCAGAACTCTGCCAAGGCCCGGACCTCTTGGCGGAGCTCATCTAGGTCACCTGGGGTGACCTCTTGTCGGGGGTGAGCGGACGAAGCTTCCTGCGATCCCCGGCGAGAGTTGGGTCCATGGTGGGAGCCACGCCCCCGGTTGCTGGCGTTGCGGAGGCTTCCATGCGACGCCATAACCTTTTGCTCTGATTCCCACAGACGGCGCCAAGAAGTGTAGCGGTAGGAAAATGGTTCCTAGGTCACGTACCACCTTCTCTATTTATTTGTTGGGGAAGTCGTCTCGCACCCGTGGAAGCCTGCAAACACCAAGAAACCAAAGAGTCGTCAGAAGGAGTCCCGGGTGTTTGCAGTAAGTCAGCAAGGGATCAATGAGCAATAGAGAAGAGTAAAGTGAGAGAGAAGCAGAGTTTGCAGTATATGATCAGAGAGGCGTGTAGGTCCTCTGCACGCGTGCTCGCAGCTCCCAGTGGGTACTCGGAGAGTGCTCGCTAGGTGGTAAGGCCGTGCAGGAGGAGGTTTCTCTCTAGGCGCAGCGGGGAACCTCTCTGTCGTCGTAGTAAGTCTCATTATTTTATTCTCAGTAGGAAGCTCTTATGGCAGAAGTATCCACCGTGCTCTTATTCTCTGTCGATGTCCCTTTTATATGGTTTATCCTGGAGCGAGGGGCCTCATTCCCTGAGAGGGAAGGGTCCACTTAGTAGAGTAACGTTCCCCCGCTATATTGGCGGGAGTTTCCCATTAGGGGGCGATAGCCTCGGCGCCGGTCGGTCCCTGGGCGAGTCTTACGGCGCTCATGGGGCGTGCTCACCAGTTACGGGGTCAAGGCCGATGTCGTGGGGGTAACGGTCGACCGTCGGAGTGTTCTCCGGCGAGAACTGCCCTTGGGCCATAACCCTTACACTTTGTAGAATCCGATGCTCTCTTGGGCTGGGCCTCACCTTAGTGGGCCACACCCATATGTCCACCTCTTGGGTGCGTTTATCGAGAGCTCTTTGACATAGGCTGGTCGTTACTGGGCCAGATGTGGGCCCGATTGGATTTACCCTCCTCAATAATAATCATATCTGTGTGGATGTGATATGAAATCAGGACAGTATCAACTATATTAGGGCGGCTTTGACATCGGGTTGGTCGGGCGGATAGCGCAACCGGGGAGAGAGAAGCTCCCGATGGACCCCGCCTCCCCCCTCGCACAGCCTCCGCTAACCGGTGGCGGTTAGCGTGCTCGGTTAGCAAAGGGGGCCTTAGAGTATAAGATGAATTCTTAATTTGTTGACCCCATTTGAATTTTAATACCAAACAAACGGGAAGCGGATTCCACCCACCTACCCAACAATTTTGTTGGCGTTCTTGTGAGTTTGAGCCTACCTAGCTAATTCCCCGTCACTTACAGCCCTAGTGAAGCCTTTCCAGCTTCCTCTGGGGACGTGCGTATAGCACTCAGAGATTGAGAGACTCGTGAGCATCATCAACTAGGAGGAGAAACAAATGCAGCCTAATCAAGCTAGCCAAGCTCAGTTTTAGAGGACCCATGTCTCCATGTGAGTCCAAGAATAAGATGGCAAACCTTACTTGGGTGGGTACATCAAAGTATTTTCAAAGAGTGAGGCTAACGTCATTCCCGGGTGTGTTGCACACTCTGGGTGTGTAGGGTTCTTAATTTTAAATTTTTTATTAAAGTGGTCCCTAAGATATCTTAATTTAGAGTGCAAGTTATGTTAGCATTAGATTATCTAAAAAGAAATAAAAAAAGAAGGCAGATCAAATAAATAGTGTTGGGCTCATTCATTTAAAAATCAGTCCGTTTAATTATTTTGATAATCGAACGATGATGTGACTTATATCTCAAATTAGAATACTTAATTTAAGAGTCATTTCAAAAAAGTTAAAAAAATAAATTTTTTAGCAATTCAAAACAATGGGCATGCCCGTGATCCATCTTATTCCACAAGGTAGACGCATAGAAGGTGGCCTATGATTACTCGTGGTAGTGAATTATACACCGTGGGCATGCCTGCATCAAAATTTTTGATGGCCCATCTTAACACTTCCGTAGCTTGTTGGGGACTAGATCGGACTTGGGCCTCTTTCTGGGCTTAAGACATTCCTGGCCCCATTACATTGCCGTACTCCTATGACTGCTAGATATTTGTATGAATATCTAAGTTTTCTATTACATAATCCAACAATGCCGCATTCATGTGTCCTTATTGCTATGAAAATTGCGTTTGCCTTCATTCGAGGAAATGCATGTGCATATGTACCCGTCTCGCCTAGCAACATTAATTGGGCTGCCAACTTGGAGCGAAGTACGCAAATGGATAACAAGATGAATTGGCTAGGACCTTGCTTGCCACATGCAAGTGCATTGGCTGTTTTTTTAGGGTTTTTTACATGAAAATCATTGATAAAAGTGAATTTATAAAAAAGTTATTCTTAAAAATATATTAACAGATATATCACTCTGTAATCTGAATTGTGCAAAAATACCATATTTATTTGCATGTATCACTTCTTTTTACCAATAACTTGTAAAAAAATCACGCTTAAATGATATTTATACACTATTTAAATTAACTCAGTGATATGCCTGTTAATATATTTTTAAGAATAATTTTTTTACAAATTCACTTTTAACAATAATTTTCATACAAAAAACCCATTTTTTATAGCATTGTATAAGTGAATAGTATTGGAACCAATGTGGATGGACATCGGATAGTGAAATTGGTAGCGATATTGATAAAATACGAACATGGTTATGAATTAGATCAATGAAAGTGGATATCAATCATAAGAGGACTTTGGGATGTAAACCATCGTTAGAAAAAGAAAAGAGTTAATTATAGATTTATTACTCGTACGTTTTTTATTTCTATATATACATATCATGGAAAATGTCGATGGTATAATTAAAAACTCCATGCTATGATCTTTCACACACATTCAAGTAATCTTTTTAGACACCAAAAAGAGGTTTATAGAAACAATTATGTTGTGTTTTTGTATGACGTTATTTTTTTAATGATATGAATAAATATAAATACAGGAGTGATTGATATGTGTTGCATTTCTCTAGTTGATTTTGGTGTTTAATTTTAATGATAAAAAAATGATTATGCTCGTGTGTGTTTCATTGAGTAACATGTTTGTAACATATTTAATGAGTTAATGGTTACTTTGTAGGATCACACTTGGGAGTCTAATAAATGCTTGGACGAGCATTTCTGCATGTTTTGCATTAGTGGAGTCGACCTCACCCCATGGATTGCGTCGACCCTTTATTTCATACACTTCAAACATGAGTTTTCAAAATCTTGAATGGGTCTTTGTGCATCTTCTACATGAGATTTTTGGGCTTGCAATATGCTTAATCTATTGATACAAAACTTGATGGAATATGATTTGAATGGAGTTCATACTTTGCTCACATGCTATGACTAGTTGTTCTTGATTCTTGGTTGAGGAAAACAGAGAATTGTTTTTGTTTTCGTGCATATTCTTCGTGGGTTGTTAAAGGCTTGAATGTGTTTGAGAGCATTTTATACATGGAGCTTTTGATCTTGCTGGCTATGGATTGAGCTAATGTGAAGATATGAATATTCCTCATGACTTTTTGAGCTTCTAATATGGTTGAGGTTCATATAATTTGAGATGGTTATTGGTTTAAATGTTCCTCATACATGTTGCATGGAAGCACGATTACTTCACTTCTTTGGTTTTGACAATACAAGTTGAAGTGTTTGGTGTGGTTAAAGATGATCACTTGATAGACTTGCAATCATGAAGTCTCTCATTCTTTGAACTCATAATTTCTCTCTTGAGAATATGACATTGGGTTGTTTGAGTTCTAGCTTGACTTCATGTGAACTTGGATAGAATTGGTTAAATGGTGCTCACACTTTGTTCATATGCATAGATACATTATCTTGATCTTTAGTTGAGAACAATTATGTTTCAAAGTGTTCACATGCACCTTGTTTTTGAGCTTTTATGTATACACTTCATGCATTTATCATTTAGAACTATTGGACTTTAATTCTAATCATTTTTCTCATGATTTTGTGTTTTATGCATGTTTAGGTCGACATAAAGAATGGTTTAGGTCGACTTAAATTAACAGATCTGGCTGATCAAAAGTTTTGCAAGTTTAGGTCGACCGAAAATTCTAGCAACTGCTGGATTTGAGTCTGAAATATTTCGGTCGACCGAAAATGGCGAACTGCTTAAATCGTGGATCCGAAACCCATCTAAACCCAATCTATTTGTGCTCCCCTTTTACCCCTTTGCCCCTAGGGTTATTATACATATACTAGAGGGGTTTTTCAAGAGTTTTGTGAGGGCTATATGGGTCTTTTGATGTCTCTTATATATATATTCACATGACCTACGAATTTATGTGTGAAACTCCATTTGGGCTAATATTTTCCTATCTTGTAGGTGAAGAAAAGGGAGAAGAAAGAAAGGGGAAGAAGAGAGGGAGATTTCATCTCTTCCAAGTGATTGCTGGAGTTCGAGGAAGAAAGGAAAGCGGAGCGGATTGACGAGACGTTCGTGTTGATGCTAAAATCAAGATCATTCGTTTTCCCTCCGACCTGCGCTTCAAAGAATATGATCAACCGTCCATTGGAGATCAAGGGGGATTATTTCAACATCTTTTATCTGCTGTTTGTGATGTGTTTCATGGTCTATATTTTTGTTTGAGCATGTTTGGATATTTGTCTTGATTTTTTCTGAACACAAGGATATTCTGTGTGTATGTGACCGTTTGCGTACTGTCGTGTTTGTTCGGTGCTGCGTCTGTTACAGCGTGTGTGTGTGGTTGCGATCCGGTCGTCGGATCGTGTTGGAGACTCCGTCTCCGTGTGTGTGTTGGGGGGTGTCCCCGTGTGTGCGTGTGTCTTGGAGCTCAGCTCCATGTTGGGGAGTTTTCTCCGTGCTGATTTTTCAGCGATTGAAGCCTCACCGGTTTGGTGAGGGGTGGACGTAGGGAGCCCGTCGTGGTCTCGAACCACCTTAAAAATCCCTGTGCCTTGTGGTTTGAGTTGTGTGATCGTTTCCTTATCTTCTATCCCATTCACAGGAGATTGGCTTCAGATTTTATCTTGTTCACACACATTACTTGTTTGTCTATTGTGCACCGTACTGCATTACACACTAATCAATCACCCACAGACCGTGTAGCTTAATCCGTTTAGACGATCGTGTGATATCGGAAAGGCTGAGAGAATTATTACTTTTAGAATTCAAATCTCATTTCATCTTAGCTTAAATCTGATAGTTGCTCTAATCTTACTTAGATAGTTTTAAATTTGTCAAATCGCATGGGGGACAACTCTAACCCCCCTTCTTGTCCGCTCGTCTACCGGGGCTAACAATGTCTACGGGGCAATGAGATTTGAGAAGTAAGAAAAGATGCCAAAAATGTTAGAGTGGATTTCACATCTATTTTAGTTTTTAAGTTATTTTTTTACTCTCCAAATCTTATCAATTCCATGTGAATCAATGAGACAAGGTTTTACAGATTTACTGCAAAACCTTGCGCGTACAGCAAATACTACCCATTTTGAAAAGCTTAATTAGTCTGTGGTCGGGAAACTGCATGCCCAGTTTAATTTGTAGACGCGTTTCTTAGGAGAGGGGCCCCGTGGGATGCTTCCACCATCAATTCACGACGTCATTGAGGGCCCTCACCGCGTCGACCAGCAGCTGCTGCTGCTTGTGACTAGCGATGTTCCGGTGGGCATGCATTCATGAGGACATGTCTGGGGAAAGGAGGTGGGGAGGCGAGGGAGGCTGAGAGGGAAAGCAAGCTAGCTAGCTAGGCGTTGGGATCGCTGAAAGAAGAGGGAAGAAATAGAGACGTAGGATCGAGATATAAGGGGATATATATATGGCCCTAGGCATGCAGGAGATGAGCGGAGAGATAGAGTACTAGAGATGCATGAGTGGCCAAGTGAGAGAGAGAGAGAGAGGAGAGGAAATTATTATAAAAGTTATTAGGCCATCTAACTCAGACAAAATTTAAATTTTAAAGAGAGAGAATTCTACTCTTTTAAACATATTTTAATTTTATCACTTTACTTGACAATGTTTAATTAGCAAATAGCAGATCGATCGGTTAGGGTATTCTTTTTTTTGTTTTGTTTTCCAAGATATCCCCTTGCTGGGGTAGACGAGCCCGACAAAGATTGGGCTACGCCCATGAGAACTTTGGACTGAGTCGGCTGTAAACAGAAGAGTGGCCTTTTTTCTGTGATCTCGGTCCGCACACACGCCAAAATTTAGTTGAAACCAAACCTAAACATCAGATGTATACGAGAGGATAAATGATGTAAATAATCACAAATACATAGGACTACTCTTTATACAATAATACTTTCTGTCATCCTCATTTTAACTATTTAATCATGAGATTAAATGACTGATTTGATTAACATAAGTTTTAGTGCTCCTACGGTCGGGAACATTGAACTCAAGTTATCTCCTCTCCACTATCTGATTTGAAAAACGGATGACAAAAACTGAGAGATACAAAAAGTGTAATATAGTGACCCCGTAACATTTCTCATAGGATTATAACATATGTGTGCATGTGTATATGCACATAATTATACATATTAGAATATAGATATATCCAGATAATCTGAAGAAAGTATATTTGGATTCTAAAAGATATGAAATGCATGTGCTCAATTGAATGAAACGGATAATACAAATTGGATAAATCCCATCTCCATTCCCATCCCCAGTTCTTCTTCAGCACAAAAGCTGCAAAAGGGAGATGAAGTAGCACACAGAGAGAGAGAGAGAGAGAGAGAGAGAGCAGCAGTGGCTCTGCGGTGGAGCAAACGAGAACTAGAGATGGAGAAAAGGAAAAGGTGATCAGGCCCCCTCATCATGCTCAGAATGGATTCATCTGACAAAGGAGGAGGGGGACGGGGGGCTACGTACATGCAAACATGCAGCCCCCCCCCACCCAGGACGATGGACCAACCTACCTACTAAGCACCCGCCGGAGGCTCGCAGGACGGGCCGGCTCCACACTTTACCTCTCGTAGAGAGGGGCCTTGGATTCCTAGCCACCCTAACTCCGCAGTGGCACACTCACTGGTTTTGCCAGAGAGGAGGGGGTGGGGGGGGAAGAGACGAGGGGACGCCATAAAAGCTTACAAGTGTGTCATCATTCCAAGACACACCCACACCCACGCACAAAGCAATGCATCAAAAGAACCAAAGACAGTCGATATATATATATATATATATAAGCTAGAGGTGGGATCATGTCCATTCTTCCCATTCGCGCATGGGATGCAATGCAGAAGGAACAGAAACGTAATATATAGAGACTGCACAAACCATGTGTCTATCAACCAATCCATATATATATAAACTTTTATTTTGGTGGCACAAATTAATGCTCTAACATCCCTCATGGATACATCTGGTTGGAACAAGTTTATATGTGGTGAGGGGAGTAGAGGTACATATGTGTCATCACCCTCACATGAATACACATATATATCCACGGACGTATACACGTTCGTATGTCTTCATACGCCATGCATGCGCCGTGTGTACATCTGTGTGGATCCACGGGGTATAATTTGTGGGGGAGGAGGCAGTGAGGGCAGCGAGCAACTATAAATACGTCTGTCCTGTTCTACGTCACCTCCTCCCCCATGAGGACGGAAAGCGACCGGACATGGAGGCTTCAACGGTTTTTGCTCAGAGCAGGGGGGGGGGGGTGAAAGGGAAGGAGCAGAGGCCCGGGGGGGTTGGAGAGCATTGCCGGACAGGAATGGTTTGGGTTTTCCCGCCGGCCAGCTTGCCCTCGACCACGTCCCTCCGCCTGGGGTATGCAGACACAGGGCGCAGATATATGGGGTATGTTAGAAGTGCAGAGTTGGCAAGCTAGCTAGGGCATTGATGGCGTGCCTCTGGAGGGTGCTGTCCATCTAAGTAGAAGAAAGGAGCAGGGAAGGTGAAGCAGGGTGAGTGTGTGGGGGACCTCCTGGTTAATTTGTTAGACATGGGGGAATGGACTCTGGTGGGCTACTGGGGTATTGACCCCTTCTGGAAGTGACGTTGGGAGAAGATATGGGGTGATTCTTTGTGTGTGGCGGGGGTTGTAGTTCGAGGATTTGTCAGTAATACACCACAAAGATCAACGTTAACACCCACATATATGCATACGTTCGTGCACATGCACGCAAGCGCGCGCGCGCATATATATATATATATATATATATAGGCCAGCATATTTATGGGAAGGGATTGAGAGTTGAAAGAGGAGCTAAGAGGAGTTGTGAGAGTTGAAATTTTTGTTGGAATTTGGGCATAGTATGGGTAATAGTCTCGTATTGGTTAAATGAGTTGTGTTTCATGTGCTTATGACTCTGGGCATGTGTATCTCAACATCGCGATTTTGTAGATTCAACATGGTATCATAGTAGGCCAATTAATGACTCAACTCTATTTTGTCACCTCCACCCAATTAATATCCACGGTCCATCTTGACCGTGAGAGGGAGTGTTACTAGGCAATAGTCCTGTATTACTTAAATGAATTGTGGTTCATGTGCTTATGACCCTGGACTTGTGTATACACTGTGATTTTGTGGATTCAACAATTTTTTTCACATTCGTATGCCTTGCGGTCCTCCTACGTCCCAGAGTGGTGTACACACGTATAAATTTAAAATGTCAGAGGGAGAAATAAAGTGATCACGACGCATAAGGACAAGATCCATACGAGGACCTGTATATCTCAACACCGCGATTTTGTGGATTCAACAATTTTTTTCACAGTCGTATGTCTTGCGATCCTCCTACGTACCAGAGTGGTGTACACATGTACAAATTTAAAATGTCAGAGGGAGAAATAAAGTGATCACGACGCATAAGGACAAGATCCATACGAACACCATTTATATGTTATGAAAGGCGTTGCCCTCTCACATTTGAATTAATGAGGAGACGTGAGAGGGGGTGGAGTCGTGGGGAGGTCCCCTAGCCTGCTAGGGCCACCAGCCTTTTTTCCTTAATGCCCACTTTGATAATCATTTAAGGGTCGTGATAGGGTGACTTATTTGTGCAAATGAGACTTGACCTGCTTTAATACCTCGTGCCCTTATTTGGGGTCGGCTAGGGTTAAGAAAGAATTTTGTAGAGCAAGTCATTTGACCCGTGGGAGTGGAAGTGGAATGACTTACCCGACCCCGATTAGAGCGAGCACGCCACCCCGAGATGACGTAACATGCCAACTAACTATAGGTGTCAACTTTAGAAGGCCCCCATTGAGATCGATCTCATAGTAGAACTTGGGCCTGGATCCTAAAGATCCCCTGCTACGATAGTTATACCAAGCCATCCTATTCTAAATGTCCCTCCCCCGTGCACGCCGCCGTATGAACCCGCCCCCTACAAGCACACAAAGGGGGAACTGAGGAGAGAGGAAACCCCCCCCCCCCCCAAACTAAACGCCCGTGTCATAATATCACCTTTAGATGGAGACGGCCTCTGATGTAGCAATTTTTCATTCCTAGTCCGTGGAGGCTGACATTAATTAACCTACAATGGTGCCGTATGATTGACCTACAACACCACACTAATCAAGGGACGTGGATCAATCAGTGTATTAGGTGGGTTAAACTCAGTCGGTATGTCCAAAAAACCATGATATAATTAAATTTCCATCTAAATTAAATAGTAGATGATCACAAACCTCAAAAGACCCTCGCACGGAAGATCTGTTGACACAAAAATGAACCCAATTGAGTTCAACCGACGAACGGTGGCAGGAGCCTTGTGTTCTTGTACTGTCCCCATGCAAGATTGGTGCATGCCTTACTTATGCCTCATCATTTTTGTTGTAGGGATCGGTTTAGGCTACCGTGCACAATTAAGGACCACCCGTGCCAGGTGGCCCAGTGGGCCGTCTAGGAGGTGGAGAGAAGTGGCCCAGTGGGCTCTTCAAGAGGTGGAGAAGCGGTCCCCTCACAAGAACGCCTGCGGCTCCGAGCCAGTCTGGACTCTGGAGGATATATCGCGTACACGGACCGGGATCCACCGTGATCGCAGGAGGTGGATGTACTGCTAACAATACATAAGGGGGTGTTTAAGCGAATATAGTGCAGCAATGCCCACTCTAGCCGGCCACTTGCTTCAACCCCCTTAAAAGGTCTAGAGGGGGGAGCCCAGTCTCCTTCTGTCACCCTCAAAAAAGGGGGGTCCCCCACACTATCAGATGATAGATAGGTGGGGGTTCTGCATATGCCTTCAACAGTGGAGGATCGATCGAGGGGGAACCCTGCAGGACGGGCGCACCCATCAAAGAGATCACATGATATTGAAGGGCCCCGGCCCATCCATCGGAGGACTCCGGGTTGTGCACGTCCTCAGTCCTTTGTTTCCACATTTTTCTATCCGGAGGGCAGACGGTGCATCTCATTCGGCGGCCCTTTACCATAATAATATGCGCCTGTGGGACTAAACAAGTGGGAAGAGGAGAAAAAATGTGCCCATTATGATAATACTCGTATCTGTCTGCGCGTGTGTACTGGTGGCTTCGGCCACTCCAACTAGGAATATTAGAAAACCCCATTCACGATCGATATTGGTTACAGGTGTCGACCGGAGGGCCATTAGAAACTGTACCATTAATTAATTATCTTAAACTAATTAATCCTCATTATATATATATATATATATATATATATATATATATATATATGTATAGAGAGAGAGAGAGAGAGAGAGAGAGAGAGAGAGGACACAAGGGGTGCCAGTGTTTACATCGGGCTGGCTTCCTTAATTAATTTGGGGCCCTTCGGGGAAGGACTCTCCTATTCTGTCGACCATCGATCAGAAACTAACTGTCACTTGTTTCTCAGTCCCATGCATGATATATACAAGTCTGATCCTGTCTTCGTAATTAATTTGCAACCCGAATAAACAAGAACGCTCGGTACTGATAACATTAACAATTGCAGCGGGAATATTTTTACAAATGTGTATGTCGTACAGACGCATGTTCACAGTTAATGCCATATAATTATACAAACCCGCAAGTGGATATTATTGGGCTGATCCCCTTTCCCCTGAGAAGGGGTGCTCTAGCTCTCGCTCCAACCCGTGAGAAAACCCTATCTAATTAACCGCATCTCCTGTGTATTTTTGTCACTAGCTAATATATATATATATATATATATATATATATATATATATATATATATATATAATGATATATATATAATGTCAATCGCAATGCGTGTGTAGTATACATTAGATCTGTAAACAGATCCGATACAGAACAGATAGTGTGAGATTCGAATTCGTATCTAATTAATAATCAAATTATTTAATATCGGATTAAATTATCCGTCGAAAATTTTATTAAGATAATTATTTGATCAATATAAATTTTAATTCAATTCAAATTTTAAATAGATAATTGTCAGGTCTATCTGAAGGTGAGTCGTGCAAACTATGCGGGAGCGACATTAGTTATTTTCTCAAAAAAAGAAAGGGTAGAGGTTATTTTTATTTGAGAGAGATTATCAAAAGATTGGACTTCATCCTAACAATTAAGAGAGAGTTACCAAATAAGTGTAAGTAGAGTTATTATTTTTAAATTATATTTTGAGATAAAATAGAGGTAAAAGGAACAACCAAACAACATATTAAGATTTGAATTAATTATATATAGAATATGTGGATCCTTAGATATTCATCTAAAGATTCACGTTCGGTCGGATATTTAATATCTAACACGGATATCTCAATATCCGAGCAGATTATCCGATATCCAATTACATTATTCGTCATATATTTTATTCAGATAATTATCCGATCAAAAGAAATACGAATTTAAATTTAATTTAAATTTTAAACAGATAATTATCAAACCTAATATACATAACATAATGTTACTTGATATGTAGTGACAACCGCCCGGTAATTTGATCAAAGTACTACGGATTAATTTGAAGCATCGATCCCTGCAGCAGCTCCATGGCTCATATGTGGCGCGCGCGCGCGCGCGCGCGCGCGCGTGTGTGTGTGTGTAGGAGATGGATTATTATGGGACATCTTAAATATGATCGTCCAATCATTTTGGTGGCATGGTTGCTTTCCCGCATGGAAAAAAAGCTTAATTAGCGTCAGCTTTGAGAATCCACGAAGCACTAGCATCGTCCAACACACACAAATGTATAAACATATATACATTATATATATATATATGTACAATATTTAAACATGCACACAAATATAAGTGTCACCTTGGCAGGAAGGCAAATTAACCCGGGAGCACCGTCGGGCAAGAGCTTGCGGCATGTTCAACGTATCTCCTGGAGTGGAGCCCGGCCCCCTCGATCGTTTATGTACTCAATGACAGAAGGACGTGGCTCCCCCGAGTGGCTTTCGTAACTCTTTGTTTGTGTCTGTGCATGCGTTCTCCAGCAAAGAGGTAAAGAACTCGGATTTGTTTGTTTGTTTATTTATTTACTGGAGACAATTCAACCTGGCTCTTCCAGCTGGAGGAACCGCACAACACGCGTCGCGGCGTGGACCCTCCGATTCCGATCCAACCGCCAGAGCCCTCCGAGTTCGAAAATGTAGGGAGAGAGAAGAAATTTGTAAGATATGATTAGGGCCCAATTAAATAAGCTAGCAGGGTTGTCCTAGCTAGCTGCTAGCCAGGAACTGTCCATGATTAGTAGTAATTGCAGGATGCGAGATATTTAAAATATGGAATATATATAGAATACGAGGTGCCGGGCTAGGTTGGGATGCGTGTTGGGGGGGTGGGTGGGTGGGTGGGGGGGGGTTGCGTTCATGGGGATGCGGGCACAATTAGTCGGATTAGAGGTGTGGTGGTGGTGGCTGGCCTCGTCGATCGGTGGTCAGATTTAAGAAGTAGTCAAGCTAAACATGCATGCTTCATTAGATCCGCTGATCAAATAATATTGATAAGTTATTCACACCATGCATGTTGGCACGATTGTTTTATTAGGCCGATGAAACCATACGTCAGGACACGCTGCCGGGGTGACGACATCTAAAAAGTTTCGCCCATCATGTATTCTCTTAGCCCCTCTTTGATAGTGGTAGAGGGATATCCTCTGCTTATCTTGGGAATAAGTTATATTTTATTTATTTTTAATTTGATAAAATAATAAAATTAATTTCATTACAACGGGAGATAATCTTCGTATATATATCTCGATTAAATTGATACAGTAAAATTGGTGGAATAATTTATCACTCTATTTAACTTGTCTATCAAAATAAATGAGATTAAATTTCAAGATAAATTAATTTACGAGATATATCTCTTTATTTATCTATCCCTCTATCAAAGAGGGTTTAGTATATATTGTTAGCTAGTATATATATCTGGTTAAAACCACGCGTCCTGTTCCAAACTACCCGCAGGACATAATAAATTAATCCATATATATATGCATGGATCATGGTGACCCAACTAGCTAGTTCTGGGCTCCTACTCTCGATCACCTCCATAGTATAACTAGTGAGGGTGGTTGGTTACATGTGGATGTGCGTGGGATCGAGCAAAACGACACATATATCTTATGAGTTATCAGAATTAATCTATATATAACCCAAAATTAATCTCGAAAATAACGGTATTTAATTAACGTCACCTACATATCAACACAAAATTTTCATCTCAGATAACTTGGAAATTGTAACCGATGAGATACCCATGCCATTGAACTTAATTACAGACGTACGTGCAATAGGTGAAGGAAGCTAGGGCCCATTCATCATGCTTGACGTATTGCATATATATATTTATTGATGGCAAATCTCATATAAGGTTTCAAAATTTCAAGATGATGCATGCTTCGTTCGATCGATGATGAGCGTGCATGATTCTTTTTAATTTCACCGGCAACAAGATACACGAACATGAAGGTTAACAATTAGCTCTTGTGAAGATATATGATCAGGAAGAGTAGCTAGATTAATGGAGGCCAAGAAGAAGAAGAAGAAAGTAATATACCCATTTTAAAAAGCCCGGGTCAAGAACAAGTGGAATGAAAACGATTTCTAAAATTTCAAATCTCTAGCCAACACGAGGGTTTTCTATTTTTAACCTTTTTTCTGATATAGTTTTCAAAAGCCAGATTTTAGGATTCGGTGTAATATATATATATATATATATATATATATATTCTTCTCATGAGATGGAGGGGCCAGATGCCGGTCCTATGCCAATTTAACATGGGGCCGACTCCATTGGAGCATCTCCCGTATATATGGAGTCAGTCCCATTGGAGTATCTCCCATATATATATATATGGGAGATGCTCCAATGAGGCCGGCCCCATGTTAAATTACCATGGGACCGGCATCTGAATCTTTCATCTGAGAGGTGAACATTTGGGAGATGTAGAGCGTACGAGATGAATGGCTCAGATGTCGGCCCCATGACAAATTGTCATAGGACCGGCACCATGTGAACATCTCCATATATATATATGGGGGTCGCTCAAGTGGTGCCGACACCATCTAATATCGCCCCTCATGTTTTATTAATGAGGGAGGTTTACTCATTGTATATATATTATATATATATATATATCGAGAGAGAGAGAGAGAGTGAGAGAATTTACGTACATAAGTTTATTATTATCAAGATTATATATATATATATATTGCGCGCATATAACTCCGCAAATTTCCATGCTTGACTTTGAAGGTAAAATGGCAAACCAAATATTATCTGACTATCTAATATTATCTACAATTTCAATAGTTTTATCAGCTAAAATAACGAAATAATTGCAGATCTATTTGTACTGCGCATATTAGGGATAGAGGTGTCTGTTATTGTGATCAAATTCGGTTCAAATACTACCCATATCTTTTTAATCTCAATTGTTGGCATTCTTAATAACGTGCGTGCACGTAATGCGCTACCCAACTGCTGGGCGGGCATTAGTTACCCCTTTTTTTTTTTGTATATATGCTCTCACGCAAAGGCAGGTGGTCAAAAGTCTACTAACGTATACTACTGTATAGGTTGAACAATTTGGCATTTTTATTCCAATTAATGTTTAAATTAATGAATGCAAGTAAAATATTATTTATTTAAGGGGAGATTAATTCACACAGGAGCTAGAATGAGGTCAAGGTGCAATATTACAAGGAGAGAAGATAGGGAGAAAATTTTTCCTTTTTTTTTTCTTTTTTTTGTAGGAGCTTATGGGTGAAGTTACGTTTAGAGAAGTTACGTACCAAGGAAAATGCTTTTATCAATGGTCATGATGCTGCATTAGCATCCAAAACGTAATGTATAAAAGAACCTAATACTGAATTTAAAAGATATTAGATATAGGGCGTAGATGATAGTAAACATCAAGAATGAGAAGAGATTTGATTGGGAGGATAAACCCTAATTAATGGAGCCCGCATAAGAGTAAGAGATCTCCTCAAAGTGTAAACGCAAGTTAAGTGAAATTGAGTAGGAAGGAAGATTATAGCCAACTTTATTGCAAGAGAAAGAAGTTCGGAAACCCTCCGGTACCTAAAAGTCTTGAACTTGAAGGGGCGATTATAGTAAGTACATATATATATCTTTTCTGTGGAACCTTCTTGAGGGCTAGAGTGACACTATGTGTTCCGATCACAGTTGATGTACCAAATATCAATTCGACTCAACCGTATCGCACCATATCTAGAAAACTATATCGCCTAGATATTTAGATCTGATTAGTTTGTAATTTTTAATTATTTTTAAGTTTGTTTCCTAGAAAAAACTTAAATTTTTTTAGAAAATAGGTCATAAAATTACAATGGAAATAGTGGATCCTTTGCAAGCCTTTAAAATGAGCTAAAATATCTTAAATTTTAACACAGTCTAAAAATAGCCTAAGAAATATCAACGACTTAATGGTGGATCTTTTAAGACGTGTTTACTAATCGGGTGGGGTTAGCGCACTCGACCACGGAGAGTCGAGTGCGCTAATTGACCCCGGTTAGTGGTGTTGTGTGTGAGGGAGAGGCAGGGCTTACCGCTCTCTCTCTCATCCGCTCTCCTATCTTAATTGCGCGTTAAACACGCCCTTAGATTATTTACAAGTTTCCAAATAGGATAAAAGCTTAAAAATCCTTAAACTTAGACTTTCAAAAAAAAAGACGAAAAACCTCAATGGAAATGGTGGTTCTGTTGCAAGGTTCAAATCGGGCTAAAAAATCTAAAACTTAATATATATATATATATATATATATATATATATATATATATATATATAATGAAAATATTCAAATGGCCGACTTGGATGGGCATGGTCTTAGTTAACCGATGCCGTTCCATGCCACCAAGGGACCGGTCGACCCAACCGTGCCACATGAGGAACCCAGGTCCAAGTGACATAGGCTCATCAACATCCAGAAGTTCGTAGAGGCCCACTGGGCTCTTCCTTGGCCAACGGGCCACTTCCATGGTCTTGGTTGGCCCTTGGTCTAGGTCAACAGTTCACTATTTGTTGACTGAAGATCTACGCCCGGCAACTCATACCACCACAATTACCAAAAGAAAATTGCTACATTGAAAGTTCAAGCACCTCCTGTTATTATAATAACCGGAAAATACCTTTCTTATCTTAGATGTTACATATGATTAAAGTATCTTTTACCATGATTCATGGGCTAATAAGTCTCAAGAGTCCAAAATCTATACGTCTTCATGTGAAGTCCAAGGGGAAGAAAGAGAAAGTGGGAAAAGCCCGGCCCCAGCTGGGTATGCTACGGAAAGTGGCCTCTCCCACGTTTGTTTAGTTACCAAGTTGGCACTTTGGCGAGTGGCCACCTCCACCTCCATGCTTGCGCCTGTTTCCGTGACCCCCATGCCGGGCGGAGCACGGGACCGCGCCCAAGTCGTGCGGCCGGGTTGGACCACCTGATGTTAGAATTTGGAATGGTGCGCGTTAAAAAGGCGGGGGCGGACCGGGGGCGGGGCGGGAGGTCCATATAAAAAGTGGGGGTGTCGACGTGGCTCATTCCCACCCGCTCTCTCCTCTGATATGGGTCTCCATCACTGCCGTCCAAATCTCCCACGCACCCCCCAAGTGGTTAGTTGGCCAGCCAGGACGCCATCGAAATTATCTCATCCCCATCACCCACGTTCCCAACGAGGACCACCGTCTGATGGGTGCAGCCCTAATGATCCCATCAACCCCTTACCTGTCGATCATGTGGGGTTGGGGGAACAAATAAGGGTGGGGATGCGGATGCGTCATTAGAGGTTTTTAATTTGATTTGGGGGGGGGGGGGGGCGGGTGTGGGATGTGGAATGGCCGTGGCGTGTTTCATGTGAGGCAAATGTTGGGGGAATGAGGGTGGGGCCCAGGGAGGGAGTTGGGTGAGCTTACTGAGCGTATCGCGGGCATTTCAAAGTTACTTGTCATGTGATCGATCATCTTGGGTTAACTAGCTAGAGGGGTAATTCGTTTGGTTTGTTTCTCTCTGGTTAATTTGATGGTTTTGGTGTACGTTGTGTGTGGGGGGAGGGTGGTCACTAGTTTTGCTAGGATGAGAAGGGTCTTCTTATGTGACAATTATAAGTGCATGTTGCGCTTCTTAATCAATTCTTCTCCATGAAATGGGGATCTAATTTTCTCATGATGCTAGGTTGGGCCGGGGAGGGAAGTTGTTCTAATTAAGGTGTTGCCTAGCTATATGGCTTTAAGATATCGATCGTAATCTTCTTATTTTAAAGTTATCAACATTAAAATTAGTGAATGTTTAGGATTGTCAAACTGGAAGCAGTTTATGTGGATGGACCACATGAAAAGTCAAGGCTCTTATTATTATGATTTTCGATCGATAGTTTTAGATTAGAATCATCAAGTAGCTAGGTACGTATATAGCTAGGTTAAAGGAATGCTACGTACGTCAACCGATAAGATTTTGAAAGCCAACATGTTGCAGTACCAGCTCTTAAGAAAAACATTCTAAAACAATAGTTTACGGCCTTTTATATTAATGTTTTATAGCACATCAAATAACTCCTAAAACGATTTCTTTTCAATTTTTTTTTTCAAAAAGACTTTAGGTCAAATAGTATACATCGTATGGTAAATGACCGTACAAATTAATAGTTTGCTGAGTATATATCTTCTAGAAGTCAATATGACCGACTGACTTCGTTATTAAAAAATGCGAGGAAAATCTGATGCCGCCCCCCATCCCCCGGCTCTGTCTAATTTGAGGGTCTCTAACAAATTACAATATGTATGCGGTGGAAGAAGTATGATATATAAACATGGTTACCAAAAGTCAAAACACCACAGAACTATTACAGATACGGTGCTCGCTCTCTCTCTCTCTCTCTCTCTCTATCTCTCTCTCTAATTTATGACCATAGTATTGTATTAGTAGCTATATAATATATATATTGAGGCTAGGCAAAGAAAGTAGTACTTCATAAAATATATACTTCATGCCTCCTACTACATATTTAGGGTAGTACCCCTATGACATTTTATATATTGCTCTATATATATATATGATTCCCCATATGTGTGTGCATCTCCCACATTGGCGTGGCCACTGTCACCGAGCTCACGCTGTAGAACAACTGGGTTCCCGGGACATGGTTGATAGGCAGGACGCCAATATAAATGCCAAAACTGATGGAAAAAGACAGCCTCACATGAGCTCAACAAGATAATTCATGGGGTCCCCTTCCCCACGCCCTCTTATAAATCTATAGCTCTTCTCCCCCATCGCCCCCCCCCCCTTCTCTCTCGATCTCTCGATCCACACTCCAGTCTCCGATAATTAGGCCCTGTTCCGTGAACCTTCAATGGAGGAAAAGTAGTGAAGCAAAAGCCCTTCCTCAGTCTCAAGTCGTCTGAACCCAGCCATACCCACATCCACCAATCTTTCTACCTCCGAGGTCAGTAAAAGAGATCTCTTGATCTGTTAGTCTTGTTTTGTACCCAGTCAAAGAAAGGAGAACTCCCCCTCCCCCCTTCTCTCTCTCTCTCTCTCTATCTAAGAGAAGCAAGTGTCATTCTTCCCTTTTTCCTTACCCCCCTTCTCCGTCCCACCAGAGTTGCAGAAATCGAAAGAAGTGAGGGAGAGGTAGAGAGAGAGAGAGAGACCTGACCTAGCTGCAGCTGTGGAAGTGATCATATTGGCGGGGGGAGCTGGCAGTACTACAATCCCTAGTTCGAAGAAGGCATACGGTTCCCATCATCATCATCACCACCACCACCACCATCAACACATCACCACCCGTGTGGCAAATTCCAGCCAGTTCCACCAGTCCTAGACCCATGGAGTTTGTGCAGGGAAGAAGGGAAAGACACCTCTGCGAGGAGGAAGACCCCTACTTTGCCCACCACCCAGCTCCCTTCACCCTGCAGCGTCCCCCTCCCCCTTCCTCCTCCTCCTCTTCCTCCTCCTCCTCCGCCCGGTGGGTGCCCCAGCAGATGGACTCCACGGACGACCATCCCCACCAGGTGGCCTCGAGCAGCGTCGCGGGTGGAGCCCCCCCCGAGCAGCAGCAGCGGCTGGCGGCGGCCTTCGTGGAGAAGGAGCACATGTTCGACAAGGTGGTGACACCCAGCGACGTGGGCAAGCTCAACCGGCTGGTCATTCCGAAGCAGCACGCCGAGAAGTACTTCCCCCTGGACGCCTCCAGCAACGAGAAGGGCCTGCTGCTCAACTTCGAGGACCGCACCGGCAAGCAGTGGCGCTTCCGCTACTCCTACTGGAACAGCAGCCAGAGCTACGTCATGACCAAGGGCTGGAGCCGCTTCGTCAAGGAGAAGCGCCTCGACGCCGGCGACACCGTCTCCTTCGGCCGCGGCGTCGGCGAGGCCGGCCGTGACCGCCTCTTCATCGACTGGAAGCGCCGCCCGGAACCCCTTCGCGTCCCCGGCCGCTTCCCGCTCCCCAGCCAGGCCTACCATTTCGGCCACCACCACGACCTCCCCGTCCCGATGATGTCCTTCGCCCGCTCCGTGCCCCCGTGGGGGCGCCTCGTCACGCCGCCGGCATCCGCCACGGTGCCCTCCATCGCGATCTACGACCACCACCGCCACCAGTTGGCCAATGGCCACCACGCCCCGCCCCCGGCTTCCAATCCATTCTGGTACCTGAGATCGGCGGGAACAGCGTCGGTGCAATTCGGGGGCGGCGGCAGTGGCGATAGGGCTGTGCCCGTCGTCCTGGACTCGGTGCCGCTGGTCCCGAGCAACGCCGCCGCCGCCGCCAAGAGGGTGAGGCTGTTCGGGGTGAATTTGGATTGCTCAGCTCCGGAGGAAGCCGCCGACGCCATAGCACAGCGAGGGTATCCCCGGCCGCCGCCGCTTCCTCCTCTCCAATTGAGGCTGGGAGTGTCGGACATGGTGGAGTCGCCGAGGAAAGATAAGCAGCCCATGTCCTTGGACCTGGGGATGTGAAAAGGCCCCGAAGTGTGTGAGAAGAAACCCTGAAAACAAGAACAACAAGAACCAGAAGAAAACAAGATTAAGAAGAAGAAGAAGAAGAAGAAGAAGAAGAAGGTGATGATCGATGATGAAGTGAACAATCAAGGGAAGTCCCCCTCAAAACTCCCACATACCATAATAATCTCTCTCTCTCTCTCTCTCTCTCTCTCCATTTACAAACCCAAGAGAAAGAAATTGTTCAGTTTGATGGGATAATTAATTGAAGGTGTTCTTGGTGCGGGATGCAGAAGGGTATGGTCTATGCAAGCTGCCTACTTTCTTTTGGATCTTTCTGATCTCCATTGCCTTCGAAACTGTTGAGCTCAGATTGATCACACATCAATTGTACATATATATTATGATAGATAGAGGTATACGGACTCCATGATGTGCGTTTCATCATATGCAGAGATTGTATCGGTTTGAACAATCTGTTAACATCTGCTTACATGTTAGTCTCCTGCAACATCACTCCCAACTTGATCTTCTGTGTTCTCAGCTCTCTAAAGATCTCTACCTCTTTCTGCTGGCTAGCTAGCTAGATAACTGATTCTGCTGCTGTGTTCTGCCTGTTACTACTACTTTTTGTTACTATGCTAGCTGGTTGCAGCACCTTCTTCACACAGATCGAAGGCGCTGCTGCGACAAAGCAGGCCTTGGAACGCCTTACGAAGCTAACGGGGCTACAAAAGGTCGGGTCTCTATCCTACTATACTCCATTTCCAGTTCGCTTTATTTCTTCCTCCTCTCTTCTTAATTTTTAGCTTGGGTATTTACTTAACTCTATTGGTTTCTTGTTCCATATTTATTGCAAATCGAAATGTGTGCAACATGATGGTCATCATATGCTCTACATCGAACCCATACTCTGAAGCTTTTAGCTCTGCGATTTGTTGTAGAGCTTCCACCTTCCTTTTCCTTTATTGATTGGTTCTTATTATGGGTAGGCTAGCTAGATTCAGCAAGAAGAAGTTAATCAATGTGCTCTGAAGTTGGTCTGCTATATGTGGATGGAGCCGTTTCGAGTTATTTTAGCCTGTAGCGAATGAGACAACGTTGCTACATATTTGTTCTTCAGTAAGAAGTCGAGGGAAAGTTTATGGCCTCACCATGTATATATATATCCCCTTCCGTTTCTCGATCCCTCCCCCTCCCCCCAATAAATGCAAGGTAAAGTTGGACCTAGGATGGGACTGTTGGTGTCTTCTTGTACGTTCCTTTGTCTCAATTGTGCTTTGTGACAAAGTGCTGAGCTACTCTAAGTTAGAACCCTAACATGCAGCCAAAACTATCTCTGTACAATTTCAAGTAAGTGAAGCTAACAACCTCCCAGTACTCTCACGGCAAGTACTTCACGGATTATTAGGGAGACTCGAGCAATGCCTACTTATGTTCTTCCCACAATCAGCTTCCCACAATCAGCTCATTTACTTAATTAATTTACTGCAGGATACCCTACCGACTTTCTTCATTATCCATTGTATCGATCCTTTACAAACTTTCGGTTGCCCCATTGAGTGACGTACGGGATAAGCGTTCCTCTCAGTACTCATAATAGGATTATTGGCCTGAGATTTCTGCATACATACATAGTGGTAGTGTTCCTCAAAGTTTTAGGGGATGAGGCGATCGAGTTCTTTCGCAACCTTTTTCAGAAGCAAAAGGTTGAATAAGCTCGCGTTGATCTTGCGTTTTACTTTCAAAATGTTAACAAGAATATTTTTAACATTGGAAATTAAGGAGCTCTTTGCCGGCAGTAGAAGGCCGTGAACAACTGAAAGTAGGACACTGTAGAGACGTATATATATTTATGTACATGTATATATGCGCGCGTACGCATATTTTTATTTATTCCCTTTCAACGTTTATACGTACGTGCTCAATTAAGCATCGATCTTCTCCAGCCTTCTCAATGGAGTACATTAATTCCCTGCCTTCTTTCCAGGATTGACCAAAACTACGTACCCAATGTAGATATAGACCTGTCTCTAAGATTGAACATTGCTCATTTTCTTCATTAGGAAGAGATGGGTCCATCAGAGGCACATGAATGTGGTCCAGTTATTTTCTGTGACAAGGGAAAATATGAAAAGCTGTGAGAGAAGACAACGGGAATGAAGGTTCTGATCCAAGATACCGTGGACTTGTCAGATGTATAGGTGGGTTACTTATAAATTGAAGCAACCGT
This sequence comes from Amorphophallus konjac, assembly GCA_022559845.1. Lineage (NCBI taxonomy): Eukaryota > Viridiplantae > Streptophyta > Magnoliopsida > Alismatales > Araceae > Amorphophallus > Amorphophallus konjac. Next base: position 70,797 of record JAHNEJ010001281.1, on the reverse strand, counting down.
GTCACAGATGTTAGAAACCTAGCTATCTCTGAGGCGACATGTAACAGTAAGAAAATTTAAGGAGATGAGGGAAAGAAAGGAAGTGGGCATGCATGGTTTGCACTACCAAACATTATATATGTTGCAGTCGAGGGTTGGCCTTATGCGGCTGACATGGTGTGTATTACACACTTTGGCCTATATATATATATATATATATATATATATATATATATATATATATATATGGTAGCTAAAGACCTACTCAATTATATTCACAGTCTCTATCCCAATATTCTTATAGCACTATAGCTCTCCTTGTTGGGGGGTCTTTAACTATAAGTTAAGGAGTTCGATCTCTCCAACGCAGTGCCAAAATGGACAGCTGAGGGTCGGTTTTACAGGTCACATAAGATGTATAGTCTGCTTCAATCTTGAGGATGTATATAGATGAGAAGGCTAGCTTAAATTCTTTCCTTGTAAATCTAGGGGTACTCCTTCAACTACTGATAATAGATGCATATATATGTAGGGTCTGTACGTACCACACTATCCGTCCTTACATCTTCACCCCCTTTCTTTATCTTTTCCCTTCTTGATATATGAAAGGTTTTTTTAGTACGCTTATTGTTTCATTGGAATGTGGCCATATCCTGTGGATGAGAAAATTAAAGAAATATCTATGGTCCATTAGTTGCAGCTAATAGTCAGGATGAGCCGAATGGCCAACATGGTGTGTCATGCAAAGTATTAACCCTATTTAATTCCTTATCCCACCTATGCTGGCCTATAGGTCTAGCTAGGCAAGCTCAAAGAGATCTGAGTGTTCCGCTTTGGGGGGTTGGAAATGTACTTGGCATGTTTACTAGGTTTTAATTAAGTTTCTTCAACTGTACCTAACATTTTCTCTCTGTATTAATTTTAAGGTTGCCTCCTTATTTTCTGTTAATATACTATTCAAGCATCAAGTATGATATGTATGGTGATTCACTTGGCAAAGTCATAAAGGAGCAAGTTTCTCATGCTCATAATATTACATACATATCTGTTGAGACTATACATATATGTCTCACTAGAGCTTGCAAGATCTAAAGCATTATTACTAATTAATTATGAGGCAATTGGAAGCATGGTTCGTCAGTATCATATATACTTCTTGAAGTAAATATATAGTTGCCCTCATCCATTCTAAAACTTTTTGTCCCTACACGATCCTCGGACACATCTCTACCTCAGGTTGACTGTATACTGAATCCCAAACGACTTGCAAATTCCATCTCAACGAGTTTAGAATTTGTATGCGAGTACCAATACTTGAGGTTAAACATAGATGTATCCTAGTGGCTCTTGTAAACTCCTATATAAACTATAGTAATATGATGCAGTGAATTTCATGATCACTGTAAAAGAATCTTTGTCATATATATATATATAGGTCTGATTAATTAACTTGTAACAAGATGAAGGAATATATATATATATAGTGGCTAGGAGGGATATTTAAATCTGAACCTTCCAATATCAAATGAACACTTGAAAATGTGCAAGTTTAATTTGGAGAGAGATGAGACTGTCATACTTTAGGGGCCACGGGTTGCGGGGAAAAATGGATGAAAAACTCTACTTTCAGGAAAGGAGTATTTTTTCCAAAGCTAATAAATTAGCCATTAATTAGAAAATGAACAGTTATAGAAAATTTTTCGTTTCTTGGGTGAAAAAATTATCTCAAAGATATTCCTACATACCTCTGGACCTAAGAAAACCCTTTTTTCTGTGGGGGAAAAAAACTACTTCTTGTCTTCCATGGATTTCTCTCTCCCTCTCTTGACAACGGCCAAAATTTAACATTAATTAGATCCACATAAGAATTGACCTTTCCCAATAGCCTTTTAGCTCCACATAAGAATTCACCTTTCAGTGCCATATATATTTGTGTATAGGCATGTTACAACAACATGCATGAATGAGTTCTTACGCTTTGATCATTTCCTTTCTTCGAAAAAAACTCTATTTAATCACTTCATATGATTCACATATATATGCCTATAGTTGCAATCTCTTTATAATTTTCCATTTTTGTGCTCAAAAGGATCTACCTGCTAGCTAGCTAATAATAACCTTATCAAGAATTAATATTCAACACAGCTTTACCTTTAAAGGTGCATATATATGAACAGAAAATAGTACTGCTTGTGAGAAAAAATAATAATGAAAGTGGAGTCCATACAAACAATGACATCTTGAATACATACATTCTGATTATGATAACTCATGGTACCCTCTTGGGCTAAAGTTTTCATTAAGATATATATATATATATATATATCCATGCATGCTATCATCTCTAGCTAGTTCCCTTTGTGAACAACCGGCCGTGCTCTATCATCTTTCCTTTTGTACGTACGTAGTTACTCTTAACTAATTAGAAATAATCGCCTCCAACGAATGAGGCTTTGCTTAATATATAGGCGGGCAAATTGGCTTGCTGCAATGCATGTGACCTTAAGGGAGTTCCAAGGCTGAACACTGCTGACATTGAACAAGAGCTAGAATGGCATACAAAGTACATACATAGTGAATCTCGGTCATCTTAATCTCCCCTCTCGATCCATATATATCATGAAAGTCGTAAATTAACAAGAGCATTAGTTACCATATACTACTACACCATGCATGACTCTAGTACTGCAACGCCATATTCCACTATGCACGGTGCGAATGTTCAATGGAAATCTTCATCGGTGGAGATAGCAGCTTGTGTGTTAGGTAAGCATCATGTAAATCAACGGAAGCCAGCTGTAATTGAGTTGCCATGTCTAAGTGATCTTGCTAGCTTTGGACCGTTAAAATTCGTATATCACAGTTGACCAGCTGGCTTAATTTCTTCTGTTTATATATGGGGTCTGATCGAGGGCAAGTTATAAACCGTAAATATATATGTGCTGATATAATATGGTCCCATTTGGGTTCCACAACATTAATTATTAATTAATTCATCGAAGTTACTGATTACGTAGGGGAGAATCACCAGCATGCACACACGAGTAATTAGGGACGCGGACTGGGATCCTGAGTACCCCAACTCACCGGATCATCTTAAAAATGAACGCTGTACTAACCAGCTAGAGCGGCTTAATTATATTATTCTTTTTGCAAAGGGGTGTGTACGTGGGGGTGCGCTCCACATGAAAGATGACAGATTAATGGGCTGCTGGAATCATCAGTGGGGCAACTAATTAGAAGATCATATATATATATATATATATATACACACACACACACACACCGGCCATGCATTTTAGTTAGAATCTTGCACGAGCTAGCTAGCTGTTGTCTTCCATCTCTCTGCCAATTTCGTGTTGACAGGGGCTGCCATTTTGTGGGTCAGATGCATCGAAATCTTTAGGGACGTAGCCATCGCCGGTCCATAGACGTGCCTTCCCTGAATCAAAGTCCAAATCTGGCCGGTACGTACCTTTCAACTGTGACGCGCGGCAAATCAGTCATGGAGAAAAAACCGTACGTACGTAGTTATACCGTCATGGACCTTCTCCGCATCCCTACTCGCACACTAATAACTACGTACCCCCTTCGATCTTTCCTAGCTACATGTCATGCGTCTTCTGCCATATCGCTGATGTTTTTAATATTCTTCCTCCAGCTCCTGGGGGGACCAAGTTTCTGCAAGATCCCCACAGCTATATTATATAGTTTCATGGAAGGTGGTTGTCCATGACCCCAGATTAAACAAGAGCTTTAATTTCTTAATTTCTTCTCTACATCATCGTTCCTAATTTAATCTAGTCTCTGATCGGCAACAGGATTCTGGAACAGGAACCAGAACCCTTCGTGATTCTCATACCAGATACACATATATAGTATAACGCTAGCTGAAAGGTCACTAGCTATGACCTCATCTCTCTTACGCTGTCAGAGGCTTGAGATTTCAGGCTCTTTGAGAAGTCCCTCTGGAGAACCCCATTCATCAGAGTTCAGAACTATGTCACGAGCCGAGGAGATCGAGCCAGAGAAGGGTACAGAAAGACGGCAGCTAGCTAGCTCTTTCAGCGTCTGCAACACATGTCCTTCATCTGATCCCAGCCGTCCATCCCTGATGAGATGGTACTCTAGGCCGGGGGCAAATGCAGGATCCCCTCCCCCCCACCACAAACCTATCTCATGCACGTACGTGTACATGGGGTGAAACCTAGAACACACCACCCCCCCTCCCCAACCAAGTACACGGGGCTGGCATGCATTTACCTCAAGATGCCTAACAGCCAACCTGTGATTCCACAGTATGGCCGCCATCAATGGCAAGCTGCCCACAGACCACGGTTGTGGGTGGCTTATAGTCTCTTGTTCGCAAATTTTCTTCTGTCACATGTGACGGGACGCGCAGGAGGAAAAGATCATGAAGAACAGAAGAAGGTGGCCAGATGGAAAGGGGGAGAGATGTTCAGAAGATTAATGGAGGAGAGGCCATCAAGAAAATCAATACAAGATGGCATGTGCATGGTCCACTTAGACCTTCACGCCACGGTGGTCCTCTTGATCGTGATCGCCCTAGTACCTCGATCTTGTTCGAATCATGTACCTGTAAGGCTAGTAGCTGCCGTCCATCTCAAGGAGCTGTCCCTGTTCCTCATGCCATTAAAACATCCACGGGGCGTAGAAGACCACCACGATTGGGGCAGGGGGATGCTTAATTACCCCCGGGCCTAACACTGCAATTTGACTGCAAGAGCCTTTTGGTTCTTTCTACACCATGCATGTAGGAAAGAAAAATTAGAACGGGGCATTACAATCTGATTAATTATGTGGAAATTCACGGGGCCATATTGCTGTATACGGCGCCGCCCCTGTCCAGCCTCCCCGATATCACAGAATGTGGATCAGGTAATTTGGAGCGAGAGTCACTAAAAAAAATTAAGAAAGTAAATATTACACTAATTACATTCACTTGATGTAATTAGTGCATGTGTTGCAGTAAACATTTCTCTAAAAAAATTATCTTTAAAGATATAAACAAATTGGCAATCCACCGTAATATAAAATATAACTAGAAATAAAGATACTTAATATGAATTATATGATTGACCATTCCGACGGACATATTATAATCTGACTTCTTTGTCAATAGATATAATTAAAATTGAGTAAAACACATCCTAACAATCTAAGTTATCTTTCATATAGACTAATTCGATCCGGGCTTAATTAGTTGGGGCTCCCCAACTCGGCTAAGGTCAAGTTAGAAACACCTTGAACTCCAAGCATCCCAGCTCAAATTCGGATGATTTCAGCCCGACCAACCGTCGATCGAGTTGATCTATACCCGAGTTCGAGTAGACACGCCGAACTAAGGGTTCTTTTGGTTTGGATGTTCAGACAGAGATTCTGGGATTCCAAATAATTGGAATCCCCGACGACACATAAGTTTTATCGAATACACTCAAACCATCTCGCTTTGCACGTTGGGAGAGATTTTCAAATAGGAGAGAGAGATAGACTCAATTGGGGAGGCGATTAAAAATTATGAAAGCCTCTTCGAGCCAAGATTTTTAAGATTCTGGCGGAGCATTAATTTAATTTGATGGATTAAAGTCAGATTAAGTGCTTAAAGGCGGGTTAGACGGAGTTCAAAAATTTGGTACGGGCGACGAGACTGTTTGAAGGTGGGGGTTAGATGGGTTCTCGCGTTACGACACTGTTCGAGGGGATTTTCAAAAAAGTCCTTCGGCCATCATCCAAATTAATGATGCCTATATCGTAGATAAAGATATAATGGCCTCCTTGTATTTATGTCTGGAGAAACAATCGTTACATCACTAGCGGTGTGATATTTTTTTTTGGTAACGGGGAATCTAGCGGAGTGGTACGGAGAGCTGAGTGATTATCGGGTCATCCGAGTTCGAGTCTCACCATACGCATCAAGCCACTCCTTTTTGTACCGCCCCCATAAAATTCCGGGTTCACATCTCTCGAGGATTAAATGTGAGCCAGGTAAGTCTCCCCCGGAGATCGATCTCGGGTCCCTCCTATGAAAAGGAGGATCTTTCCCATCGAGCCACTCGGGATCCTCTCTAGCGGTGTGATACTTGATAGCTACATCGCTAATCGTGTACTCAATTTTTTTTTAAAAAAATTCGTAGATAAACTCCACGTCAAATTATTATGATACGAGACTCATGTTATCAAAAAAATTATTATATACGATAAATTAATAATAATAATAATAATAATATAAATTTCAACTTTGCATTATTAGCGTCATTCTTCTTTGCTTGTTATGACTCTTTAAGTAAAATGAATGACTTAATGGTCACGATAAGATAGGAAGATTTGAATCTCACTTTAAAAAAATAAAAAAAATTGACTATGCCGCTGGCTGACGGTGCAATTATTATAGTGTTTCTAATATGTCTATGCGTGGAGCATAATGTAATTTGTCCGGTGCACACCCGTGCTAAGGGAAATCTCATTCTTCCCAACTAGCAAAAATTCATAGTTCTATATATCGAACATGTAGCTCAAATCCTATCGCCCAGCGATTGGGGATCCTTGGGCTGCTCAAATTAATCAAGGTGCCTTAGTCCCTCTTAACATCAAACACCCTTGTAGCGTTACCGTGATCAGATGGCTCGTAGCATGTGCATTCTTCTTATGCCTTAACTTTGTAAAGCATATAGCATTCTCGATCGTCAAACTTCAAATGATAACTAAACCTATCATATGGACATGTGTCAGGATATTTGAGCATAGTCTTTTAGGCAATAGTCACATATTAGTTAAATGAGTTATGATTCGTGTGCTTATGACTTTGGGCCGGTGTATCTCAACACCTTGATTTTGTGGATTCAACATGATATCAGAGCATGATCTTAACCCAACTCCATATATTTCTTATCTTACCACCTCTACCCAATTAATGTCCACGGCTCATCTTAACTTTGGGCATAGCCTCCTGGACAATAGTCCTGTATTGATTAAATGAGTTGTGGTTCATGTGTTTATGATCCTGAGCCTGTGTATCTCAACACCGTGATTTTGTGGATTCAACAACATGCCGCAGGAGAACCAAGAGTCCCCTGTTGGTGGGGAGATATTTCTCTAGCTTTTTTGTTATTATTATATCCAAACTAGACCGTTCGTCTTGTTATTCGCGTAGAGCGTGCCAGTCACTAGGTGACGAATTTATTATGCGCTCAATCTGACCCGAGTCGGGCGAGAGTGAAGTTCGTGTCGGGATCGAAAGTCCGACATACCATAAAGGTTATGGCGTTAATTACATCCTCCGATAAGAAGGAAAACCTCTGATTAGTTGTCGAGATAACGAGCCGTTCGAGGCTGAAATAGAAAGCAAGAAAATGCATGTGATGATGTAGCCTTTAAGGTCGCATGGAATGATTCATTGATCGTTTTCTTAATCATGCAGAGCAGACATGGTTCATTAAGTTCAAGCCTTCGGTACGGGGCAGAGGACGTAGGTCCGGAGACCACCCTCACGCATGGTCAAGACTTCCGGTCAGACGTGACCCGACCTTCCATCGATGCCATTTGATATACCGAGGTCTCATTCAGACAAGCATGCACTAACAAAGCACATAAGAATGCATATTTATGTCTAATGCATGAACTAGCAAGTGTATGATGATAGATGATTTCAACTTGAAGAGTTTCTTTTTATTTGATTTATGGCTGATTACGTTGACCGACACAAGCCATGGAAGGCGAGGGTTGGCTTGAGAATGAGAGAGGAGCTAAAACGGCGCGATAAGCGCACTTTTATTCGAAATTGGCGCGGGGTAGCGTAGGAATAGGAGTTGAACGGTGCGGGGTCGCGTAGGAATAGGTGATGAAACGGCGCGGAAAGGGGAAGGCCTTAACCGGCGCGCCCCGCCCAGGGTGCGCCGAATTAGGGTGCGCCGGATTAGGACCGCGCCGGATTAGTTGAATTTCAATGATTTTTAGATGTTTTTCAATTTATTTAACCCATGGACAAGTGTTGAGTTATTTTATGGATGAATTGAGGTCCAGGGTTCCCTTGAGATAGGGTTGAGACTCGTGCGAGGTTCATACTCGAGCACGGAAGTTAAACGGTTCGAAATCATGTTTTATTAAGCCCAAGCTATGAGGGCAATCAGTCAATAAGCTCTGGAGAAATTTTGGCAGCATCTCCCCCGGTCCAAAAGATTGTGGGGGGAAAGCGGATGCATACCCACGGATGGGGTAAGCTCCTTAATGCCGAGTGGCACAACGGCGGCCGGCAGACCCAAACGGATAGGAAACCCCGAGGACTAGCCTACCAGGGGCACCATCGCTCCGTGGGTTGAACACAAACGGATAAGGTGACTAATGAGGGAGGTGAGGACCCCGAGGGCTAGCCTACGAGGGGCAAATGACCCATAGTTGACTCATAATCCAGAAAAGGGACGACTAATAGGGAAGGAAACCACGAGGGTTAGCCTATGAGGGGCACACATCCCATAGTCGCCACAATGTCTCTAAGGACAGTGGATTTGATATCGGGCTAAACTCTGTCAATGTTCACCTTATGGCCCATAGGGATACTCGTCACTCACAGATGGAACCCTTTGACCAAATGGCGGTTCTGAGGTATCAACGGGGTATGTCCCCCTCCCCGGAGTATTAAAGCTAAAGTTATCTGAAATAACAAAGCTCGGCGATTCCAAATCACATGCGGAATGGGAAGGACACAACGGCATATCACAATGGTCAATGAGTTGGCGAATTGGCGCTCACAGGGTTTGCATGTTAATGCTCACGGGGCTAAGGGGTTAGCACTCACGGAGGCAGATAGTCAGTATGCTGATTAAGGGGGTTAGCAGACCAACATTCACAAAGGGTTAATAGGTTAGCCCGATGTTAAGATGATCAAGCTACGAAAACATTCATTCGAGCAACCAGCATATAACTGGCACAGGATGAACACGCATGCTTTAGAGGCGACCCCATTCCATCTGGACCATGGAGAAATGTCGAGGGGTATTGAGGGGATCAATCTCGAACCGGAATGGACAGAGATGCACACACAAGTGTGTCTCTAACCACAAAACCCACAGCACATATATAGCAAGGCATGGCCATTGCGTTAGAAGGGAGGAGCCCCGGGGAGGGGGTGACATCAATGTAGCCCGTATGGGTCCAGGGCATGGTCGGTATCGCGAGATGAAACACATCGTTCATACACGAGGCAACTGAACAGGTAAATCGAGAGAAGGGTAGAAGAAGCATACACAATCGTGTAGATTATTCATTCCATCAATGGGAAAGTAACTACATAGATTATCACAATCATTCGGCGCGGCCCGGCATCGTTGCTCGGCGGCCGTTTCATTAGTTACAGAGAGAGGGTTACAGAGGAGGAAGAGATAGGGAAATGGTGAGGGGGAGAAGATGGGCTCATATCATCGCCCCTTCCCCCCTCCCACTTACACTATATCAGGGGAAAAATAAGAGGGGGATCGTCGGGAGAAAAACCATCGGAACCCACCTAAGTTTCGCCACGAAAAGCAGAGTATCCGATCGGTGTTTCTTCTCCGGCTCCGGAGCTATTCAGGGAAGCAGACAGGGGAGAACGACAGTAGGATCACTCTCATTAGAAACCCTACTTCTCCCCCAAGACTCCCCTCTCTCTCTTCCCGTTTCGAATCTGCCTCTTCTATTTTCTTCTCCTTTTCGATCCTTTTTTTCTCCTCTTTTAGCCGAAGGCATTGGTGTATATGTATAGCATTGGCTTAATCCGGTGTGAGGAATGCGCACCGTAAAGAGCTTCGTGCTTTAGTGCGCCAGGAAGGATGGCGCCGGAGAAACGAGCGCGCCGGATTAGGGGGGCGCGCCGGGTTAATCCTATATGTGGCGTTCTTTGGACACGAGCTCGACAGTGGATCCCAGACTAGCCCTGGGAGTCATTGTGACCCTTCATCTCACCATGGTCTTGCAAAATCACGGCGGGAAGTACTGACATAGCCTTCAGGCCACTGAACGGCTGCTTTCGGACCCTCGTGTATCCTTGGCTCGGAAACGCGGGTTTTCCGCTGACATGGCTTTCGACACAGTGTTTTGTGCTGCTGGCTCGATCTAACCTGCATCAGAAGCTTTCACGGGGAGTGGTATACTACCCGGGGTGCTTTCGTCTCGATTGAGCGGTCATTTGATCACTAACGGACCCAATATGCTGAGAAGCCGTACCCATGCCGGGTAATCGGGGTCTTCTACTAACAGAGCCTTCGGTCCCGTGTTCTGAAGGGTCAAGAGCATTCTTTCACCTCGGGAGGATCTTTCATTCAGGTGGCGGGCCACCAGGTATACCCTTGTCCTTGGTCAGACAACGGATGTGGCTTGTGCGGCACGACTGAGTCGATGCCGGTTCATTGGGCATGCTTGATGACGCTGCCGGTTGGTTGTAAATTCATCTCGATTCTCCTGAGGTGAAGTCCCCGGCGTTCATACTGGGTGACCCGAGACTCTGGCAGCTTGAGAAGGCTTCAGTGTATTGATCTTCTTCGGCTTCTCTGCTTCAGTGGACCGCATCATTTGTCTTTGAGGCTTGATCGCCATTAAATATATTTTGAGTGCCAACATCCCCTCACATTCTAACTCACATCTCCACGTAATACGAGCACGAGAGATTCAAATTATCTACTTCTCAGAACCATTTGTACTTCACTTCAGGACCCACTGTGGCATTTAGTTTCTTTTATTCGAACCATGGAAAACAAAAGAGGGAGGGAGGAGGTTAGAAATTAAGGAATATGATCATTTTCTTGTTGTGTTTTATGCACATAAACCACGGTCAGCGTAATATTTACAAAAATATCATTCTTAGAAATGAATCAGTAAGAGTATCCTTATTTTTGATAAAAACTTGCAAAAATATTATCACGGTAATGTCTCGTTATTTGTCATGAACTTAATTATGACTACCTCTATAAGTGGGCATAAGAAATATCAAAAATACCCCTAGTCAAGGGAGCTCATCTCCCTCTAAAGGAGATCAAGGCCTACGGTGGTGGTGCTGGGTCGGAGGATGAGGTGTAGGGGGTGATGGCGGCCCTCTCTCCCTCTCTCTCTTTCTCTCTCCTCTAGATCACCCCTCTCTCTCTCACATTCTCTTTGGGGGTTTGCAGGGGGGTCACCGATAGTGGGGCGCTGGTGGCAGGGAGGGGGATTCGTAGGGGAGAGGGGCCGTACTGTAGGGAGGTCGATGACAATGACGACATAGACGGGAGAAGCAGAGGGAACATCAGAGGGTTTGTTAGTTAAAGTGTGTCCTGCAAGTTAATCATATGCGATATGATGGTATATTTTTGGTACATTCTTATTCAAATTTTATTTATGACAATAATATTCATTATATTCGTATTATACATATGTGCAGATTATAATAAAGTCCATAAACTTATGTGATGAAGCTTGAAATGCAATGAGATTGCAATAATGAGATCAATCTTCTTTAAATATACGTTTAGAATGCTCTTGGTCATAGAATGCTTGAAAAGGACATCAAACATTTGGATAGACTAGTATGTGTTGTGTCTGCTCATGTGATGAAGGTGACTGATCTCATAATCACATGTGTGGAGACATTAAGATCAACATATAGGCGCTCATTGGAGAATGAGTTCACTAAACTGATCTAATTAAGAATCTCTAGATAGTAATTATATTTAAGTGTCAACCAGAAGATTCTTAGTACACAGTGGCATAGTTGGTCCTCGAACATGAGCCATCAAGAGCACCTTGCATGAAGATTGCTATGTTTTGATCTCAGGTGTAGGGATTTTAACTACGAGTCCCATAAGCTCGGGTTTCGGATATAGCAAAATCTATGCGAAGGAGATTAAGTGACAATAGTGCATTACTCAATCTCTGATGTAGATAGAGAGAGAATGTCCAGTGAATAATACTCAAAAAAGTCCCTGGCCAAGGTTGCTTGGTTCATTAAAAAAGAAATTATCTAATGAGACCTTTGAGTGCATGATTTATTAGGTCATAATATATATAATAATTTGACAGTAGCACCATACCCTTAATTATGATAGGGGCATTCCATGAATGAAGGACTATACCTGTGTGGTAACTGTATACGCGCGTACTATAAGATCCTAGAGTGGGTTATTGAGCCCCTTTATCTTCTGGGGTCACAAAATATTGCTTGACACTTGCCGTGGCCTGAAAGTTGAATAAAGAATAATCAAGAGTTGATTATCCATCATAAGATGATGAATTAATTATTTAAGTAATGAGATGAATAAATCCATCGATGAGCTCTCTTGAGGCAGATTAGCAATGGATTTACGACAAACTCTTTCAGTCTGTAGTGATGGGTGTTTGTTGCCAAAAGAGCTATCTTTTTAGAAGAGGAGTATCTTCTTAGTGAAGACAGTGAGAGCATGATAGAACTAGAATAGATTCAAGAATCACAAATCAACACTAGATCATCAGATGATCGATTGCCTTAGGAACCTATTGAGAAAAGTATAGAAGAACCACGTAGGTGTGATAGAGTATGAGAACAACCAGAGAGATATGTGAGACATATCCAAGAAGATAAAAAGGAGGTGTTCCACAATGAGAGGATGATGATCCTAAGATCTATGCAGAGGCTATAAGTAGCCCTGACTCTAGAAGATGATAAGAAACTATGAATTTTGAGATTTAATCCATGTATAATAAGTAAGTTTAGAAATTACGTGTTGATAAACTAGAAGGTCATGTGCCTCTGGGTTGCAAATGGATCTTCAATAGAATGATCCATAAAGATGGATTGATAGATACTTATAAGATAAGGTTAGTGGCAAAAGGATATCGCCAAAGGCAAAGAGTTGACTATGACGAGACATTTTCACTGGTTATCATGATTAAGTTAATTAGAATTCTACTTGCCATTGCTACAAACCCTGATTATGAGATATGGCAAATAAATGTGAAGACAACATTTCTCAATAGGAATTTTGAGAAAAATGTGTACATCATACAAACAGAAGGGTTCACATCAAAGGAGCCCTCATAAGATATGTAATCTTCAAAGATCTATCTATGGATTGAATCAAGCTTCTAGGAGTTGGAATATAAGATTTAATGAGGTAATCAAATCTAATAGCTTCATTCAGGATGAAGACGAACATCGTGTGTACAAGAAAGTCAATGGGAGCTCAATCACCTTCTTTGTGCTTTATGTTGATGGCATCCTACTCATTGTGAATGATATAGGGATGTTATCATTGGTGAAAGCATAGTTATCCGAGAACTTCTCCTTGAGGATTTGGATGAAACATCCTATGTCCTTGGGATTCGGATCTAAAGGGATAGATCCAAAAGGATGTTAGACTTGTCCCAATCCATGTATATAGGCACCATTGTCAAAAGGTTTGACATAAAAACTCTAAAAGGGGTCTCATTTCGATGAGACATGGAGTCGTACATCTAAGGAGATATTCCCAACCTGAAGAGAGAGAGTGTATGAGTAGAGTCCAGTAGAGTCCCTTTTGCTTCGGCAGTGGGATCTATTATGTATGCTATGCTATGTACTAGGCCTGATGTAGCACTGGCTCGAAGTGTCATGAGTAGGTATCATGTAGATCCTAGTAAGACACACTGGATGATTGTGAAATACATCCCTAAGTATTTAAGAAGGGTTAAGGAACTACTTCTGATCTATGAAGAAGATGATTTAAAGCTGCGAGGGTACACTGACTCAAACTTCTAATTAGATTCAGATAACAACAAATCCATGTTAGGTCATGTTTTCACATTAAATGAAAGGCGGTAAAATGGAAGAGTTCCAATCAAGAGACTACTGTCGACTCAACAACAGTCTGGATGAAGAAGTTCATCACAGAGCTTGGAGAGTGTTCAAACAGTACCTTATGTCTATGGGGAATAGACACGGGTGATTGACTTTAGTATAAGTGAGAGAATGTTAGTTAAAATGTGTCTTGTAAGCCAATCATATATTCTTGTTTGAATTTTATTTATGGCAATAATATTCATTATATTCATATTATACGTATGTGCGCGCAGAATATAATGAAGTCCATAAACTTATGTAATGAAGATTGAATTACAATGAGATTACAATAATGAGATCAATCTTCTTTAAACATAAGTTTAGAATGTTCCTGGTCATAGAATGGTTGAGAAAGACATCAAGCATTCGGATAGACCATTACGTGGTGTGTCTGCTCATGTGATGAGGGTGACTGATCTCATAGTCTATTGTCTGGAGACACTAAGACCAATATGTGGGTGCTTAATGGAGAATGAGTTCACTGAACTAATCCGATTATAAATGTCTGGATGATAATTATATTTAAATGTCAACCAAAAGATTCTTAGTACAAAATGGCACATACAGTTGGTCCTTGGACATGAACCATAAAGGACACCTAGCATGATGACTGCTATGTTTTGATCCCAGGGAAAGGGATTTTAATTACAAGTCCCGAAAGCTCGGGTTTCAGATATAGCGGAATCCATGCAAAGGGGATTGAGTGACAATAGTAAATCATTCACTCTCTGATGTAAATAGAGAAAGAATATCCTATGAACAGTACTCAGAATATCTCTAGCTAGGGTTGGTTGGTTTATTGGAAAAGAAGTTTTCCAATAAGAACTTTGAGTATGGGATTTATTAGGCCATAATGGATACAAAGGTTTGACACTATCACCATACTATTAATTATGGCAGGGGCATAGCATGAATAAAGTATTATATATAGATGAGCGGTAACTATAGATGAAAAGGTCCTAGAGTAGGTTATTGAACTCCTTTATCTTATAGGGTCACAAAGTATTACTTGGTACTTAATTATTGTGGCCTTAAACCTAATAAAGAATAATCAAGAGTTGATTATCCATCATAAGATGATGAATTAATTATTTAAGCAATGATTGAATAAGTAATTCTATGTTAAGAGTTAATACAGTTGAGCTAAGAATGAGTTCTTAAACTTAATGAGCCTAAAATCAGACTGACATTGGGCCTAGAGGTTCACACACAATAGGATTACAGACGGCATGGGTATTTATGCAATTATGGACTTGTGAGGATTTTGTGAAAGTTCTAGTGGAGTGTATAAATAGTTGCATGGAAGGAGCCCTCAGCTAAGCATCTAGGGTTCCTCTAATAGGGCCGCTCCCTTCCTCTCTCTCCTCCCAGACCCAGCGCCCCCTCCACGCTCTTATCCCTCTTGTCTCAAACATTGAGACTCTGTTAGAGTGCTGCTGAGGAGATCATTCGTGGAACGCTACGTGGAGAGAACTTTATCGTCCGTGCCCTCGTGGATACCACTAGAAACTAGGCACTTGCACTATTCTTGATTGGCACGAGAGTTCACTTTCTGCTTCGTTGTGATCCACGTATCGCAGAGGTAAAATCAGATCCCTATTTATATGAAATCAACAGAAATCAAAATAGACAACGACAAATAGGGATAAAAAATTTATTCTGCTACGTTTCTTGCTACCCCATCTCGGATCCTTACAGGGGGCAACACAACATGCCCTGGCCACCGCCTACCTTCGGCCATGACCATAGTAGGCACAAGTAGGTAGTAGGCATTGTAGCGGCAATCAATGAGGCGGAGGGAGGCTAGGAGCGCAGTCTTGTGAGAGAGGTTGGAGAATTGGTCACCACCCCCATTAGCATTGAGATGACGAATCGATTGAGGAGGTCGTTGCCTTCCCTGATGCGAGAAGCACGGGTTGGCTCGGCAATAGTAACATTTTCTACTCTTTTCTCCACCCTCTTGTCCCCTCCCCCACTGGCGCCGACATCAAGCTCCCGATCATCAGGTGGATATCCCCTCTCTTATTCCCACCTCTCACACCCCCTCTTTCTCTACATCCCCCTCCCCCCTACGTGGAAGTCCTCTGGCACACCCCTCCTTCTCCTTTGCTCTCTCACTCTACCCCTCTGATAGGGTAGGGACTCCGACGGGGAGGGGGGCATAGGGTGGGGGTTGGGGACTTCAGTGAGGGGGTTGCATGGTGGGGACTTTGGCGCGCGGGGAGGGGGGAGCAGGGGGTGGAGACTCCAGCCGGGAGGAGAGGTTGCAAGGTGGGGAGGGAGGGCTGGGTGTTTCGACGAGGAGGGGGTGGCAGGGGGGAGACTTCGGCGGGGAGGGGGGACTCTGATGTTCTCTCTCTCTCTCTCCCGGCCTCTCTCTCTCCAACTGGTGAAGAGGGGAGCGATATTTTGGTTATTTCATGACCATTTAACGAGAATATTTGTCACCGTCGATGGCATTTAATCACGATGACGTTTTGACAAGTTTTTATCAAAAGTAATGATATCCCTACTAATGTATTTTTAGTAATGATATTTTTCTAAATACTACTCAAACTGTGATTAATTTATATGCAAAAATGATTTTCTTATTTGATTATGTGGAGAGAGAGAGAGAGAGAGAGAGAGAGAGAGAAGAAGATAAAGGAGAGGCAATCTTCTGGAAAGAGAAAAGAAGTAAGAGAGAGACGTACATAGGATAAGTGGGAGAAGGCGAAGGGAGCTAACTTCTTTAGATGAATTGACATCTGCAGTCAAAACTAGAAAACTAATGGCTGTAAATTCTTCTTGACAGATGGGATCCATCCATGTTCTCTTTAACAAAATCGATCTCCCGCAAAAGCCCACCACTTGCAGAGAAAGGCGAGACCAGGAATAGATCAGTACTTCCCTTCGGTAGATTCTGGACCTAACCGATGGGGAGAGAGAGAGAGAGAGCGAGATCTGTACTTTGGGCGGCTTCTTTCCATATCTCGTCTCTCCCCATATCTGCTGCAATTATTGTTGGAGTGGATTCTTTTTTTTTCTCGCTTATCTTTCCCCCGCTTCTTTGTCCTGCACGTAAACAAGTTGGTTGGAGCGGATGCACTGATGCATAGAACGCGTGAAATCTAAGGTTATAAGGTGGGCTTTTGTTTTCTTGCATGGACCACGAAGTTAGGCAATTCCGCAGCAGGTCCCGTGAACTTTCCCACCTCACGTCGTTCTCATATAACCCTTCCATCTTCCTTCCACATTGATCCCATCCCCATTCCACCATGAACACCAGAGAGAGAGAGAGAGAGACAGAGACAGAGAGAGAGAGAGAGAGAGCGCTTTGTTCAAGTATCCAAATATATATATATATATATTTGTCTATTAAGTTAACTGATCATGTACATGAAGAAGAGTCATGAATAGGTAAGTTACTTTCAGATCAGACTCTCATATATGAGCTGAGCGGGGTTCTTGCATCTAACATCTTTCTCACCCGTATACAATGATAGAAGGATATGACTCTCGGTAGGGTTCAGGAACTTTTATTAAATTCAACCTGTCGGCAACAGCGACAATGCGATGTGATGGCAGCCGATCCCGAGAGGGAATTAAGAAGGCCAGCTCCTGCTGCTTTCAGAGCCCCCAGCAAGCCGTTCTACGTCTTAAAATGTCAAGTAGGAAAGGAAAAGGTCTCTTTAATTTATTAAAAAAAAATACGTAGCATGGACAACCTAATTGTGTGGAGGGGGTTTTGCTGCAGGGCTCCGTGGGGCCTTTCTGCATGGAGGAAAGACCGTTCAATTCCTCTAAGTGCTTTGAGTGGTAGGGGACAAGATCATATGGAGTAGAGGTGGCTCACTGGCCCCCCCCCCTCTCTCTCTCTTTCTCGCAGAGCTTTTCTCTTGTGGCAGGCCGCAGTGCCTTTCACCTGTTCTTGCCATCTCTCTCGCAATGCTTATTGTTGCTAGTGATCCAGCTTTTACTTCTGAGCCTATCTACCATTAGTCACGCATTGATATCAGGAGCAGTAATGGTGGTGGAAGCATGTAGTTGACAGGGGAAAGGTGGATCAGACACTGCAGAGGGAAGGAACCGGTTTTTTTTTTTTGGCCTGTTTCCGTCTTTACTTGTACGTCTTCAGCAGCAGCCGACCTCATGGGCTACTGGAGCCCAGTGTGTAGCACAGATCGCAATATCTTTCTTATTGGGCTGAGAAGGGATCAGGAGTGATCTTTTGGGAGGGGCTTCCTGATCAATTTATGTACGTAGGGTGTGAAACCAAATTTTAATTTCTTAGGTCCAAATGCTATGTTACGTGTGTCAAACCAAAAAAAGCTATTGATGTGGTATTTCTGGTTTCAGTTTGGATTCTAAACCTTCGTACGTGTCAATTGGTGGCAGGAATTAATGAGTTTATACATAGTGTTTGTATTCTACGGTGGGAGCAGACTGCCTGATGCCCGTTGAGCCTAGAGTACTCTAATCGGTGATCACAAGCTTGTGGTGGTCTAAACAAACGAAAAATGATGTTGAGTTAAGAGTGACTTTCCATCACTCAAAATCTGGAGTTACTGGTTGATCGACGTCAGATCGCAGGTAAATTATCTGCTCCCCGCGAAGGTATGCCAATTGACAAGCTCTATATATAGGCTAAAGCTGTACATTGTGAGGTTGGAAATAGTTAATTTGGTGAGCTACTCTGAGATTATTGGTGACTTTCCAACCTCGATCTCATCGGCCCGTTTAGCGAGCTGGCTAGTGTGAGTTAATTTGGTGACTTAATTTCCAACCCCTCATTAAAAATTGATTTTACACCTTTTTGAGAAGTCGTTTTTGGTTTTAAGTTCAAGAAACTTTCAAAATTAGGGAAAAATCCCTGTAACCCACATATTTAGCTAAAAACCCCCCAAATTATTCTCCATTGCATAAAAAGGTCATGTCGTCTATCACCTTAAAGATAAATGATGGTCATGTTAACTTAACCATGGTCCAACTTAACCTGGTGAGAGAAAAATACTATAATACCCTTGTCTAACACACACACACACACACATGTGAGGGGTGGAGGGAGGGCCGGGGCCAGAGATGGCGGGGCCGGCATCGGGGTCGTGGGTGACGTAGGGAGAGGCGGCAGCCTTTGGGTGGGGGGAGAGAGAATGAGAGGTAGAGAGGGGAGAGTGAGAGAGAGAGTGTGTGAGAGAGAGAGAGAGGAGGAAGACATAAAGAAAGACAAAGATGGGGAGAGTGAGAGAGAAACTGCGAAAGAGAGTGGAAGGGCACCAGAGGGGGTCTCCCCTACCAGTGTGAACACCCCACTGGGGTTCGCAGAGAGAGAGAGAGAGAGAGAGAGAGAGAGAGGGGGGGAGAGCGAGCGATAGAGAGAGAGTGCAAGAGAGAGGGGAGAGACCGATGGACCGTAGGGAGAGGTAGTGGACTTCTACGTGGGGGAAGAGAGAGCGGAGAGTGAGAGAGTGTGGGAGAGAGAGAGGAGAGAGAGAAAGAGAGAGAGTGAGAGTGAGAGTGAGTGAGAGAGTGTGGTCTAGTGCCCACACCCAAGGGGTCTCCCCCTCCAATGCTCGCACCCCACTGTAGACACCCGTTTTCGGCCCACGAGTTGAGCCTTTTTCTTGTGCTCTTAAGTTGACGCCCCAATTGATCCTTAATTGGTTGATTTTCTGGTCCATTTGGGAAATATTTCTGTCCATTTTCAGCCTTTGAATCCAACTTCTGTGCCCTCGATATCGGCCCGAGGTCTTGGCCAACTCATCAATAACGCGCCCCTCACTGACGTCGCATTAATCATTAACGCGCAATATTATCTCACCACGTTCCTAAAAGTGTTCCAAGGTGCCTAACATTAATTTTTGATATAACGACTGTTCACAAAGGCGCTATTTATTTTTGAATTAAATTCATTTAATTTAGCGTCAAACACCTTGGCGTTAAATCTTTTCTGATATTTCCGTAACGCGGCATATCCTGTTACCGCGATATTTATTATCGCGATCAAAGATTAGGGCGCGCTCTTAAAAGCTTTTGACTCTTTGACCACCGCTTTGACTAGTCAAGTGTAGTCACGGTATATCGTGGCGGTGCGTTATTGGTGATCACGATGGTTATCATGAGCGCGTTTTCAGTAGGAAATCCTGTCCGATCGAAACTCTCTCTTTCTGATTTTTGATCCTTATCTGGGTAGGTTTCGGAGGTCGTTTCGATCATGGAAGGTTCCTAATCCTCCTAGGAGTCTTTCACCCTCAATAATCGGTGGGATTACCTAATTTTGGGCCGCCGATTCCTCAGATCTCTTCGATCCCGACCTAGGGTTTCGAGGTTTCACCTTCTTCAATAAAATGGACCCATGGCCGGCGAGTGCAAGGGGATGCGACTCTAGGACTTCAACCAGAGGAGAGAGGGCGTGGCCGTGCTTCGTCGAGGGTCTTTGATCCCTCACCCTCTTCGTAATCAAAGAGAATTTTAGGGCTTTCGTTTGTTCTTCCCCGTTCTTCGTCCCCCCCCCCTTTTTGTGTCTTTTAGATCCTTTTTAATCTCTGCATATCACTGCATGTCCTTTTCAAAGTAACTCATTTTCTCAAATACACGCACACACACACACACCAAACTTATTTTTGGCCCTCCCATGGGGGTTAAAAATCACCAAACCCCCAGGTGATCTAGCCCTCCTTTTGCATACTTTTATTAAAAATAGGGATAGATTCTACACCCAATGACGTTCTAATTAATGGGCTTTCTTTTGGTCGTTTTCACTGTTTTGCAGGCATAAGAAGAAGAAGACATGAGGCCCTTGCACCCTGGCCGGCCTTGGAGCAAGGAAGGAACCGATCCACACAATCCCGCAGTTTCTCTGATAACGCGGCACACGTATTCAACGCGTTCCTCAATAACGTGACCATCAAAATATGCGCGTTAATGAACCAACGCGCCCGTATCTTCTACCGCGTTAACCAGCAGGCCTTTCCTTGGCCTCTCTTTCAATTTTTGAGATAAGTAGTGTGCCCCCTCTTCCAGTCTTACAATATTTGGCATGCTATAGGCTTCGGTGGCCATTACGGATTTTTATTTCTTTATCTTATATTGCTTGCGTTGGCCCTTTTTATCTATCATGCTTATATCATTGTTATTTTGACGGGTGGTCGATATTTTTTGATCTACACCCACTAGGGGTTGCACAGAGAGGGGGATAGTGAGAGAGAGAGTGCGGGAGAGAGGGGGAGAGAAAGAGAGACAGAGAGGGAGATAGTGAGAGAGAGTGTGAAAGAGAGGGGGGAGATTGGCAAATCGAATGGGGGACCGGCGGACTGTAGAGGAAACGAGCTACTAGGTTGGGGGGGAGAGAGAGAGATAAAGATAGGAGAGTGAGCGAGTGTGCGAGAGAGAGGGGGGAGAGAAAGAGAGATAGAGAGGGGGAGAGTGAGAGGGAGAGAATGCGAGAGGGAGTGGGATGGTAGACACCCCACTAGGGTCACAGAGAGAGAGAGTGGGGAGAGAAAGTGAGTGAGTGTGTGTGTGTGTGTGTGTGTGTGTGTGTGTGTGTGTGTGAGAGAGAGAGAGAGAGAGAGAGAGAGAGAGAGAGAGAGAGAGAGAGAGAGAGAGAGAGGAGACTGGCAGACTGGAGGGAAAGATAAGCGGGCCACAAGGAAAGGCGATAGGCTTCTGTGTGGGGGGAGAGAGAAAGAGAGATAGAGATGGAAAGAGTGAGAGAGAGTGTGTGTGAGAGGGAGTGGGAGGCACCAGAGGGGGAGACCCCCTCCTGTGTCGTCACCCCACAGGGGGTCAGAGAGAGAGAGAGGTCACCAGAGGGAGTCTCCCCCTCCGGCGTCGACATCCCATTGGGGCCATAGAGAGAGTTGGGGGAGAGAGAAAGAGATATAGAGAGGGGGAGAGCGATAGAGAGAGAGGGGGGATCGAGATCGGTGGACCGGAGGGGGAGATTAGCAAACTGCAAGGAGAGGCGGCGGGTTTGTATGTGGGGGCAGAGAGAAAGAGATACATAGAGGGGAGAGTGAGAGAGACTAGTGAGCGAGAGAGAGGGGGACGAGATAAAGAGAGATAGAAGGGGGAAGAGTGAGACAGAGAGAGTGCATGCAAGTGGGAGTGGGAGGTACCAGAGGGGGACTCCCCCTCCAACATCAGCATCCCACTGAAGGTCATAGAGAGTGGGAGGAGCTAGAGAGAAGAGAGACACAGAGAGGGGGAGATCGAGGGAGAGGGGGGAGGTTGGCAGACTGGAGGGAGAAGCCTGTGATTGGGGGGAGGGGAGGGCGGCGGTGGGTCGGAGGAGCTCGCATGGGTGGAGGTTTCCTCTATTACCCTGATGGTGAGAGAGAGAAAGAGAACATGGGAGTAAAATGAGACATATAAAAATTAATAGGGTAGAGAAAATAATATTTTTTTAATATTCTATTTTTTGACGGTTGATAACCCTAGGGATTTTTTACTAAGGATTTAGAGATTTGGGGGGTTTTGGCTAAATAGGTGGATTAGGTGGGTCTTTTCTTAATTTTAAAAATTTTTAGGAGCTTAAAATCAAATTTCCTTTGAAAATGGAGCCAAAATGTATGGAGAAATAAATTTTAAAAAGAAAATGTTTTTGATACTCCTAATTCATGTTCTATTAGCATAGAAGAGGATGAATATCCATCGTTCGACTTTACTCGTATAGAAATTACCGTCTCTCTATTTCTCCTTTTTGTTGGATGCCCTCGTTTCACGGTTCCCATAACGTATATTTCAAGGCCCATGTAAAGGTTCGCACCATGATTAACTAATAGAGACATAATTTTACCACTGCAACCATGAGATATGCATCGACGCGAACCACTAGGATCAACACTTTGTTTTTTTGCTGATAAATCATTGTTATACATGAAATTATATATATATCACTCCTACAAATGTATTAGTATATATATCTCCACTATTTTAAAAATCTTTCAAAAATGTCACTACGGTCCATTGACGGGGTTTTGAATATTCTTCAAAAATTTTAATATTGCCACTAAGTGGAGATCAAATTATCTAAATGCCCATTGCTTTCACACCATAGAGAGAGAGAAAGAGATCAGAGAGAGAGAGAGCGGTCGGCGACAGAGGAAGAGAGTTTCCAAGCCAACCGGGGGGTGGGCAGGGGGAAGGGGACGGCAGGGGGAGGGGGGCACTAGGCCGACGGGGGCTCGTGGTGACAGAGGGAGGGACGAGGGAAGAAGGTTTCTAGACTGACCGTGGGGGAGGGGGAAGGGGGCTACAAGCTAGGAACAGGGAGACCAGGCCCGTAGCGGACCAAGACGGCGAAGGGAGCGACATGGGGTGGGGAGACCAGGTCGGCCATGGGGGGAGGGGGAACTAGGCTAGCAGCAAGCTCGTGGTGGCAGAGGGAGGGATAGGGGGAGGGGGAAGGGGGTAGCAGGGGGACCAAGTTGGCGGCGGACCAATAAGGGGAAGGGGCACTAGGCCGACTGTGGGGGGAGGGGGGCACCAGGCCAGTGGTGGACTCATGGTGGCAGGGGGAGAGGGTTTCCAGGCCGACCATGGGGTGTGGCGAAAGGGCAACACGGGGCAGGGGGACTAGGCTGGCGGTGGACTAGGAAGGGAATGGGGGCGACAGGGGGCAGGAGGACTAGGCCGACAGTGGACCAAGAAGGGGAAGGGGGCAGTAGGCCAGGGGAGGGGGGCAACAAGTAAGCCATAGGGGAGGGGGAAGGGGGCGGTATAGGGAAAGGGCCACCAGGCCACCGGCGGGGGGAGGGGGATGGGGGATGCTGCCAATATCTTCTTCTTCCTCTCCTCCTGCCGCCACCACGACCCCACCACCCCTCTCCCTCACCACCACCGCGCAAACGCCGCCGCTGTTGACCGGCACCAGTAGCCCACTACTATCATGAGATTTAGGGTTTAGAAAACATAGGAAGAAGATGACTACATTTTAATCTTAAACTCTTAGTTATTTATTTATATATCTATCCCTAATAGATGTGTTATTTCTACCTTGAGATCTTATTTATGATTTTTTTAAAATAAATCAAATACCAAGAGAGATAATCGTAGATATTTCATCTTTTTTCACGTCTAGTTAGGCTTAATTATGGTTATGTTGGCGAGCGGTCACGAGAGGATATGACGATGACATATCTGTAAATTTTTTAGAGTAGTGGGATATATATATATATGATAATACATTTTTAAGAACGATATATCTATAATTTCATACGTGATAATAATTTATTTACAAAAAAATTATTTTAAAAATCTTAAAGTAGTTAATTCAACCATTCTTTAAAACACTTGTTCGAATATATTAATGTTTAGTGATTTGATTGCTATTTTTATTAACGTGTTTTATATGTACGTTATGATTCTTCGTACTCTTGTCAATGTATACACTAAGTAATATGAATATCGGTGTATTTCTACATTTTACACCCCAGTGTCTTTACTTCTAAACTTCGATCATGTGGTAGACCATGCATGTACGGTAACACTCACCCCCAATGTCTCTGTCTTACAAAGAAGATGGCGTCTTAGCATTTGGCCATCGACTCTTAGAATACCCAACTTTAAATCAGTTAATTGGTATCGAGAAGAACCACATAATTAATATGGGACTTAATTGATTAACAGCCCCTCCCCTGGCCATCACATCCAGACTCCATTCACTGAGGACTCGATATGCATGCCACATTGATTAATTGTGCTTAGAATAGGAAGGAATAATTAAGAACTACAGCATAAGACACATCTGCCATTCTTAATACCAAATTATTCGACATTCCATATAAAATCTAATTTTACTCTTATGTAAAATCATAATTAATCTGTATCTATGTACAAACAATGTGAAACTTAATTAACGCCGGCTGATCTGAATTGTAAGTTCTAACGGGAGCCTCACCGATTAAACAACAAGGAAACATAATGTGCACGCGCATCAGTATGTGCGTACCGTAAACTAGATGAGACTTTTCAAGAAGATATTAGATCAGCTCATGCATGATCGGTAGTCCCAATTCATGATGGCTGTTTGTTTTGAAGTAAAATATTATAAACTACGATGTTTATGTGACTCATAATTAAAATAGGACACTTCACAGTGTTTTATATTACTCCAAGCCAAACAGCTCTTTCATTTCCCCTTACAAATTTCACTTGGACCCAGAGTACAAACCAATCCCAGAAGCGGATCTCAGAACATTTTCTCCAGAGGGACAATTACAGGAGGTCCCATGTCTGCAAAGAGTCTGAACAGTTGACAAATAATCATGCAGACAAAAACAACTGGTATGTACTTAAGAATATGCGAAAGAATGTAATTAAGGAGAGGAAATTTCTTCAAATTTTCATTCTGGATATCATGGTTCACCGACTCTCATCATACTGGGTTGAGCCAGAGGACTTAAAATTACATAAACAATTTAATTATGATCTTTCAAACATATGAAAATTACTATTTTACAACATTCTAAGCAGGGTTTTACATCATTTCGTGAGACACCAAATGAAACATAAATGAAGCGAATCTAAAAACAGTAAAAGTTGCTCAACGGATCAAATCTAAGCAGGTACGTAGTCAACAATAGCTAGACACTGCCAACACATGGAAGGGAAGGGCAGCAAGCTAGTCCTTTTTATCCACTCAAGGTTAAGCAGACAACAAATGATGACGGCCCATGAACGAGCAACGACAGAATGTGGTCTATTATGGTTTAGGTTTTTTGGCACGTATGTTTCTCTATTTTTTTTATCAAATGAACTCTTCGTTTAGACATATTATCATGAATATCCTTCGAATCTCTCGAATGGATGCGATTATGCCATCGCTGTAACTCATGCGTGTTTAACCCGAGTTAAATGTGAGTAAAATAGTACAATACCTAATCTATCTTTAGATAACAAAATAAAATATAAGATTTATATATATATATATATATCCTAATAAAAAATTTTATTATCAAATATACACATCATTTAGACATATTATCATAAATACCCTCTAATAGACGTAAATATTACAGTTATGTCTATGTGATTTACTGTCGTCGACGGGAGGTGAATATTCCGTATAATATGGCATCTATCCTTTGTGTGTGTGTATGCGTGTGTGTGAGAGAGAGAGAGAGAAAGAGAGAACCCTCTCTCCCCACCTCCGACCAGTCCCCCTCTCTCCTTACTACTTCGGCGAGGCCCCCCTCCCACCGCCGACGACCCCCCTCCACCACCGACTAGGCTCCCCTCCACCCTCCTAGTACCAGTGAGGCCCCCCCTCTCCTTGCTACTCCTCCCCCCCCCACCCCCCACCGTTGGCAAGCCCCCCTCTACCTCTTACTCTACACCCCCTTTTCTTACTACTCTCCCCCCCCCAAACTAGGGTTTCAGATGAGTGAGTGAGAGAGAGAGAGAGAGAGATAACTATGCTTTTTTTATTTTATTAATCAAAAGTATGTTAGATATTTTATTCTTTAACCAACATTTAACTCGGGTTAAACACACGAGAGTTACTGTGACGACCCGAGAATCCGATTACCGGGAAGGCCCGATAACCCGAGACTCGCACCGCCGCCCATGAGCCGGGAGGACTCGGAAGGGCTAAAAGGAGTGTGGAGGCACAAAGAAATAGGAAATAAAGCAGGACAACCAACAACAACAAGCTGAAAGAAAGAACAACTACATCTACAACAGAGTCTAGTCCAACAGAAAGTACAGTCTAAAGCAGTAAAGCGTACCACATGCCAAGTGAACACTCGGCCCGACAAGCTGGCAACTGAGAACCTCCGCTCCGCACCCTCGAACCTCGAGGAAGAACCGCCACACCTAAAAAGTAGGGGATGAGTCTCCAAAACAGAGACTCAGCAGGGATCCCGCGGAACCCCAACCGAAAACAACGGCGGTAGTAGAAAGGAAGGCTACAAGAGCAACCGCAACAGCAGGAACAGTAAACCCGGTGGCCGGTCGAAACACGGCACTACAACTACTCCTACTGTACTAGAAACACACCCTGACCTCACGGTCGAGGCTACTGAACTACACTAGTACCGCTTATCGAAGTAAAAACACACAGCAACCACGCCGTAGAGGCATGTCCCCCGGACATAGCTGACCTGGACACACTGTCCAAGGTGCAACCCCGACCATCCGATCGCGGGTACCGCACAACAAGATGCAACCTCGGTAAAGCCACTAGCACCAGTCTCACGGCACAGAATCCGACACCTGCGCCACGACGAAACAACCGAAACTCAGCGGTCGACACGACCGAAAACCCGAAGGTCGAAGTCACAGAAACTGACAGTCTGTCACTCCCAACTCGACAGGAGTACCTCCCACTAGAAGCATAGCCGGTAGCGTCCCCTGACGTCTTACACCGCGCTGCAGGTGAACCGCCTGTCGTGGTAGCTCCTACCAAAGGCACGAACACCGTACAAGTAACCACAAACAAGTGACTAGCTGGGGTCACGCCTGTCGACGTGGGTCCAACCGCCCCCAACCACGTGTGCACACACAGACCGCGCGTCCCTGGTCTGGCCCTCTGACCGGTTTTCCCCTCAGTCGGACTCTGGCTGCAAGACGTGGGGCCCGACGGTAACCGGTCCACAAACCGTCTCTAAGGGTAAGCCCGTACACCACTCCCTGGTGCGACCGGTACCACGTACTGGTAGGGTACGACTAGTGGAGGGTCACAGAAGGAGTAGACTCTCAAGTCAACGGAAAACAACGTCCGCATCCGATGACGTACGGGGACCACCCCACGTACCGGCCCCGTCGCACGGTGACCTCAGTCGGAGAACAGACAGGACTCGCAGTCCACGGCCACGCACACACTGTAATGCCCCGGATTTTTCGGATATTTTCGGATCATTTTAGTGGGTCTCGGAGTGTATTTTATGCTTTACACGTGTTTTTCCCTGATGTGCCTTCGGAACTCTTTGCAGGGCGAACCGTGGCGTTCTACGACTCCGGGACAGTACCACTGCGTTGTGTTCCTTCCGAGGATCGCGGAGGTAATTTTTCGTAATTTTCTGAATTTATCGAATTTTCGGGTTTTCCTATATACTAACCCTTTTCTCTCTCCCCCTCTCATTTCTCTCTTCCCTCCCTCTCTCTTCTCTCACGCTCTCTTTCTCCCCTCTCTTCTCCGGCGGCCGACGGAGCGAGGCGGGGGCGAGGTGGAGGTGGCGCGCGCGAGGATGCGGGCGAGGACAGGTGAGGATCGAGGCGGAGGAGGCGCGTGGAAGCTTGGTGGCGCGATCGCGAGCCGGCGAGGGTTTTGCGGAGTTTTCTTCGTGGATCGGCGTCCACGACGCGTCGTTTCTTCGGTGGAGGTAGGGTGATGGACCCTCAGCCCGTGTACTTCCTTCCCCGCAAGTTTCGTAGGCCGTGGTGAGCCGAGCGGGCTAAACGGGGCGTTTTGGGGAAAATGTGTGTTTGTGGGGTGTGAGCCGGATCTCCCGTTTTATGGTGTTTTTGGGCGATCCAGGGGTTTAGATGCATGCCTAGGGACTTGGGGAAGGTTTCCCATTTTGTTTCCCCTTCACCTGGGGGTGAACGGGGCGTGGAATGGTTTTTCCCATGGTTTCCACCGTTTTCGGGCACGGACTGAGAACGCGCTAGCCTTGGGTAGCGCGTTCTTGAAGGTCGCGCTGCCCCGACAGGGCGCGTTCATCGGAGAAGATGAACAGTAAGGCGGTTTTGGGTCGCGCCTTACGGCCCCAGCGCGTTCTGGTTGTCGCGCTATAGGATCATAGCGCGACCTGGCCTGGTCGCGCTATGGTCATGTAGCGCGTTCGTGTTGAACGCGCTAGGCGCGTATAGCGCGTTCTGGCTGAACGCGCTATGCACGTGTAGCGCGTTCTTGGAGGGACCAGCCGGGCTGCCCGGGACGGGCGGTCTGCGGCTGATCGTGCTCCCCTTGGGCCGTGTGTGCCTTGGACACCCAGTGGAGTTCCGTGACCGTGTTTTGGGGTGTCTGGAGGTTCCGTTTACCTCGTTTTACGTGCACATGCGCTTAAGGGTCCGGGTGACCTTTTAGCGTCCGTTCGCATTGTGTTGGTCTCCGGTCGACCCGGTTGGGACCCAGTGGTCGACCTCCGGCCTTGTGAGTATCCTGGACACCCCATGGGTTCCGTGTCCTTGTTTTTGGGGTGTCGGGAGGGACCGTGTTACCTCGATTCACGTGCCCATCGGTGTGGGGTCCGGGTGACCCCATGTATTCCGGGCTTTCGTGTTACGCTTGATCGAGTCACCGTGTGTCGGTGTGTGTGCGGTGGGGTCTCCCCCGCATATCGTGGGTTCCTTTGGAAGGCGATTCCCGTGTGGGCCATGTGTTTGGCCTTGGACTGCGAGTCCAGTTGTCCGGCCTGGGGCTGGAGGTTCCCCGCTTGTTTCAAGATGGGAAATCGTCGTGGCGGCTTGCGTGCTGCCTTGGGAATCGTGCTTCTGTGTTTTTTTCGTGTGGCCCGTGTGAGTGGCCTTAGTCCCTTGCGTTCCTTCCCGAGGGAGTGGTCTTGGCGACTCGTGTGTTGTCTCGGTACTCGTGCTATCGTGGTTTTAGACCTAGAGATTGGGCTAGATCGACGGCCTTGTGCTGTTGCGTGCAACGGTCTTGACCCCGAGTCTGGTGACTCAAGGACCGTTGGCTGTAGTGTGTCTAGAGGACTGTCCAGAGTCTAGTGGCTTAGTGCCACTTGAGTTTTCTCGACTCTAGCGCACGGTGCGTGCGTGGCCGTGGACTGTGAGTCCCGTTTCTTCTCCGACTGTGGTCACCGTGCGACGGGGCCGGTACGTGGGGTGGTCCCCGTACGTCGTCAGATTCGGACGTTGTTTTCCGTTGAGTTGAGAGTCTACTCCTTCAGTGACCCTCCACTAGTCGTAGCCTACCAGTACGCGTGTGCTGGTCGCACCAGGGAGTGGTGTACGGGCTTACCCTGAGGACGGTTAGACTGGTTTCCGTCGGGCCCCTCGTCGTAGCCAGAGTCCGGCTGCGGGGGAAAACCAGTCAGAGGGCCAGACCTAGGACGCGTGGTCTGTGTGTGCACACGTGGTTGGGGACAGTGGACGCACGTCGACGGGCGTGACCCCAGCTAGTCACTTGTTGTGGTTACTTGTACGGTGTTCGCGCCTCGGGTAGGACCTACCACGTCAGGCGGTTCACCTGCGGTGCGGTGTAAGACGTCAGGGGACGCTACCGGCTGTGCTTCTAGTGGGTGGTACTGCTGTCAAGTACGGAGTGACAGACTGTCAATCTCTGTGTCTTTGACCGTCGGGTTTTCGGTCGTGTTGACCGTTGAGCACGGTCGTCTCACCGTGGCACGTGTGTCGATTTTCGCACCGTGAGACTTGTGCTAGTGGTTTACCGAGGTTGCGTCTTGTTGTGCGGTACCCGCGATCGGATGGTCGGGGTTGCACCTTGGACAGCGTGTCCAGGTCGGCTCTGTCTGAGGGACAGGCCTTTACGGCGTGATTGCCGTGTGTTCTTACTTCGGTAGGTGGTACTAGCGTGGTTTGGTAGCTTCGACTGCGTGATCGAGGTCTGCCTTCTGGCAGTAGGAGTAGCTGTAGTGCCGAGTTTTGACTGGCCACCGATTTGCTGTTCCTGCTGTAGTTGTAGCTTCCTTTCCGCTACCGCCGTTGTTTCCGGTTGGGGTTCCGCGGGATCCCTGCTGAGTCTCTGTTTCGGAGACTCATTCCCTGCTTTTCAGGTGTGGCGGTTCTTCCTCGCGGTTCGAGGGTGCAGAGCGGAGGTTCTCAGTTGCCAGCTTGCCGGGTCGAGTGTTCACTTGGCATGTGGTACGTTTTACTGTTTTAGACTGTACTTTCTGTTGGACTGGACTCTGTTGTAGTTGTTTATTTATTTCTGTTAATTGTTGAATTGTCCTGCTTTATTTCCTATTTCCTTGTGTCTCCACACTCCTTTTAGCCCTTCCGAGCCCTCCCGGCTCGTGGGCGGCGGTGCGAGTCTCGGGTTATCGGGCCTTCCCGGTAATCGGATTCTCGGGTCGTTACAGCTGGTATCAGAGCGGTGGTTGTGGACGTACATAGGAATTCGAGATATTGCAGTGATCAGAGTCCATAAGGTCCAGTACAGTCGGCAGCTGGCATAGGGTTTTGTGCTTGTTTTTCTGCCTTGTTTCTCGCTTGAGAGCTTGGGTGCGCTGTGCGGCGCTGTGAAGGTGGTTGCTGTCCGCGGCTTTCGTGCCAGCGTGGGGTCTAAGGATCGAGGTCGAGAGCCTTCTCCCTCATCGGTGGTGACCCCAGTTGTGCTGCGTTGGGCAGAGGTTGCTCGCAGGCGTGAGTTCACAGTGCTGCGTTTGAGGAACCTGCAGCGTGGTCAGGTGGCTGGAGAGGATTTTTCGTGGTTAAGTGGCCGTGAGCGTGCTCTGAGGGAGCTGCTGTCGGTTTTGGTCACTCCAGCTTGAGGTTTGTCCAGCCCCTGAGGTGTTCAGGTTGTGGTTTAAGGTGGCAGAGTGGGTGTTCTGATCGAGAAGTGTGCTCGGGTGAGCGGAGGATCTTCTCGGTGAGCTGTCGTTTCGTCGAGCATGATGTCCTTGTCATGCTCTGTGGCGTCAGAAATGACGTGTTGGTCCCGGTTGTTTTATGGATTTCGAGGCAGGATTGGGCTGTGGTGTCCCAGTAAGTCTTGCTCCTGCGCTCTTGTGTGCGATTGGGTTGTGTTCGCCCTGGGGTTGGCTTGAGATGTGAAGGCTCCGCGGTGAGTTTCGGGACTCGAGGGTGAGCATCGGCGGTTGTCGGTTATGGCTCGTGTTGCGGCTCTTGGCGTGGTGTGTTGCAGTTCGAGGAATTGCAGCAGTGGTGCATCGAGAGATGCTGTGATGGTGGTCCGACGTGACACTCGTCGAGTGTGTCGGAGGCGCTGACCTGATGGAAGCGGTGGTTTTTCTTGGTGCTGGATGGTGCTGTTTCCAGCGTGTGCGAGGTTCGAGGTCAGGTCGAGCGTGGAGTTCTTCCGTTGGTCGGAAGTGCGCTGGTTTCTCCTTTGGTTGGAGAGATTGCGTTGGGCTAAGGTTCGTCGTCTTGCATTGTGTGTTCAGATTGGTTGGCCTTGTGTGCCATGAAGTCCGTGCGAGACGTGCTCCTCGTCTTGGCAGGGCGGTTGCCTGTGAGAAGTTGTGCCCATTCCCTTGTCGTGTGAGGGTGCCGGTGCTGTTCCGGAAGGACGAGTGCTGGTTGGGCGATGTTTGCTTTCTCGGCTGTGCGCGCGGATTTGAGTGCGCAGCGGAAGCATGGTGGGCCCATAACCCATTGGTTCAGGATCGTAGCGTTGGTTGCTATGGGTGGATTCCTGAGTTTGCGTTGAGCATCGGAGGATGGGTTCCTCGGTGTGAAACGTGTTGTTGCCGTGCCGTTGCTCGTGGTATTATGGTTGTTGGCACTGGCAGGATGGAGTGTTGGGGAAAAGTGCTGACTAGTGCGCCGCATGAGTACCCTGTTCCTGTGAAGGAAGCCGAGTCAGGCGTCGGTGTTGGACCTGGATGAGGTTGTTGAGGATGTCGCCTGACGAGGTCGAGGACGTGTTGGTCAGAGTCGGTGGCTTGGCGCCCGACTTGTGTTCCCAATCGTGTCCTCGGTTGAGATCGTGCTTTGAGGATGTGGTCTCTGGCAGGCTATGGGTCCCGGTTGGCGGCTATGAGTGGCTGATGAGCCTAACCGTGTGACCGACCACAACAGTGTCTGTTGGTTCTTCGGTCTTGTCGGATTGTGACGGTGAGATGTTTATTGCTTAGGGACCCGTGAGCACTGTTCAGGTGGTGTCCCGTGGCTCTGTGGTAAGGGCGGAATCGGGATTGGCGGGTGTCCACTTGCATTGATCGAAGGATTTGATGAGACCAGATGGATGAGTGACGCCTGTGGGCGGAGGCCTTTTGTGAGATTGGCGTCGGATTGGTGGTCCTTGATAGGACGTTGGTGTCGCAATGGTTATCCCTGGTTTGGTGACCAGCATGGGATGATTCCCCTGTGAGTCTGAGTCCAGTGAGGTGATGACTGAAGACACCAGGATCCGTCATTTGGTTTCGTCGTGCTCCCCGAGAGGGTCGAGTTGGAGCGATGTTCGAGCTCGGATGCGGTGTTCGAGAGGAGTGCTGCTCGAGATGCGGCATCAGTCTGTGTGTGAGTCGACGGATGGCTTGCTGAGGTTTGGAATGTTTCCTTTGGACCCGGTCGAGGACCAGGAAAGAAGGAAGAAGCTGAGCAAGCGGAGGTTTCTCGTTGACGAGCAGTTGGTGACCAGTGGATGGTCTTTTCAGAGACAGAAGATGCTGGTTGTTGGGGCTCGAGCGTGGCGAGAGCCGTGTGCCAGCGAGACCTTTGGTGGTCGTTTCTGTGATGTGCCTTTCCGGATGGGATCTGGGCTTTGTCGAAGTTTGTCTTCTGACAAGAGTTGGCATAGTGTTGTGTCCGGCTTTCGGCTTGCCATGTGTGAGGTGTTTTCTTGGTGCTGAGCCGATGTTCTGGTTGCGGTCTGCTGAGAGGACTGCTCGAGCTGGTGGAGGCTCTGTATTGGTTGTCCCCTTGAGAAGGGTGTGCGACCTGTCAGCTGGTTGTAAAGCTGATGTGCCATTTGTCTGCTGACCATTGGATGATCAGTAGCTGTTTCTCGTGGCGAGGGTTGTGTTTCCTCGGTGAGCGAGATCGTGGCTGCGGCGCCATGGTGGATTCTCACGTTGACTGAGGTGATGCCGGACTGTGTCCTTTGGTATATGCCTGCTCTGCTGGCCAGTGTGCTCGGCGCGAGGAGCGAGGTGTTGTGTGTGATTGTGAGTCTGGCTGTGTTCCTCAGGATCCGTGTTTTCGTGAGAATCGAGGTTTCTGTGTTGGGGCTCTGACAGCGTGTCAGTTGATTCAGTGTTCTTCCCCTGGGACTTCGTGCTTGGTCCTGAATTTCGAGGACGAAATTCCTTTAAGGGGGGAGGGCTGTAATGCCCCGGATTTTTCGGATATTTTCGGATCATTTTAGTGGGTCTCGGAGTGTATTTTGTGCTTTACACGTGTTTTTCCCTGATGTGCCTTCGGAACTCTTTGCAGGGCGAACCGTGGCGTTCTACGACTCCGGGACAGTACCACTGCGTTGTGTTCCTTCCGAGGATCGCGGAGGTAATTTTTCGTAATTTTCTGAATTTATCGAATTTTGGGGTTTTCCTATATACTAACCCTTTTCTCTCTCCCCCTCTCATTTCTCTCTTCCCTCCCTCTCTCTTCTCTCACGCTCTCTTTCTCCCCTCTCTTCTCCGGCGGCCGACGGAGCGAGGCGGGGGCGAGGTGGAGGTGGCGCGGGCGAGGATGCGGGCGAGGACATGTGAGGATCGAGGCGGAGGAGGCGCGTGGAAGCTTGGTGGCGCGATCGCGAGCCGGCGAGGGTTTCGCGGTGTTTTCTTCGTGGATCGACGTCCACGATGCGTCGTTTCTTCGGTGGAGGTAGGGTGATGGACCCTCAGCCCGTGTACTTCCTTCCCCGCAAGTTTCGTAGGCCGTGGTGAGCCGAGCGGGCTAAACGGGACGTTTTGGGGAAAATGTGTGTTTGTGGGGTGTGAGCCGGATCTCCCGTTTTATGGTGTTTTTGGGCGATCCAGGGGTTTAGATGCATACCTAGGGACTTGGGGAAGGTTTCCCCTTTTGTTTCCCCTTCACCTGGGGGTGAATGGGGCGTGGAATGATTTTTCCCATGGTTTCCACCATTTTCGGGCACGGACTGAGAACGCGCTAGCCTTGGGTAGCGCGTTCTTGAAGGTCGCGCTGCCCCGACAGGGCGCGTTCATCGGAGAAGATGAACAGTAAGGTGGTTTTGGGTCGCGCCTTACGGCCCCAGCGCGTTCTGGTTGTCGCGCTATAGGATCATAGTGCGACCTGGCCTGGTCGCGCTATGGTCATGTAGCGCGTTCGTGTTGAACACGCTAGGCGCGTATAGCGCGTTCTGGCTGAACGCGCTATGCACGTGTAGCGCGTTCTTGGAGGGACCAGCCGGGCTGCCCGGGGTGGGCGGTCTGCGGCTGATCGTGCTCCCCTTGGGCCGTGTGTGCCTTGGACACCCAGTGGAGTTCCATGACCGTGTTTTGGGGTGTCTGGAGGTTCCGTTTACCTCGTTTTACGTGCCCATGCGCTTAAGGGTCCGGGTGACCTTTTAGCGTCCGTTCGCATTGTGTTGGTCTCCGGTCGACCCGGTTGGGACCCAGTGGTCGACCTTTCGGCCTTGTGAGTATCCTGGACACCCCATGGGTTCCGTGTCCTTGTTTTTGGGGTGTCGGGAGGGACCGTGTTACCTCGATTCACGTGCCCATCGGTGCGGGGTCCGGGTGACCCCATGTATTCCGGGCTTTCGTGTTACGCTTGATCGAGTCACCGTGTGTCGGTGTGTGTGCGGTGGGGTCTCCCCCGCATATCGTGGGTTCCTTTGGAAGGCGATTCCCGTGTGGGCCATGTGTTTGGCCTTGGACTGCGAGTCCAGTTGTCCGGCCTGGGGCTGGAGGTTCCCCGCTTGTTTCAAGATGGGAAATCGTCGTGGCGGCTTGCGTGCTGCCTTGGGAATCGTGCTTCTGTATTTTTTTTCGTGTGGCCCGTGTGAGTGGCCTTAGTCCCTTGCGTTCCCTTCCCGAGGGAGTGGTCTTGGCGACTCGTGTGTTGTCTCGGTACTCGTGCTATCGTGGTTTTAGACCTAGAGATTGGGCTAGATCGACGGCCTTGTGCTGTTGCGTGCAACGGTCTTGACCCCGAGTCTTGTGACTCAAGGACCGTTGGCTGTAGTGTGTCTAGAGGACTGTCCAGAGTCTAGTGGCTTAGTGCCACTTGAGTTTTCTCGACTCTAGCGCACGGTGCGTGCGTGGCCGTGGACTGTGAGTCCCGTTTCTTCTCCGACTGTGGTCACCGTGCGACGGGGCCGGTACGTGGGGTGGTCCCCGTACGTCGTCGGATTCGGACGTTGTTTTCCGTTGAGTTGAGAGTCTACTCCTTCAGTGACCCTCCACTAGTCGTAGCCTACCAGTACGCGTGTGCTGGTCGCACCAGGGAGTGGTGTACGGGCTTACCCTGAGGACGGTTAGACTGGTTTCCGTCGGGCCCCTCGTCGTAGCCAGAGTCCGGCTGCGGGGGAAAACCAGTCAGAGGGCCAGACCTAGGACGCGTGGTCTGTGTGTGCACACGTGGTTGGGGACAGTGGACGCACGTCGACGGGCGTGACCCCAGCTAGTCACTTGTTGTGGTTACTTGTACGGTGTTCGCGCCTCGGGTAGGACCTACCACGTCAGGCGGTTCACCTGCGGTGCTGTGTAAGACGTCAGGGGACGCTACCGACTGTGCTTCTAGTGGGTGGTACTCCTGTCGAGTACGGAGTGACAGACTGTCAATCTCTGTGTCTTTGACCGTCGGGTTTTCGGTCATGTTGACCGTTGAGCACGGTCGTCTCACCATGGCACGTGTGTCAGTTTTCGCACCGTGAGACTTGTGCTAGTGGTTTACCGAGGTTGCGTCTTGTTGTGCGGTACCCGCGATCGGATGGTCGGGGTTGCACCTTGGACAACGTGTCCAGGTCGGCTCTGTCCGAGGGACAGGCCTTTACGGCGTGATTGCCGTGTGTTCTTACTTCGGTAGGTGGTACTAGCGTGGTTTGGTAGCTTCGACTGCGTGATCGAGGTCTGCCTTCTGGCAGTAGGAGTAGCTGTAGTGCCGAGTTTTGACCGGCCACCGGTTTGCTGTTCCTGCTGTAGTTGTAGCTTCCTTTCCGCTACCGCCGTTGTTTCCGGTTGCGGTTCCGCGGGATCCCTGCTGAGTCTCTGTTTTGGAGACTCATTCCCTGCTTTTCAGGTGTGGCGGTTCTTCCTCGCGGTTCGAGGGTGCAGAGCGGAGGTTCTCAGTTGCCAGCTTGCCGGGCCGAGTGTTCACTTGGCATGTGGTACGTTTACTGCTTTAGACTGTACTTTCGGTTGGACTGGACTCTGTTGTAGTTGTTTATTTATTTCTGTTAATTATTGAATTGTCCTGCTTTATTTCCTATTTCCTTGTGTCTCCACACTCCTTTTAGCCCTTCCGAGCCCTCCCGGCTCGTGGGCGCGGTGCGAGTCTCGGGTTATCGGGCCTTCCCGGTAATCGGATTCTCGGGTCGTTACACACACCCTGCGCGGGAGTCGAGAAAACTCAAGTGGCGCTAAGCCACTGGACTCTGGACAGTCCTCTAGACGCATTACACCCAACGGTCCTTGAGTCACAAGACTCGGGGTCAAGACCGTTGTACGCAACAGCACAAGGCCGTCAATCCAGTCCAATCTCTTGGTCTAAAATCACGGTAGCACGAGTACCGAGATAACTCATGAACCGCCAAGACCACTCCCTCGGGAAGAAAATGCAAGGGACTAAGGCCACCCACACGGGCCACACGGAAAACACAGAAGCACGATTCCCAGGGCAGCACACAAGCCACCTTTTCGATTTCCCATCTCAGGGCAAGTGGGAAACCTGCAGCCCCAGGCCGGATAACTGGACTCGCAGTCCAAGGCCAAACATATGGCCCACATGGGAATCACCTTCCAAAGAAACCCATGACATGCGGGGGAGACCCCACCGCACACACACCCATGCACGGTGACTCGATCGAGCGTGACACGAAAGCCCAGCACGTGAGAAGTCACCCAGACTCTCAATCCCACGGGCACGCAAAATGAGGTAACACTGTCCTCCAGACACCCTCAAAACACGGACACAGAATCCCATGGGTGTCTGGCACTCACGAGACCGCAAGTCGACCACTGGGTCCCAATCGGGTCGACCGGGGACCCACACATCGCGGAACAAGGCGGAGAACACAAAAACTCGCCTCGGTGCAACACAACGTCTGACGGTCAATGTAACGACCCGAGAATCCGATTACCGGGAAGGCCCGATGACCCGAGACTCGCACCGCCGCCCACGAGCCGGGAGGGCTCGGAAGGGCTAAAAGGAGTGTGGAGGCACAAAGAAATAGGAAATAAAGCAGGACAAAACAACAATTAACAGAAATAAATAAACAACTACAACAGAGTCCAGTCCAACCGAAAGTACAGTCTAAAGCAGTAAAGCGTACCACATGCCAAGTGAACACTCGGCCCGGCAAGCTGGCAACTGAGGACCTCCGCTCCGCACCCTCGAACCTCGAGGAAGAACAGCTACACCTGAAAAGCAGGGAATGAGTCTCCAAAACAGAGACTCAGCAGGGATCCCGCGGAACCCCAACCGGAAACAACGGCGGTAGCGGAAAGGAGAGCTACAACTACAGCAGGAACAGCAAACTGGTGGCCGGTCAAAACTCGGCACTACAGCTACTCCTACTGTACGAGAAGGCAGACCTCGATCACGAAGTCGAAGCTACCGAACCACGCTAGTACCACCTACCGAAGTAAGAACACACGGCAACCACGCCGTAGAGGCCTGTCCCCCGGACACAGTCGACCTGGACACGCTGTCCAAGGTGCAACCCCGACCATCCGATCGCGGGTACCGCACCACAAGACGGAACCTCGGTAAAGCCACTAGCGCTAGACTCACGATGCGAAGACCAACACACGCGCCACGGCAAAACAGCCGAAGGACTCAACGGTCGACACGACCGAAAACCCGAAGGTCAAAAGCCACGAAAACTGGTAGTCTGTCACTCCGTAATCGACAGGAGTACCACCCACTAGAAGCACAGCCGGTAGCGTCCCCTGACGTCTTACACCGCACCGCAGGTGAACCGCCTAACGTGGTGGGTCCTACCCGAGGTGCGAACACCGTACAAGTAACCACAAACAAGTAACTAGCTGGGGTCACGCCCGTCGACGTGGGTCCAACCGCCCCCAACCACGCGTGCACACACAGACCTTGCGTCACTAGGTCTGGTCCTCTGACCGGTTTTCCCCCGTAGCTGGACTCTGGCTACCGACGAGGGGCCTACGGTAACCGGTCCACAAACCGTCTCGAAAGGTGGGTGCCCGTACACCACTCCCAGGTGAGACCAGCACCTCGTACTGGTGGGCTACGACTAGTGGAGGGTCACTGAAGGAGTAGACTCTCAACGGAAAATAACGTCTGAATCCGACGACGTACGGGGACCACCCCACGTACCGGCCCCGTCTCACGGTGACCACAGTCGGAGAAGAAACGGGACTCACAGTCCACGGCCACGCACGCACCGTGCACTAGAGTCGAGAAAACCCAAGTGGCGCTAAGCCACTGGACTCTGGACAGTCCTCTAGACACACTACAGCCAACGGTCCTTGAGTCACAAGACTCGGGGTCAAGACCGTTGCACGCAACAGCACAAGGCCGTCGATCTAGCCCAATCTCTAGGTCCAAAACCACGATATCAGGAATAACGAGACAACACACGAGTTGCCAAGACCATTCCCTTGGGAAGGGAACGCAAGGGACAAAGGCCACTCACACGGGCCACACGGAAAACACAGAAGCACGATCCCCAAGGCAGCACACAAGCCGCCACGACGATTTCCCATCTTGAAACAAGCGGGGAACCTCCAGCCCCAGGCCGGACAACTGGACTCACTGTCCAAGGCCAAACACATGGCCCACACGGGAATCGCCTTCCAAAGGAACCCACGATATGCGGGGGGAAAGACCCCGCCGCACGCACACCGATGCACGGTGACTCGATCATGCGTAACACAAAAGCCCGGAACACGTGGGGTCACCCGGACCCACCACACCTACGGGGCACGATAATCGAGGCAACACGGTCTCTCCCGACACCCCAAAAATAAGGACACGAAACCCATGGGGTGTCCAGGATACTCACAAGGCCGGAGGTCGACCACTGGGTCCCAACCGGGTCAACCGGAGACCAACACAATGCGAACGGATGCTAAAAGGTCACCCGGACCCTTAAACACGCGGGCACGTAAAACGAGGTAAACGGAACCTCCAGACACCCCAAAACATGGTCACGGAACTCCACTGGGTGTCCAAGGCACACACGGCCCACGAGGAGCACGATCAGCCGCAGACCGCCCGCCCCGGGCAGCCCGGCTGGTCACCTCCAAGAACGCGCTATACGTGCATAGCGCGTTCAGCCAGAACGCGCTATACGCGCCTAGCGCGTTCAACACGAACGCGCTACGTAACCATAGCGCGACCAGGCCAGGTCGCGCTATGATTCTATAGCGCGACAACCAGAACGCGCTGGTGCCGTAAGGCGCGACCCAAACCGCCTTACTGTTCATCTTCTCCGATGAACGCGCCCTGTCGGGACAGCGCGACCTTCAAGAACGCGCTACTGGAGTATAGCGCGTTCTCAGTCCACGCCCGAAACGGTAGAAACCGCGGGAAAAGCCATGCCACGCCCCGTTCACCCCCAGGTGAAGGGGAAACAAAAGGGGAAACCTCCCCCAAGCTCCTAGGCATGCATCTAAACCCCTGGATGGCCCAAAAACACCATAAAACGGGAGATCCGGCTCACACCCCAAAAACATGCATTTTGCCCAAAACGCCCCGTTTAGCCCGCTCGGCTCACCACGGCCTGCGAAACTCGCGGGAAAGGGAGTACAGGGGCTGAGGGTCCATCACCCTACCTCCACCGAAGATTACGCGCACCGTGGACGCCGATCCACGAAGAAAACGCCGTTGAAGCCTCGCCGTTCCATGAACTCACGGCCGAGCTTCCACGCGCCTCCACCGCCTCCATCCTCATCCATCTTCGCCCGTGCCTCACCCGCGCCGTCCCCGCCTCGCCCATGCTCCGCCCCGTCAGCCGCCGGAGAGAGAGGGAGAGAGGAGAGAGCGTGAGAAGAGAGAGGGAGAGAAATGAGAAATGAGAGGGGGAGAGAGAGAAAAAGCTATTTATAGGAAAATCCGGAAAATCGAA
Source organism: Amorphophallus konjac (assembly GCA_022559845.1). Classification (NCBI taxonomy): domain Eukaryota; kingdom Viridiplantae; phylum Streptophyta; class Magnoliopsida; order Alismatales; family Araceae; genus Amorphophallus; species Amorphophallus konjac. The sequence goes on along the minus strand of JAHNEJ010001281.1, from coordinate 30,184 downwards.
AAAATCCAGAAAAATAGAAAATCACACCCTCGCGATCCTCGGAGCGCACCGATCGCAACGGTACCACTCGCGCCCAGGTGAACGGCCCGGTTCACCCGCAACGAGGTTCCGAAGGGAAAGTCGAAACCCACGTCGGCAATCGGAAAACACACGAGGAAAAAGCCGCGGAACGCCTCCGGGCCTCCGAAACGACTCCGGATCGCGCCGATCCGAACACAAAAGACGTCCGAAACGAAATTTCGGACACAACGGAGTCGAACGCTCCGAGAAACCGGATCCGGGACCCACGGAGAAAGATCCAAAAAACCCGGGGCATTACAGTCAAGCCCTAGACCGTCACAGGGCTGTAACGGTCTAGGCGGGACCATCACATCCACCTGGCGGCCTAACGCAGGCCGTTACACGGCTCAAAGGAACGCAGAATGTAACGTGCATGGCCCAGCGCGTTACACAAATGTAACGCGCCCGCCCTGGCGCGTTACACGCGCTGACCCCCAATGGTCAGGAAGACAACGGTTGAAACGCCCCTGACGGCCCACCCCGGGCGCGTTACAAGCATGTAACGGTCCGTCGGGGGCCGTTACACCCCCAGCCCTCAGCTGGGTAACAGGGGATGTGACGCACCCACCCAGGCACGTCACACGGCTGTGGCGGTCTATCGTGGGACAGTCACACCCACGAACGCCAAAGCCCAACGCAAAGGGAATGTAACGCCGCTGCCCAGGCGCGTTACACACATGTAACGATCACTGGATTGACCGTCACACCCTCCCGAGAACGTTACGGCAGGAAACCATCCAAAACACCGATCTACGCCCCGATCACCCCCGGGTGATGGGGAAACAAAGCCCCAAACCCCTAGGCATGCATCTAAACCCCTGGATAGGCCAAAAACGCCGTAAAACGAGAGATCGGCCCACAAGCCCTAAAACATGGGTTTTGCCCAAAAAACCCCAATTCCACCCGCTCGGCTCACCACGGCCTACGAAACTCGCGGGAAAGGAAGTGCACGAGCTGGTGGTCCATCTCCCTACCTCTACCGAAGATTTCGTGCACCGTGGATGCTGATCCACGAAGAAACGCCTCCAAAACCCAGCCTCTGCCTACACGCCCGCGAACCGGCTTCACCGCGCCCTTGAGCCTCGATCCTCGACCCATCTTCGCCGTCCTCCTCGCCCGCATCGCCCCGCCTCACCCCCGCCTCGGTCCGTCGGCCGCCGGAGAGGAGAGAGTGAGAGGAGAGAGTGGGAGAAGAGAGAGAGGGTGAGAGTGAGAAATGAGAGGAAGAGAGAGGTGGGGGGTTTATATAGGAAAATCCAAAAAATCGGGAAAATTCCAAAAAATAGAAAAATACATGTCCTCGAACCTTACGACGCGCTGATCACAACGGTACCACTCGCGCCCAGGTGAACGGCGCGGTTCACCCGCAACGAGGTTCCGAAGGAATTTCCGAAACACACACCGGGAATCGGAAAACACACGCGGAAAAGCCGCGGAGCTCTTCCGGCCTCCGAAACGACTCCGGATCGCGCCGATCCGAACACGAAAGATGTCCGAAACGAAATTTCGGACTCAATAGAGTCGAATACTCCAAGAAACCAGAACCGAGACCTGAGAAGAAAGATCCGAAAAACCCGGGGCATTACAGCCCTCCCCCCTTAAAGGAATTTCGTCCTCGAAATTCAGGATCAAGCACAAAGTCACAGGGGAAGAACACTGAACCAACTGACAACGCTGTCAGAGCGCCAGCATAGAAAATCTTGGTTCTCACGAAAACACCGATCCTGAGGGACACAGCCAGACTTACAATCACAAACAACACCTCGCTCCTCGCGCCGAACACACTAGCCAACAGAGCAGACATAAACAAGAGGACACAGTCCGGCGTCACCTCAGACACCACGGAAACCAATCAAGGCACCACTGCCACCATCTCGCCCACCGAGGAAACACACCCTCGACACGAGAAACAGCTACCGATCCACCCTATGGTTGGCAGACAAAACACACATCAGCTTCGCAGCCAGCTGACAGGTCGCACACCCTCCTCAAGGGAGCAACCAAAATTGAGCCTCCACCAGCTCAAGCAGTCCTCTCAGTAGACTGCAACCAGAGCATCGGCTCAGCACCAAGAAACACCTCACACATGGCAAGCCGAAAGCCGGATATAACACTGTGCCAACACTTGTCAGAAGACAAACTTCGACAAAGCCCAGATCCTATCCGGAAAGGCACATCACAGAAACGACCACCAAAGGTCTCGCTGGCACACGGCTCTCGCCATGCTCGAGCCCCGACAACCAGCATCTTCTGTCTGTGAAAAGACCATCCACTGGTCGCCAGATACACGCCAACGGGAAACCTCCACCGGCCCAACAGGCACGATCCAACTCACAGCAGGCCATCCGCTGACTCACACACAGACCAATGCCACATCTAGAGCTACACTCCTCTCGGACTCCGCCCAAAGGCGTCACTCCTCCATCTGGTCTCATCAAATCCTTCGATCAATCCAAGTGGACACCTGCCAATCCTGATTCCGCCCTTACCACAGAGCCACGGGACACCACCTGAACAATGCTCACGGGTCTCCAAAGTAACAAACATCTCACCGTGGTCGGCTACGAGACTAGCCTTACCAGTCACTCGCAGCTACCAACAGGAACCCACAGCCTGCCAGAGATCACTTCTCCAAAAACGATCTCATCCGAGGACACGACTGAGAACACAAGTCGGGCACCAGGCCACCGACTCTGACCAACACGTCCTCGACCATCGTCAGGCGACATCCTCAACAACCCCATCCAGGTCCAACACCGACACTTGACACGGATTCCAACATAGGAACAAGGTACTCATGCGGCGCACTAGCCAGCACATTCCCCAACACTCCATCCTGCCAATGCCAAGAACCACGAAACCTCGAGCAACGACACGGCAACAACACGTTTCACACCGTGGAACCAATCCCCCAATGCTCAACGCAAACTCAGGAAATCTGCCCGTAGAAACCAACGCTACGATCCTGAACCAATGGGTCACAAGCCCACCACGCTTCCGCTGCGCACTCTGATCCGCGCGCACAGCCGAGAAAGCGAACACCGCCCAACCAGCACTCGTCCTTCCAGAACAGCGCCAGTACCCTCACACGACAAGGGAATGGGCACGACTTCTCACAGGAAACCGCCTTGCCAAGACAAGGAGCACGTCTCGCACGGACTTCATGGCACACAAGGTCAACTAATCTGGGCACTCAATGCAAGACGACGAACCTTAGCCCAACACAATCTCTCCAACCAAAGGGGAGACCAAACGCACTTCCGACCAACAGAAGAACTCCACGTTCGACCTGACCTTGAACTTCGCGCATGCTGGAAACAACACCATCTAGCACCAAGGAAAGCCATCGCTTCCATAAGGCCAGCACCTCCGACACACTCGGCGAGTGTCACATCGGACCATAATCACAGCATCTCTCGATGCACCACTGCTGCAATTCCTCGAACTGCAACACGCCACGTCAAGAGCCGCAACACGAGCCATAATCAACAATCGTCAACGCTCATCCTCGAGTCCCGAACTTACCGTGCAGCCTTCACATCTCAAGCCAACTCCAGGGCGAACGTAACCCATTCGCACACAAGAGCGCAGGAGCAAGACTTACTGGGACACCACAGCCCAATCTTGCCTCGAAATCCACAAAACAACCGGGACCGACACATCATTTCTGACGCCACAGAGCACGACAAGGACATCAGGCTCGACGAAACAGCAACTCACCGAGAAGATCCTCCACTCACCCGAGCACACTTCTCGATCAGAACACCCGCTCTGCCACCTTAAACCACGACCTGAACACCTCAGCGGCTGGATAAACCTCAAGCTGGAGTGGCCAAAACCGACAGCAGCTCCCTCAGAGCACACTCACGGCCACTTAACCACGAAAAATCCTCTCCAGCCACCTGACCACGCTGCAGGTTCCTCGAACGCAGCACCGCAGCAACGCACATGCCGGCAACCTCTGTCCAACGCAGCACAACCAGGGCCACCACCGATGAGGGAGAAGGCTCTCAACCTCAATCCTTAGACCCCATGCTGGCACGAAAGCCGCGGACAGCAACCACCTTCACAGCGCCACACAGCGCACTCAAGCTCTCAAGCGAGAAACTAGGCGGAAAGCGAACACAAAACCCTAAGCCAGCTGCCGACTGTACTGGACCTTATGGACTCTGATCACTGCAATATCTCGAATTCCTATCTACGTCCACAACCACCGCTCTGATACCAGCTGTGACGACCCGAGAATCCGATTACCGGGAAGGCCCGATAACCCGAGACTCGCACCGCCGCCCACTAGCCGGGAGGGCTCGGAAGGGCTAAAAGGAGTGTGGAGGCACAAAGAAATAGGAAATAAAGCAGGACAACCAACAACAACAAGCTGAAAGAAAGAACAACTATAGCTACAACAGAGTCCAGTCCAACAGAAAGTACAGTCTAAAGCAGTAAAGCGTACCACATGCCAAGTGAACACTCGGCCCGGCAAGCTGGCAACTGAGAACCTCCGCTCCGCACCCTCGAACCTCGAGGAAGAACCGCCACACCTGAAAAGCATGGGATGAGTCTCCAAAATAGAGACTCAGCAGGGATCCCGCGGAACCCCAACCGGAATCAACGGCGGTAGCGGAAAGGAAGGCTACAAGAGCAACCGTAACAGCAGGAACAGTAAACCCGGTGGCAGGTCGAAACACGGCACTACAACTACTCCTATTGTACCAGAAACACACCCTGACCTCGTGGTCGAGGCTACCGAACTACACTAGTACCGCTTACCGAAATAATAACACACGGCAACCACGCCGTAGAGGCCTGTCCCCCGGACACAGCCGACCTGGACACACTGTCCAAGGTGCAACCCCGACCATCCGATCGCGGGTACCGCACAACAAGATGCAACCTCGGTAAAGCCACTAGCACCAGTCTCACGGCGTAGAAATCGACACCTGCGCCACGGCGAAACAACCGAAACTCAGCGGTCGACACGACCGAAAACCCGAAGGTCGAAGTCACGGAAACTGACAGTCTGTCACTCCCAACTCGACAGGAGTACCTCCCACTAGAAGCACAACCGGTAGCGTCCCCTGACGTCTTACACTGTGCTGCAGGTGAACCGCCTGGCGTGGTAGCTCCTACCAAAGGCACGAACACCGTACAAGTAACCACAAACAAGTGACTAACTGGGGTCACGCCCGTCGACGTGGGTCCAACCGCCCCCAACCACGTGTGCACACACAGACCGCGCGTCCCTGGTCTGGCCCTCTGACCGATTTTCCCCTCAGCCGGACTCTGGCTGCAAGACATGGGGCCCGACGGCAACCGGTCCACAAACCATCTCTAAGGGTAAGCCCGTACACCACTCCCTGGTGCGACCGGTACCGCGTACTGGTAGGGTACGACTAGTGGAGGGTCACAGAAGGAATAGACTCTCAAGTCAACGGAAAACAACGTCCGCATCCGACGACGTACGGGGACCACCCCACGTACCGGCCTCGTCGCACGGTGACCTCAGTCGGAGAAGAGACAGGACTCGCAGTCCACGGTCACGCACACACCCAGCGCGGGAGTCGAGAAAACTTAAGTGGCGCTAAGCTACTGGACTCTGGACAGTCCTCTAGACGTATTACACCCAATGGTCCTTGAGTCACAAGACTCGGGGTCAAGACCGTTGTACGCAACAGCACAAGGCCGTCAATCCAGTCCAATCTCTAGGTCTAAAATCACGGTAGCACGAGTACTGAGATAACTCACGAACCGCCAAGACCACTCCCTCGGGAAGGGAATGCAAGGGACTAAGGCCACCCACACGGGCCACACGCAAAACACAGAAGCACGATTCCCAGGGCAGCACACAAGCCACCTTGTCGATTTCCCATCTCATGACAAGAGGGAAACCTCCAGCCCCAGGCCGGATAACTGGACTCGCAGTCCAAGGCCAAACACATGGCCCACATGGGAATCACCTTCCAAAGAAACCCATGACATGCGGGGGAGACCCCACCGCACACACACCCATGCACGGTGACTCGATCGAGCGTGACACGAAAGCCCAGCACGCGAGAAGTCACCCGGACTCTCAACCCCACGGGCACGCTAAACGAGGTAACACGGTCCTCTAGACACCCTCAAAACACGGACACAGAATCCCATGAGTGTCTAGCACTCACGAGACCGCAAGTCGACCACTGGGTCCCAACCGGGTCGACCGGGGACCCACACATCGCGGAACAAGGCGGAGAACACAAAAACTCGCCTCGGTGCAACACAACGCCTGACGGTCTAGCCCTAGACCGTCACAGGGCTGTAACGGTCTAGGTGGGACCGTCACATCCACCTGGCGGACTAACGCAGGCCGTTACACGGCTCAAAGGAACGCAGAATGTAACGCACCTGGCCCAGCGCGTTACACAAATGTAACGCGCCCGCCCCAGCGCGTTACACAGATGTAACGCGCCCACCCTGGCATGTTACACGAGCTGACCCCCAACGGTCAGGAAGACAACGGTTGAAACGCCCTTGACGGCCCACCCCGGACGCGTTACACGCATGTAACGGTCCGTCGGGGGCAGTTACACCCCCAGCCCTCAGCTGGGTAAAAGGGGATGTGACGCACCCACCCAGGCACGTCACACGGCTGTGGCGGTCTATCGTGGGACCGTCACACCCATGAACGCCAAAGCCCAAAGCAAAGGGAATGTAACGCCCCTGCCCAGGCGCGTTACACACATGTAACGGTCATTGGAATGACCGTCACACCCTCCCGAGAACGTTACGGCGGGAAACCATCCAAAACACCGATCCACGCCCCAATCACCCCCGGGTGATGGGGAAACAAAGGGGAATCCATCCCCAAACCCCTAGGCATGCATCTAAACCCTTGGATCGGCCAAAAACGCCGTAAAACGAGAGATCGGCCCACAAGCCCTAAAACATGGGTTTTGCCCAAAAAACCCCGATTCCACCCGCTCGGCTCACCACGGCCTACGAAACTCGCGGGAAAGGAAGTGCACGAGCTGGGGGTCCATCTCCCTACCTCCACCGAACATTTCGCGCACCGTGGACGCCGATCCACGAAGAAACGCCTCCAAAACCCCGCCGGTGCCTACACGCCCGCGAACCGACTTCACCGCGCCCTCGAGCCTCGATCCTCGACCCATCCTCGCCATCCTCCTCGCCCGCATCGCCCCGCCTCACCCCCGCCTCGGTCCGTCGGCCGCCGGAGAGGAGAGAGTGAGAGGAGAGAGTGGGAGAAGAGAGAGAGGGTGAGAAATGAGAGGAAGAGAGAGGGTGGGGGGTTTATATAGGAAAATCTGAAAAATCGGGAACATTCCAAAAAATAGAAAAATACACCTCCTCGAATCTCGCGACGCGCTGATCACGACGGTACCGCTCGCGTCCAGGTGAACGGCCCGGTTCACCCGCAACGAGGTTCCGAAGGAATTTTCGAAACACACACCGGGAATCAGAAAACACACGCGGAAAAGCCGCGGAGCTCTTCCGGCCTCCGAAACGACTCCGGATCGCGCCGATCCGAACACGAAAGATGTCCGAAACAAAATTCCGGACGCAACGGAGTCGAATACTCCAAGAAACCAGATCCGGGACCCGAGAAGAAGGATCCGAAAAATCTGGGACATTACAGTTACGATGAAGACTTAACCGTAACCATTCCGGATATTTGGAGGGTATTCATAATAATATGTCTAAATGAGAGATATATTTGACAATAATAAATTTTAAAGGGATATATATGTAAAAAAAATTAAGTGTATTGTGGATATTTCACATACTCTAACGGTGTTAGGTAACATATTCTATGGAATATTTACCTCCCGTCGACGACAGTAAATCACGGAATATAACTACAACATTTACACCTATTTAGAGGGTATTCATGATAATATATATAAATGATAGATATATTTGATAATAAAAAAATTTAGAGGGATATATATGTAAAAGATCCTATAGTTAATTATGAAAATATGTAACATATTAAAGAAATATGAATATGGCCAACAAAACGTGATTGAGTTGGAGAGATTGTCATTGAAAATTTTGCATCAAGAACTTTACTAAAGTTTTAGTTACGTAAAACTTTTCTTTAAAATGTAACTTCGTAAGTACTCCTTAAATTTAAAAAACATCAAGTGCATTTCCTTTTATCATAGGTCAACCCGATTTTTGCGTGTACCAATTAACAATATCAGGAAGTGTTTTTATGGGTATTTGTAAGTAATCCCCCACAGCGTTCACTTTACATGAATAACCACATAAGTTGGTGAACCTGTCGGGGCTTTTATCTTTTTATCATAATCAAATTGGGATATCTTAACATATACTCATTGGACATGGCTTTAAAAAATGCGCCATAATTTAGAGGGGTTATCTCCATCAAAGATATAATTATATTGAGGAATTTTTACATGAAAATTATTATTAGAGATGAATTTATAAAAAAATTATTCTTAGAAATGTATTAGCAAACATATCATTGTGTTAATTCAAATAGTGTATAAATATCATTTAAGCATATTTTTTTTAAAAAAATTATTCCTAAAAATGTATTAATAAACAAATCATTGTGTTAATTTAAATAGTGTATAAATGTCATCTAAACATGATTTTTTTTAGAATTTTTGACTAAAAGAAGTAATATGTCTGTAAATAAAATTGATATTTTTGCACAATTTAAATTTACACGATGATATGTCTGCTAATGTACTTGCAAGAATGATTTTTTGTAATTTTTTAATAATAATTTTTATGTAAAAATTATTATTATATACACCCTTAAAATATCACATACTTCATTTCAAAATATTATTTTCCACATGTTATCAAACGTTTGCCGCGTTTGTCGGAATGTAACGTACCACATTGTATTGCCTATGTCAGATCGTGCTTGGGCAAAATCGACACGCTGGCACACCGTCACGTCAATACGCCTGAAATTTGTTACCCTATCTACCAGGTCGAGCGTGCTATACTAGAACGCACAATCTGATACGGCACGTGCTTGATACGCATGATCTGTTATTGGATCACATCTTCAAATGAGCAAAAGTGAGGACGAGCCACGGGAGTTGACCTCTCAAACCCTCTCCTCCATTGTCATACACCGTCAGAGCCTATCTTGACCCCCTCCATCGTCGTCACCCGTCACTGAAGTCAGACCTGGAACCTCCTCTGCCATCGTTGTACTGTAGCAAGAGCTCACTACAAGAAAGGATGGAGTTTATGACGGACTAAATCCGTCGAGTATCCGTCGTAGTAACTTTCTGAGAGACAAAAAATTCGACGAAAAGTTACCAAATTTTTTTGACGAATAAAACGTTTGATAGAAATTTTGTCGAAAATATTTTCCAACAGAAAAATTGAAAATTCCGTCGAAAGTTTTACCGACGTAAATATTTTCCATCAGAACTTACATGGAAAAAGTTTCGACGGATAAAAGGTTCCGTCGGAGTTTCCATAGGAATCTTTCCGTCAAAAAGTCCGTCGGAACTTTGTTTTATTATTTTTTAATAAATATAAAAAATTATATAAAAATCTATTTAAATAAAAATTATAATATCTACACATCACAAAGAAAATACATCTACACATCACAAACAAAGCACAACACTAAGTATCAAGTTTATTACAATAAAATAACCAACAAATATCATCCACATCCTGTATGTCCTCATCCTTCCCGTCCTACTCGTCCCCTCCGTCACCACCTGTTGGAGGATCCTATATTAAAAAAATAATAACATTAGACATGCATGAATAAATAAAAAAATATTTAAAAGATAAAATAAATAAATTATTTAATGGTATAAATTCGAAGCAAGATGATATATATATATATATATATATGAATTCTTTAAGTTACTTATGAAAATGATAATTTTAATGCCGAGCCCAAACCGAGTATCCAAATCAGATTACGTCAGGCCTCACAAGTCACTCTTACTAGCGAGGTCATGTTGGAATGATCGGCTCGATCAGATCAGTATTTTAGATTTTGGACTCCCGAATCAAACTTCTTTAATTTAAAGTAAATGTATTTAGACAATACTATTTTGAGCGTCGAGACCAAATTGGATATCCGATTTAGATTTGTCAGCTCTCTCAAGTCACTCTCACCACTCAGGTCGCGTTGGAATGATTGGTACGCCGATCAGGCTTGCATTTCAAATTTTAGACAGTCGGGTAATTTTTACGCCGAACCCAAACCGGGTATCCAGATTAGATTCTGATGCGGGACGGGACCGAAATGGGCTAAGACCTACGAATGCAACAAGTGCGGCCAGCACTCGCACGCCAAAGGTAAGCCGGGCGGCTGACCTCCGTGCCGTTCCTCCGGGTGGAGGCGTCTCTCAACAAGAAATCCAAGCCCACAGCCGTCCCTATGAGGGAAGCGTAGGGATCTCAGCGGCTAAGGAACCGCCGTGCGCCTATGGGAATCGAGTCCGAGCTCGACGCTCGACTAGGGCCACGGAATGGGTGCTCAACTCTCAATCACGCGGTGAATAGCAAGCTAGCTAGGATCCTACGCGCTCACGCGACATATAGAATAGTATACTAGTAAAGCAGAGTAACAGAGTAGGAGCGTCGCGCGTACCTCCACGCCTAGGCGTGGGGAAGAAACCCCGGCCGAGAACAACAACCCCGATACACATGACAAACAATAATACACATCCAGCCAAAATGCCCACTCCTCGCAGGGAGATAACAGGCTACAACAATAGACTTCGGGGCTGCCGATGCACGGGCTGACGGGCGGCACTCGTTGAAGGGGTGGCCGCGAGGAGGACCCGTGCGGCAGTCGGCAGATTCGCAGCAACGCGCGACTCGGCGGCGAACGCTCCCACGGCTTGGTCCGGTGTCTGATTGAGGCGCCGTCAGCGAGGGCGCGTAGCTGGGTCACGGGAGGAAGCCTCGGCTAAAGGGGGCGCTCAGATTCGCACCGAGGTGGCCGTGAAGTCACCTGCAAGTCGTGACTGGTTTCCTGCACACAGAACAGCGCGCTCGCGCGGTAAAACTGATAACTTGTTGCTCCAGGAGACGAACGGGGCGCCGCTTGAGGGAGGACGTCGGGGACGCAGGGCAGTAGGCCCCGACCAAAGGGCTCGGTCAGATCTGGTCGAGGTTGGCCGGGAGAGCCTCTGCAAGTTGTTGCTGGTTCGGGGGTCGGATTGCACAGGTTGATCTGCGCGGCCCCACGAGATTTGACGCCACGCTCAGCACCGACGTCAAAACGAGGCGTGGTCGGAGGCGTTGGAAAGAGGACGACGAGAGGTACGATCCCTAAAGAGACCAGCTCCAAACTCGCAGTTTTCCGCTCTGGGGAATTTTCGCAAGAGGGCGGGCAGAACCTGGCTCGCAGAGAGAGAGGGTGCTGTGCGAGCTCACGAAGAAAATCGTCACGGGCGGTGCCGACCTCGGATCGAGACGAAACCAAAGCCCACGCGTTGCCGACTCGTAGAAGTACCTGCAGAAAAAAGGAGAGGACCAGATTCGACCGGAACGGGATGGGGGCGCCGCTGCAACTCGGGATAGAAATCTGACGAGTAGATTCGAGCACTTGTGAAGGAGATGAGGGAAGATAGAACCTCGGCGTCGCACCGAGGGATGGGGAGTCACACCCCGGGGTTGATCCCGTCGCAGGATCAAGGGAGGAAGAAGGGGCGCAGCCACCAAGGAGTCATGCTCACTAATAATTCTTCATCAACTTTTTAAAGAAAATAATACAAGCTTTTATATGGGGAGGGGAGATGCTAGGATGAAACCCTATCCAAGAGGGGGAAAGGGGGGGTGCGCACATGGCAAGGGGGAAAGGGGGGGGGTGCGCACATTGTCTAGGGGGAAAGGGGGGGACGCACAACTGCTAGATTCTAGGAGGGAATTGGGGGAAGGGGGCGGCCAAAGGAGGAGGGGGGGTGGTCGGATGGGGAAGGGAAAGGGGGGTGTGCGCACTCCACTCCTACAAAGTAGGAGTGGGGGCGGCTGCCACCTTCTCCTCTTGGAGGAGAGGAAAGGTGCGCCCAAAACCCTAGCCCTAGGAGGTGGGGGCGCAAATCCCAAGGTGGGCTAAGCATGGGAGTGGGCGGCCAGCCCAAATGGGCTAGTGATTGAACCAAAGAAGTGGCCCAATAGCCCTATCTCTCACCTAAAGCACAAAAATGACCCAACTAAAGCCTAATTGGCCCCAACTGGCCTACAAAGGTCCACAATAACAATAAAAGTGTCCACGCAGGGACTAAACCAAGGCCCATCATGGCCTAAAGCATAAAATAACTAAAGATAACTCTGCTCGTCCGCCAAGTGATCGCCGAGCCAAAGGGATGCAGACGAGATCCGTGTACTCCGTCGTGAAGTGTGGCGCGTGTCCCCACCAATTCTCCCCGGGTGGGAAGAACTCGACCCTGTCGAGTGAGGGTCCTGGTCGCTCCAGTAGCGCTCCAGCAAATCCAGGTCGATCCTCTCTGGCTCTCCACGTGTGATCCAGGTGTCGTCTGTCGCGGGGCATCCTCTCCAACGCACTAGGAAGCGCTGGTAGGCTCCGCTCCTGGTAATAGTTACCTGCTCATCCAGTATACAATCTATATATTCGTGTTTCTGTAATGTGGTTGGAAGAGGTGGACGCTCAGTAGGTGTAGCACTCTCAACAGGAGGGGAGGGCTCAAGAGGCTCACTGGGAATCACCGCGGGATCCCGATATGCCACCAGATCTGAGACATTGAACGTCGAACAGATCCCATAGTCGACTGGCAGCTCAATCTCATACGCATTCGACCCAATTCGCTTCAAGACTCGAAAGGGTCCAGCACCGTGGGCCTGGAGTTTCTTCACGGCCCCCGAAGGAAACCGTTCAGGTCTGACCCTGATCATGACGTACTCTCCCTCTCGGAACTCACGGGTGTGCCGATGCGCATCAGCTAACTCCTCATAACGTGCGTTACTGGCCTCAAGGTGGTGATGATGCAGACTCTGAATAAGATGGGTAGACTCATATCTACGTGAATGTAGAGGAGGTCCTGGACATCCAAACACAGACCTAGCATGCCTATGACTCCTACATGATTGGACAACACGGGGAGGACCTGGACAACCAAAGTTGTATCTATCATGCATATGTGTCCTACTAAATGTGGTAGACTCATGGGGACTAGATTGCCCAAACTCACTCATGACATTACCCCTATATGATGAGGGACATGGAGAAACATGAGAGTGAGACATGTGACCCTGGCCTCCTAAACTCTGGCGTCTGGAAGTATGCAAGGTGAGGTGTTGGCTAGCAGGTTTGGATAGGGTGTGATGATAGACCTTCTCGACAAGGTGGGGAAAAGAATACGATTCGAGAGGCTCACTAGGGAGGGGATCGAATGGGTCAAAGAAATGATGACCCCTCCCGACAGGTCCCTTCACTATACTTGCCCATGTGCGACATTCGCCCAAGTGCAGATGATCACCGTCAGGCGCTCTAATGTATGGGGCAAGAGGCTCATGAGGATGGCAAGGAAGGCAAGACTCCACCCTCGGGACCGTGATACCATAAGAGGGGACAAAATCAACCTCCACGGGTATGGGAAAGAATAAAAGGACCTCGGAGGTGATATGTCCTATGGTGTAGACCGAGGTAATAGACCCCAAAGCAGGGAGTGTAAAGCAATGACTATAGGGTTGGTCAGACCCTAAGGTCAACATATATGTCAACTCCCATTGACAATCTAAACTCCTAAGGAAGCCCTTCACATTTTCAAGAAAGCAGAAGGATCGAAAAGTGGTGTGAAAGGAGTCAAGGGGTACAATTGGGAGGGCTGGTCCCATGGGTGTATAGCAAGGAATGGAGACATCAAGAAGTGGACCCTCCCTTAGCCAGCTAGCTAAAGACTCTCCAATGACCAGTTCACCCTCGGAAGGTAAGAATGGCTCTATATGAGGGTCTAAGGGTGAAGCATCTCTCTCGAGAATGGAAACAGAGTCCTCCATGATGTGGAGGGGCCCCTGGCTCTCAGTCGAGGGTCTCAGGCCGAGAGTGTCTGCCCTAACTTCCAAAGGTTCAAGCACGACTGGGTGCTCCATGGGGTCACTCCCTAACTCCTCAACCTCAGTTAGGTACTCCTCAGCCAACTCCTGTTCAGCCTCGTAAGTCACCGGAACAAGCCCTGGTGGGGCATCCTCCGAATGTGTGTCCTCCAAGATAGGGGAACGTGAAGGACACTGGTCAGAGAACCGAGCATTCCCACTATAGGGGGCCACAGGGGCGGGCTCCGGGGGTGGTGGCAGGCATGAGCCTGGAGGCGGAGTGGACTGTGGGCTAGGGGAAATTAGCGACTCAATATAAGCATGCCTCTTATCCAACCGATCTGAAAATTTTTGCAAGAGTTCGGCAAAGGTGGGGCTTGGGGTGGGGGCTCCATGGTGAATTTGCCCTAAATCAGTAGGCCTAGTCGTGGACCTAGACTCATGCACAAGTGGAGCCTTTCGGCTCTGACTTAGATCTTCATGGTTGGAGGTAAAAGGGTGGGGTAGGTAGGTCCTCCTAAGCTCATGTTTCATGTCATACCAAGACTCGATGGGCCTTTGCCACCTAATGTCTCTCAAACTCTCAATGTGTATCCACTTATCCTTGGCTTCATGCAGAAGCCTCCCCTTGGCAAAAGAGACTTGTGTGGCTTTGGACATGGGATAACAATCAAAATATCTATCCATTGCGGCTTCCCAAGTTTGGTATACACTCGGGTCATGGGAGCCGTCAAATGTAGGGGCTTCGAACCTAAGGAACGAGAGGGGGTGGTTCCCAAGCCCATGGGGGCTATGCCACCACTCATATGATCGAGGCGATTGGGAACTCATGGGAGACTCGGAGGGGAATCTATGGAATGGACATGCAGGACAACTAAGGCACGGGACTAGACACAACTCAAAATGGTGATGGGAAAGGGGAAGAATGCGGACTCAAATGCACCTAAAACAAAGCTAATGACTCAAATGCAACTTAGACAAACCTAATGCTTCAATTGCACCCTATACATCCTAAGGACTCAAATGACCTAAGACCCCAATTTGTTAGAACAACCTGGTTCCCTAAGCTCTGATACCAATTTTGATGTGGGACGGGACCGAAATGGGCTAAGACCTACGAATGCAACAAGTGCGGCCAGCACTCGCACGCCAAAGGTAAGCCGGGCGGCTGACCTCCGTGCCGTTCCTCCGGGTGGAGGCGTCTCTCAACAAGAAATCCAAGCCCACAGCCGTCCCTATGAGGGAAGCGTAGGGATCTCAGCGGCTAAGGAACCACCGTGCGCCTATGGGAATCGAGTCCGAGCTCGGCGCTCGACTAGGGCCACGGAATGGGTGCTCAACTCTCAATCACGCGGTGAATAGCAAGCTAGCTAGGATCCTACGCGCTCACGCGACATATAGAATAGTATACTAGTAAAGCAGAGTAACAGAGTAGGAGCGTCGCGCGTACCTCCACGCCTAGGCGTGGGGAAGAAACCCCGGCCGAGAACAACAACCCCGATACACATGACAAACAATAATACACATCCAGCCAAAATGCCCACTCCTCGCAGGGAGATAACAGGCTACAACAATAGACTTCGGGGCTGCCGATGCACGGGCTGACGGGCGGCACTCGTTGAAGGGGTGGCCGCGAGGAGGACCCGTGCGGCAGTCGGCAGATTCGCAGCAACGCGCGACTCGGCGGCGAACGCTCCCACGGCTTGGTCCGGTGTCTGATTGAGGCGCCGTCAGCGAGGGCGCGTAGCTGGGTCACGGGAGGAAGCCTCGGCTAAAGGGGGCGCTCAGATTCGCACCGAGGTGGCCGTGAAGTCACCTGCAAGTCGTGACTGGTTTCCTGCACACAGAACAGCGCGCTCGCGCGGTAAAACTGATAACTTGTTGCTCCAGGAGATGAACGGGGCGCCGCTTGAGGGAGGACGTCGGGGACGCAGGGCAGTAGGCCCCGACCGAAGGGCTCGGTCAGATCTGGTCGAGGTTGGCCGGGAGAGCCTCTGCAAGTCGTTGCTGGTTCGGGGGTTGGATTGCACAGGTTGATCTGCGCGGCCCCACGAGATTTGACGCCACGCTCAGCACCGACGTCAAAACGAGGCGTGGTCGGCGGCGTTGGAAAGAGGACGACGAGAGGTACGATCCTTAAAGAGACCAGCTCCAAACTCGCAGTTGTCCGCTCTGGGGAATTTTCGCAAGAGGGCGGGCAGAACCTGGCTCGCAGAGAGAGAGGGTCCTGCGCGAGCTCACGAAGAAAATCGCCACGGGCGGTGCCGACCTCGGATCGAGACGAAACCAAAGCCCACGCGTTGCCGACTCGTAGAAGTACCTCCAGAAAAAAGGAGAGGACCAGATTCGACCAGAACCGGATGGGGGCGCCGCTGCAACTCGGGATAGAAATCTGACGAGCAGATTCGAGCACTTGTGAAGGAGATGAGGGAAGATAGAACCTCGGCGTCGCACCGAGGGATGGGGAGTCACACCCCGGGGTTGATCCCGTCGCAGGATCAAGGGAGGAAGAAGGGGCGCAGCCACCAAGGAGTCATGCTCACTAATAATTCTTCATCAACTTTTTAAAGAAAATAATACAAGCTTTTATATGGGGAGGGGAGATGCTAGGATGAAACCCTAGCCAAGAGGGGGAAAGGGGGGGTGCGCACATGGCAAGGGGGAAAGGGGGGGGTGCGCACATTGTCTAGGGGGAAAGGTGGGGACGCACAACTCCTAGATTCTAGGAGGGAATTGGGGGAAGGGGGCGGCCAAAGGAGGAGGGGGGGTGGTCGGATGGGGAAGGGAAAGGGGGGTGTGCGCACTCCACTCCTACAAAGTAGGAGTGGGGGCGGCTGCCACCTTCTCCTCTTGGAGGAGAGGAAAGGTGCGCCCAAAACCCTAGCCCTAGGAGGTGGGGGCGCAAATCCCAAGGTGGGCTAAGCATGGGAGTGGGCGGCCAGCCCAAATGGGCTAGTGATTGAACCAAAGAAGTGGCCCAATAGCCCTATCTCTCACCTAAAGCACAAAAATGACCCAACTAAAGCCTAATTGGCCCCAACTGGCCTACAAAGGTCCACAATAACAATAAAAGTGTCCACGCAGGGACTAAACCAAGGCCCATCATGGCCTAAAGCATAAAATAACTAAAGATAACTCTGCTCGTCCGCCAAGTGATCGCCGAGCCAAAGGGATGCAGGCGAGATCCGTGTACTCCGTCGTGAAGTGTGGCGCGTGTCCCCACCAGATTCCGTCAGCTCTCCCAAGTCACTTTTACCATCCAAGTCATGCTGGAATGATTGACATGTCAAGAACGATATTTTAGATTTTGAACTCCCGAGCCTAACTTATTTAATTTTGAACTAAGTATATTTAGATAATGCTATTTTAAGCAT
This sequence comes from Amorphophallus konjac, assembly GCA_022559845.1. NCBI lineage: Eukaryota > Viridiplantae > Streptophyta > Magnoliopsida > Alismatales > Araceae > Amorphophallus > Amorphophallus konjac. The sequence continues at coordinate 12,734 of JAHNEJ010001281.1, read as the reverse complement.
CGAGCTCAAACTAAGTATCTGATTTGGATTTCTTCAACTCTCCCAATTCACTCTCACCACCTAGGTCGTGTTGGAATGGTTGGCACATCGATCAGGCTAGTATTTCAAAATTTGGACTCCCGAACCCCGGTTATCTTATTTGTTTTAAACTAAGTTGGCTCTGAATCAGATAATTTTTAACGCTGAGTCCAAACTAGATATCCAAAGCAGATTCCGTAAAATCTCCCAAGTCATTCTCACCACCCAGGTCGTGTTGGAATAATCTACACACCAACCAGACTGATATTAATTTTAGATTTTGGACTCTCGAATCCATGATTTTTAATTTTAAACTAAGTGCATTTTGAGAATGCTATTTTGAGCGTTGAGCCGAAATTAGATATCCGATTTAGATTCCATCAGGTCTCCTAAGTCACTCTTACCACTCAGGTCATGTTGGAATGATCGACACGGCGATCAGGCTGGTATTTTAAATTTTGGACTCATGAACGTCAGTTATCTGATTTCTTTTAAACTAAGTTAGTGCTGAATTGGGTAATTTTAACGCCGAGCCCAAACCGAATATCCAATTTGGATTCCGTTAACTCTTCCAAGTCACTCTCATCACCCAGGTCGCGTTGGAACGATTGACATGTAGATCATGCCTTTATTTTAGATTTTAGACCCCCGAACCCCAGTTGTCTGACTTATTTTAAACTTAGTTCATTATGAAAACTAATGGGGTGTTTGGTTGCTCTTTTTTATATCTTTTTTCTCTCAAATTTAAAAAAGAGAGTAAGAGATCTTTTAACCATGTTTGGTGTTCCTCTCCTAAATTTTAGGGAGAGAAGATAGCCTATGTAAATCTTCCTAAAAAAAATAAGTCTAGACCTTTTTTTTAAAACACCAACTCGAGACTCCCCCTCCCCCGCGCCCCCCCCCTCACGGTGACCCTCCCCTCCCTGGCGCCCCCTGCGCATCCCCCCTCCCCCTCCCCTCCCCGGCGCCCCTGCGGCCCCCCTTCCCCATCCCCTCCCCTCCCCTCCCCTCCACGGCGACAATCCCCTCCCCTCCCCTCCCCGGCGCCCCCTGCGCAGCCCCCCTCCCCGTCCCCGAAGACCCCCCTCCCCTCCCCGGTGCCCCCTGCGCAGCCCCCCTCCCCCTCCCCTCCCCTCCCCGGCGCCCCTGCGGCCCCCCTTCCCCGTCCACGGCAACCCCCCTCCCCTCCCCGGCGCCCCTACGGCGCCCCTACCTCGTCCCTGGCGACCCCCCTCCCCGCCCCGGCGCCCCTGCGGCCCCCCTTCCCCGTCCATGGCGACCCCCCTCCCCCTCCCTTCCCTTCCCCTCCACGGTGACCCTCCCCTCCCCGGCGCCCCCTACGCAGCCCCCCTCCCCGGCGGCCCCTACGGCCCCCCTTCCCCGTCCCCTGCGACCCCCCTCCCCCTCTCCTCCACGGCGACCCTCCCCTCCCCCGCCCCCTACGCAGCCCCCCTCCCCCACTGCCGACGAGTGTTCCGTGAACATATCGCATAGGTCCCAAACGGGTTTATCAAATTTTTAAAAATTAAGATATTTTTACCAAACATGTGATATCATTTTTTTCTATTTTAAATTTTAAGTTAAAAATTAGCACAACATAATTTTTTAGATATAAATAGTTTCTATAAAAAAATTATTCCCAAACACCCTATAAGTTAGCTCTGAATTAGGTAGTTTTAACACCGAGCCCAAACCAGGTATCCAAATCAGATTCCGTTAGCTCTCAAAAGTCACTCTTACCATCTAGGTCATGTTGGAATGATCAACACACCGATCAGACCGATATTTTAGATTTTGGAGTCCCAAATTCAAGGTCCGGGTTTTGAAATTAAAAATCATTCACAAGCCAAATATTTGAATCATGAGCAAAAATACATTTTCAATTGAAATAACTCAGTTCAAAGATTCATTCATGGATCAACCATTTGACTTCTCTGAGTTCTAGTACGAGGCGGAGAACGTTGATCCAAAGACCAACTCACGCATAGTGAGAGTTCTCAAGTGGATGTGACACACCTTTTCACTGCTCAGTATTTGATATACCGATACTCAATTAGGCTCAAATGTCATCATGCAATTCAAATTGAAAAATATTCAAAGCCAATCACTTTATTCACACTTCTCAAGATTTTCAGTTTGATTCAACCACTTAAACAAGTCCATCACAGAATGCTGATAAATGACAGATCATGTTTGTAGAATCAATACCTGTCGTATCCACCCACTCCTGGGCTAGCCCCAGGGTCCTCATAACCAATCGTAGCCGAAGCGGCTCGATTTCATTCAGGCAGTGCATCCAAAGCTCTCGTCCAAATCGGGCGCGGCTCATCAGAACCCACGGTTGGTCAGCATCGACCACCCCTGAGTAAGATCTCCAGTTCACCTAGATTAGATTGTACATATTCGTTTTGCTAGTCAAATGTAGAAACAAAAAAGAAAAGAAAACAAAAAGCAAAAAAATCCTACCATCGCTGCAGGGAACTCCTGCAGCTCGCGTCTTAACACCATCAGTTGGTAGGATAGAGGTGTTGTACTCATAATGGGTTGCCACCGTCTGGCTAATGGCACCGTCACTGGTCGCCAATGCCGAGCTCTCCCCATCGGGAGGTAGTAGTAGCTCCATAGCTGCATCATCATGTGCCATTAGTGCCTTAAGTGAACTATTGGGAAAACACACACAAAAAAATGAAACGAAAATTACCTGGATAAATGGTGTAAAGCCACTGACAGTCACCTCACGGTCTGCCTCTTGGGATAGGCCTGTAAACAGATGCGCTAGTACGGCAGCTCCCCAAGCATACTACCCTACTCTTTCCAGGTCTACTAGCAGCTCTAGGAAGCGACAGTCGATGCTGCCTCCCTTCGAGCTCAGTAGCAATCTTCCCAGCAAGAAGAGGAGAAATCTCCTCAAATCCATGTTGGACCTTTCCCAATTGCCGAAATCTGAGCAGTACACAGCACGGCACCCTCTTTCAGTCCTTTCCATGAATTCTTCCAAGGACTCGTCATCTCGGGGACGAGTATCAGCAAGTCCCAATGCCTCCATGATGGATGCCTTGGCTACTGATCGGCTCTTCCGACCGTCAAGTTCTAGTCCTAATAGCTTTTGGGTACCTTCTCGGTAGTCCGCGTAAGTGACCCCGGTCACTGCCTCCCCATCCACTCTGAGACTTGTGATTCGGACCACATCTTCCAGACTGGGTACCATGTGCCCCCAGGGCATCAAGAATGCCCGACTCACTGGGTCCCATCTTTCGCGCAATGCTTGGATGAGGACGAGGTCGAGCTTGATTGGCTCAATCCGCAGAAAGGCCCCAAATCCCATGACATCTAGCCTGGCCTTCTGGAAGTCCGGAAGATCACGATATGCGGCAACCACTAGCTCCCAAGAAATGTGCGATTTCATCATGCTCTGCACATACACAAGAACTGAACAAAGGGGAGCTTTGCCAAGGAAGAAAAGGGAGAGAGAATGAAGGAAGGGATGACAAGGTCCAACTTACGAGTTGTGATTGCATCCTCTCACCGAACTGCCCCTCGACTTCTGAAAGTCTCCTGGAACTGCTGCCAGATCTGCTCCTCTTTGAAGAGCGGGAAGACTCACCTTCTGTTCTGAAGCTAGATTCACCCTCCATCCTGAAAATTGAGCAACTCTCACTACCTCCCCTTCTTGTAAACTTTCACTCTTCGGGTCAGCTCTCACGACTCGGGTGCTCTCAAGTCGATTGAAAGAGGAGGTATTTATAAGATTGGAAGGAAGGTGATCTAGATCTATCACCATCACCCCTAGCAACAGCCTTTGCGACAAGTCACCCCCCCTTACTGTTGCGACCACTCTACCATGGGGAGTGATCAATTTGGGGGCGTGATTTGTTGACTTGTCGTCCTTATTCGGTCCAAAGATTCTCCGCGTCTATGGTCCTGTTGCATCTACTTTTAGAGCAAACAAGCAAATCGGGGACATTTATGCGGGAAAATAGGGCCAAGGGCCGACGTTTTTGAAATTGGTGGTAGATCCTTTTGAAAAATCGTGGCCACGGTACACTCGCATGTCACTTCGCCATGTGAAGTGAATGGACCAGAGCTGTGATTGTTGACCCGCCACCCCTATTCGGTCCAAAGATTCCCCGTGTCCCTTGTCCTATTGCGACTACTTTTAGCGCAAACAGGGAAACGAGGGACATTCACGTGGAAAAGAGCACCACGGGCTGATATTGTTGAAGTCTGATGGCAGACTCCCTTTGAAAATCATGGCTATGGTGAGTCACCACTCCGTGTTTTAAGGAGACATCTCGTCGAGCAGGTCTCGCGTGAGAACCCATGTGGTAGAGAAGAGCCGTAGAAGAGAAGGAACGAATGGGCAAGCAAGCTGCGTTCAAACCAAGCCATTTCATTCACATATCTATATAAGGGTTTGTGCCCGTCATGAGGAAGGAGTGGGTGTACAAGCCATTCACTAATCCTCGTCACCCTCCTGGTTACGTCTCTTCTCTCTCCAAAGGTAAGAAGTCCCTCGGAGGCCTTCTATAGTCTCGTGATGCAGCAATCGCTTTGCTGTGCCATACCTTTCCATCTGTTCTGGCGGTGCTTTTCGTCGTCCTCCTGCTTCTCTCGCGACCCTGATGGCCGTGAAGCTCTTGAAGCAGAGGATGCTGGTTGAACTCCCCTCTGCTCTGTCGAAGGAGACTGTACCAGCTCCAGGAGCTCCCTTGCCGCGAGCTCCAATTCCCCTCCGATCTGCGGAGCAAGTGACGTGTCTGGACGCTCTTCCTCTCAGTGTTCCATCTCATGGGCCTCCTGTGCTACTCTGTCTTTGCCTTTCTCTTCATCTTCTCTCGTTTCACCTCTCTCCTCGCCACTTGGAGAGAAACCTTTAGCGTCAAGGCATCTCGGGGCAATCCCTCATGCTGTAGTTGCTCTGATCTTTCATCTCTTATTCTGTGATGGTCAGCTGTCGCTTGGCGTCTGCCATCTTAGCCGCTTACGGAAAAGGGATGGAGGAGATTCAAAGCATGTGCAAGGGCATTAAGGCCTTATTTCATTCCAAAATGAGGACTACACCAGGGGTTTAGGCACTTCGGGTCTCAAATTCCCCAATTGGGTTACATAAGCTTTCCACAGTTCCATGTCCTCATTTACAGACACCATTACCTTCAGTGGAACACTTGCCTTCCACGATGCCTTAATTGCCTTCACATCATTTGCATCTCCCTCCGTACCTAGCTCTCTCTTCTTCAGGGGAGGAATTTCAGATAACATTGGGAATGAATGGCGAGGGAGGCCGATCTGAGTATAACACCGATGTGCATTGTATAGAATAAACTCAGTCGCGCCAACAAGTTACAGCTCCGCATCTGGGGAAGACCGCGTGAGGAATTCGCATGACAGTAAACATGTTGGCGCATAAGTGAACATGTTCTGCATCATAGTGCTATAGTGATTCCTCCAGTTTTCGCATTTCTTCAACCAAGGAGCGCGATTTACCATATTACCACTAAAGCCTAACACATCGGCTATGTGGTAAAGTAGACTTTGTTGGAAGATTTTTGAGGTAGTCGTCATCCCCTCGTGGTGGTCAAATTTGAAATGCAAGTCAATCCAACAATTTAGAAGGAGTATGCAACCGAAAGGAGGCTTACCCATGCTGGAAGCTGTGAGACCGCTGTAAAGATAGGCAAGGATGGCGGGCCCCACTCTCTTTCCATCCCAAATCCCACAAATGGCGCTCAATTGGTCCTCCTCCACTATGTTGTCTGTATAAGGAAATAGGAGAGCTCCCGCTAAGCAGATTGTGAATCCCTTCATCAGTTTCTCCAGTTGATCATCGCTTGTCGATTCTTCCAAGGCACTCATGGTCCATTCTGCAAGCTTTTGCAAGTTAATTCCCTGTCGAGTTTGGACCGCCTTGATAGCCTTCGATGGCATGAAACTTCCAAGAACTTCCTCAGAAGTCACATTTTTCAGCATGCGCGAGATCTTTATCTTGCCATTCTTTTTAAATCTCTTCAAACCGAGCAGCAGCTCCACCTCCTCAAGAAGAATTGTTGCTTCAAAAGTGGGGAAGATGAAGGTGTGAGTCTGAGGGTGCCAAATTTCTACCAGTGTGCCCATGGCTGCCCAATCCATGTAAATCTTATTATAGTGTTTGGCGTGAATCACCAGCCCCTGGAGATGCCATTTTGATATCACAGCTCTCATGCCAATGGTCATATTCGAAGTGAGCTTCGATAGCCAGGGCAGCTTTGAGAATTTCCTTGGGCCCGGGAAGAGAGGATATGGCTGAAAAGGAAAGGAAATGTCGAGAAGGTGAAGGAGAAGTCATACAGAAACTAAAAAGTGAGTCAACTCACCAGTCCTGAGTGAATTCTTTCACTCAGATGCCCTTCAAGGTCCCTAAGCCGTTGGATCTCATTGCTAGCCCTGCTTCTCTTCACGGGACGTGAGGATTCGCCTTCCATCTCAAGTCAAAGGGCTAAGATCACTCTTTTTTTCCCATGCTTCTCTTTAGGGAATTCGTGTTTGTACTTCTTCCTGGTTCGCATATGAGCTACTTATAGAATAGAAAGGAATCAAGGTCGTCATCAACAGTTTGTCGTGTTATGATTATTAATCCTGTATGATTGGTCATGTTATGATTATGTCTTGTCATGATTGTGTTCATAATTCTATCTTGTCATGATTGTGTTGATAATTCTGTCCTATCATGATTGTCTTAAATAACTCTGTCTTCATGATTGTATTTTGTCATCATTGTGAAATTGTTCTATGTAAATTTTAAAGAAAAAAGCAAAAGAAAAAAAAGATTAAAAAAAAGGAAAAGAAAGAAAAAAGAAAAAATGGATCATTACTTTTCCACATGTATATCTCCGCATTGTGTTATGCATTACATTTAGTCCGAGTCGTACGGATAGGCCGTTTAGTGGTGATAGAATGGGGACGATGGTTCTGTTCAGTGTGTCGATAAACGGGCTTTGGCTCATTACTGGCTCATCGAATCGGTATCTTGACCCACTCTCCGCAGCTTAACCTTGGCCAGTTCGTCTCATTGTGAAAATCATTCACTTAAGTCAATTGTGTAAGCCACTGTGTTTAAACACTCTGAAATGTGAGATATTCCATTCTAGTCGAGTACTGAGTTTTCCTGAGGTCGCCTTGGGATCTTTCTCTTGAAGAAACCATTGTTCGGATTTGTCTCTAAATCATCTTTTTATTCCCCTCGGATCCACCTTGGCTGTAGCACGTCCACAATGGCTGGTAACCGCTCTCCAATGGTGAAACCTGAGGTTTACGACCCAGGTACTTCCGCACCGTGAAGTTGGTCCTTTTAGTTGTTTGTGCCCCAGTGCACACTTTGTATTCCTTGTTTGTTTATCATCCAAACAATGGCTGATTTCGGAGAACCTTCTTCAAGGTTACTTCGGTAAAACTTGGGAAAGATTACCATCAGGCAAATGATGAATGCGTGTCTCATCACACCTTGGCACCTGCTTTTCACTTCACTCCATTTCATTCCATACATTCCATTCCATTACATGTCCTGCCCCTACAAAGCAGATGCCAAGACGGGGCAGCTGTAGACACGCCGTTTTCACATTTTTCGTGGGTAAATCTCATATTACACCATGATCTCCCAAAGTGGCTTACGCATTTGGCTTTATGTGGGTGATTAGTCATTTTTCAGGGTTTTACATAAAAGATAAAAAAAAAATCAAAAAAAGTTAGAAAAATACAACAAAACGATGAGAAAAGTTCATATATATATGCGTGTATATATTGAGAAAAGCATACAAAAATACACAAAAATAATAATAATAAAACTTATAAAAATAAAAATCGAAAAAAATTGAGAAAAGGCTAAAAAATAATATTGAAAATAATTCCTAATACATAAAAATAAATAATTTTATAAATGATAAAAGTGTAAATATATATATATATAAGAAATCAATAAAAACATAAAAAAGAGATATGATAATGTATATACTTATCTTTAATCTAATCTTTCTTTATTATCACTAATCTATGCTTGTTAATCTTAATCCTTATGTCATTGTCTTATCTCTTATCTTCATTGTATTCTTTTCCCAGCCGCCCTACACAGAGCATCTGCCTCTTTCACGTCATTTTCTCTCTTTTTCTCCCTGTCTCCCATGCTCTCATCCTCCTTCCCCTTCTCTCATCATCTCTTCCCACTCCGCACTTTTGCTAACCACTCCTCCTCCTCGGCAAACCCCATCTCCTCCCTCTCATCATTCCCAGCCGCAAGCCACCACACTTCCCTCTCCATCTCTCTTCCCACCTCCCTCTCTCTCACACTCTCTGCTTTCTCCTCCACCACGCCCGCCTCCACTCTCACGTCCGACCGCAAGCCATTGTTGCTGCCGTCACTGTCGACCCCACCACCGGTGCACCGCAACCACCGCCGTGAAGCTACTCACCCACACCGCCGGTCACCTGCACCGTCCGCTGCGACCGCACCTCCCCCACTCCGCCGACGTCGTCGTCTTCAACCTGTACCGGCAGCCGCCCACCGTCTCTCTAACAGCCCTCAACGTCGGCCAGCCACCTTCACGACAGCCGCTGCTGCCGCACCGACGTCGCCCGTCTCCATCGCGCGAAGCATCCCCGCGAGCCACCACCGCGTCCTCCACGCTACGGCTGCCGTTCCCGGCCGTCCCCCACCATCGCCGGTCACCTGCAGCACCACGCCGCTGCCACCACGTCAACCAGCCACCCACGGACGCCCAGCCGCTCGCCTCCGCCACCGCACCGGCCGTCCCCCACCGTCGCCGGTCACCTGCAGCACCACGCCGCTGCCACCACGTCAACCACTCCCTAATATTCAGTTATTATTGTCTTATCTCATGAGTTGTTGCTATATCATTGTTCTGATGTAATTTTTGTGTTTGTTTTGCAGGGTAACCAACTCAAAAGCCCACTTTTCGGCCAGCCGAACAAAGAGGAAGAAGGAGCCCATATCATCCCGCGTCAAAGGCAAAAGTGATCAACCAGTTCGGGACCCACGGTCCCTGACGATCACACCACCAAACGCGTGCTTGTAGTAAATTTTATTTCTATCTATAATACCCGCGGATAGCTAAATCCCGGGTCTGTTTGTACTATAATCGGCTGCGGTGAGTCATTTCACCGTAGTCATTTACTTTTTGCACTTCCTTTCTACACCTGTTATATTACTGTTAAAATCCCGCACTGATCAATATCCTGCGGCGGTCTGCTTATTGTTTATATTCATGTTATTGTTATTATGTGAGGAGTGATATGACGTTCCGTCCGCCAACTTCTACTACGTAGAGTCCCAGGTTCGCACTCGGTATATAGAAAGCTGCCCTCGGAATGGTAGGTCACGCCTACCGGGAAGGGGTTCAGTTTGCGTGAGAGGGTCTTCGGATCCCGTTCTCCGCCCTGTACCGATCGGTAAGTCTAAGCTCTACGTCCCCGTATAGAGTGACCTTTCAGGTTATACTCTCTACCATTTTTTTTTCTACATCATCCTTTTTACGCACGCGTTTTCATTTTCATCATTTTTTACTCTTTCACTCAGAGAGGGAGAAACCTCATCTCTCTCTCTCAGTCCACCACGTGACGCGTTCACATCTCTGGCGATCACGGTGGGTGCTAAATGGAGGGGAGCACACGTGGGTGCTAAATGGAGAGCACCCACGTGTGCTCCCCATTATTCGGCACCCACGTGTGCCCCTCCGTTTAGCACCCACGTGTGCTCTCCATTTAGCACCCACGTGTGCTCCCCTCCATTTAGCACCCACGTGCACTCCCCTCCGTTCGGCACCCACATGTGCCTCTCCATTTAGCACCCACGTGTGCTCCCCATTGTTCGGCACCCACGTGTGTGTTAGTGTTGGTGTGCTACAGGCCAATTTCGGGTCGGGTAGGCCCAATAGTTGTACGATCTTGTTCATTAATAAAGTGGTGTTTGAGCGTAAATATGCGATTGTGTTACTTTACGTTGTCCCTAGGATATGTGGTTGTAAAGTCAGCTCGAGATGGGATCTCGAACATGAGACTTACTTTACATGAACACATACCTTAAACTGTTCCTGGTTGGAGGGTAATCACTCGGGGACTTTGATTACCTATTAAACCAGTACACATGATGTGTCAGTGACCAGTCTCATGGTGATTGGTGCGGGGCACCAACACATATGTGTAGGTGTATGTCCTTGGAGGATGTGCACTGAACTGATCCGCTATTGGATCTTCAGATGGTTGATTATACCTAATGTCAACTGAAGATCCAACGGTCTCAGTAGCATCGTTGGTCCTTTGACATGAGACATTGATCGGATCTTACACGAGGATTGGAATGGTTTAATTACTTGGCTAAGTGACTTTAACCATAAGTAATGAGTTGCCGAGTCGTTAACCACTCCAGGATACGTGTGAAGATCATCAATGGTCAAGAGGGGATCGCTCACTGTCGGGTATATATCAGACAGTTAATGGGTCATGACATTGACGCTCCGTTAAATCCCTGGCCAGGGTCGTATGAGTTCGTTTAGAACGGACGTCATACACTTTAAGGAGGTCATAGTCAAATGGCACGATCATGGGGTTTGACAGAAACCGTACCCTCGATCGTACCAGACTCATAGAATGAGCGAGGGATTATATCGATGCGGTAACTGTGGACTTACAGGTACCAGACAGGTTGGTTTAAACCCGGGGTCATCTAGGATCACGCAGATTTGCTTGACCCAACGTGATCAAAGGTTCGGAATAAATTAAACTATTGTTCGGCTCTAGTAAAAGCGAAGAATACGTTTAATTTACTTCTAATTGGGAATTAGAAGTTAATGGACCTTAAACTAGAGTGACTATGGGCCTAGAGGATCACACACAATGGATTCTTGGGTGACGGATAATTATTATACAAGTGTATGTATTATTTCTATTTAATTTCTTTTGGAAAGGAGTGTAAACGGAGTTTAATACATATGTATAATATGAGAAAGGACATATATACAGTTTTGGTCTTTTAGAACCCTTTTCTAATAAACCTAAACTCTATATATAGCCATCTACGTGAGTTCATTCGAACTCTTGGCTTCTCCCTTCCAACCCCCCTTAATGCTAATCAAGCATTAAGCATTAAGGAGAGGATTAGCCTCCCCCTTTCTCCCCCTTGCTCTCTCTCTCTCCAGAAGGTGTTAGAGCCGGGGAAAGTTGTGCCGGGGAGGTACCGTCGCTGCGCAAGGGTCCGTGTGGATCTGCTCTAGAGGCCGTACAGCTGTGCGGTTCGGTTTCTCTGCATCGGGCTTAGCGGACAGCGTCGTTCCGCGCAAGGTGAAACACGCAACCCGTAATTAGGATATTAGAAACACCGATTAGAGCATAGATTAAGCTTTCCACAATACCGGGATCGGGCAAATTAAATTTTTGTTATCCGCTGCGTCGCCCGTAGGTGCTGTGCGAATCCTTACAGTGGTATCAGAGCCAGGTTCGCGCTCTGGTCGGTGTTTTTATCGCCGTTTAGAACCATGTTTTAGGGGCATTGAAAATCTTCAATTATAATTTGTAGAAAGAGATTTAAAGATCTCTGTTCTTCCTGGATGATGAACATCTAAACAGCAATTTTTTTTAAAAAAAAAAAATTTAAAAAAAAAAGATTTTTTTTTTGGGCTTCCCGCCGGGCGCACTGCGCCTCTGGGCGCAGTGCGCCGGCGGGCGCACCCGCGTGGGCGGGCGCCGCCCACGCGGGGCGCCCGCGTGGCGGGCGCCCGCCTGGCGGGCGCCGCCCACGCGGGGCGTCCGCTTGGCGGGCGCCCGCCCGCGGGCGCCCGCCCGCGGGCGCCTGCAACGCGGATCGCCCGCGTTGCGGGCGCCCGCAGCGCGGGTCAACGCCCGCGCGCGCGGGCGGCGCCCGCGCGCGCGGGGTTGACTCGGCGGTATTAAAAAAAAAAGCTTTTTTTTAATTTTTTTTTTTTAAAAAAAAAATTTGCTGTTAACCTGTTTAATTTACTGTGCTCCAGTAAAATTATATATATATATTAGATATATATATTAAAATGCTCAGTAAATTAAATAAAATTTTATCTAGTAGGTTAATTGTGTTATCTCGATGGTAAATGTCAAAAGTTAATTTTTATTTAACCGTGTTGAATTTACCGAGGTGAGATAATTACTATTTACCATGAGATAAAATGGTAATAATTGAAGTTACTTCAGTAAAATTTAAGTTTTTGAATTTTTAATTATTAGATAATTAAAAAATTCAAAATTTAAATTTTATTGAAGTTAAATGTGAAAAATTCAATTATTTGAATTTTTAATTATTAGATAATTGTTAAATTCGAATTTTGAATTTTAGAAAATTACTAATTGAGGATAATTGCATTATTTTAAATTTATTTTCAAACAAAAATTATTGGATAATTAGTTTGAATTTAAATTTAAATTATTGGCATGTTTAAATTTTGAATTTAAATTTGATTATTGGATAATTAAATTTAAATTTAAATTTAATTAATTATCTCAATTAGATGCCCCTGTAGAAAATGATGGTTCTTTACGTGCGTTACTTTATTTACCTTGTATTGACCTGCTTGTATGTTTAATTTTAGTTAATCATGCTTTGATTTTTAAAATTAAACAAAGCTAGCCTGTTTTTGTTTGCACATCCCATTATTAAATTCAAAAGTAAGGATTATTTTCAGAAAATAACCCTTGATTGATTTTAT